>WOXC01010789.1:600000-1101570 GCA_011680675.1 Gymnobelideus leadbeateri
TCAAGAGAAAGCTAAAAAAAAAAAAAGGAAATGGAGCACAAAGGCAGATTGTTTAAGAGGTGCTTAAAGGGAGACAAAATAAACAAAAAACCCCACAATACTTATTGCCCAATGATCAGTGCATGGTATTTCCCTAAGGTTATTGGGATTTATTAGTATTGTTTTCTTCTTACCAATAATCTCTCACTGGGTAACTATTCACTTTTGGCCATACGATTCTTTCCCCCAAAGTTTTGTTCATCTTTCACTTCTCTGATAGCAACAGGGAGGCTCAGCTCAATCATCCTTTTTCCTTCTAATTACTCTAGTTGGGTATTGACAAAACTAAGAGATCAAATACTCCCATTAAGGATTTGTCTATGTTCTAAAAGTCATAAATAAACGTCCTCTTGTCTATTTGTACAGCCTCCCAAATAATTCCTGATTAATATAGCAAAAAAATACCTTTATGGTATCTCCATTCTCTCTCTCTTTCTCTCTCTCTCTCTCTCTCTCTCTCTCTTTTTACTTTCCCTTGGGGAATAAGAATATTGCTAAATATTTTTCATCTAATACCCAAAATATTAATATCCCTGGTGTGAATTGTAATGAAAAAATAACATAGTTTCATATTTTAGATGAACTATGACAATTTATTGTATGTATGATACAATGCTCCCCCGGGGCCATATTGTGGAATAAATTTACTGGAGATATCTACAAAGGCTTTCTGGAGGACGAATCCCTTGAGCAGAGTCTTGAGAAAAGAAGGATAGTATGTTGGCACACAACTATAATCCCTGCTACAAAAGAAGCAGAGGCTGACTGACTGAGCTTGGGATCTCTGAAATATAGTAGACTAACTGATAAGTTGTTTACATTAATTCTGATACAAATATAGGGAACCCGTGGGAGCATGTGGCTACCATTCTACCCAAGGATTGGCTAACTGGCCTAGGTAAGAAAAAATAGAACAGACTAAAAGCTCCATGCTGATTGTTAAAGGAATTGGGTCTGTGAAGGTCTACTGTATTGCTACCCTGGGCAAAGTAGGGAAGGAAGCAGGAAGGACTGGAAAAATGCAAGAAGGGCATAATGGAGGAAGGGGGAGAAAGGGAGGAAGGGAGGGAAGGAGACAAGAGTTACAATAGGCAGAGATGACCAGGGAATACATTCCAGGCTCAAGATACTGCTTGTTATAAAAAAAGGAGGGGAGGGAGACACAGAGAGAGAGAGAGAGAGAGAATGAGAGAGAGAGAGAGAGAATGAGAGAGAGAGAGAGAGAAACAGAGAGAGACAGAGACTGAGACAGAGACAGAGAGAGAGCGAGAGACAAAGAGACAGAGAGAGAAAGAGAGACACAGAGACATAGAGACAGAGACAGAGAGAGAGGCAGAGACAGAGAGGCAGAGACAGAGAGAGACACAGAGAAAAAGAGAGAGACAGAGACAGAGAGGGGGAAGAGAGAGAGAGAGAGAGAGAGGAGATGAAATACTGAGTAGTATGAATGAACCATAGAGTTGAATTAATAATAATAATAGCTAATATTTCTATAGTGATTACCATGTGCTAGGCACTTTATAATTATTATCTCAGTTGATCCTCATAACAACTCTGGGAGGTAGGTGCTATTATTATCCCAGATTTTTGTAGATGAGAAATTGAAGTAAACAAAGATTGTGTTACTTGCCCAGGGTCACACAACTAGTGAAGGTCTTAGGCCAAAAATGAACTCAGGATTTCCTAACTTGAAGCCTGGCACTCTCTCCACTATGTCACTTCTCTGCCTATATTTATAAAACAAGGAAGGAAGAGTAGGTTGGAAATATTGTAGAAATTCTTGAATGCCAATTAAAAAAGAGACAGCAAAGTTCTTGAACAGGAAAATGACACACCTGTTTCTTTTTGAAAAATAGCTACATGAAGGAAGACTTGGAGAGGGAATGGACTGGAAGCAGGGAAATACATTAGGTTATTCGTCTAGGCAAAAGGTGTTTAAGATATGAATTAGAAGGGTGGTGATGTGAGTGGAGAGACAAGAACATATTTCATATGTTAAGCAGTAGAATGAATAGGATTTCAGGGGGAGAAAGGGGTATAGTTAAGGATGATTCTGCTATTGGGTGAATTATAGGATGATAATACTGTCAACACTAGTGGAAAATTTTGGAGGAAGTATAGTTTTAGGGGGAAAGATGATGAGTTTAAGACATGCCAAATTTGATATCTTGGCAGGCAAAACAAATGGAGGTGTCTTTAAGGGAAGAAAAATATATTTGGGAATCATTTGTGATATTTGAAGCTATAGTAGGTAAGGAGAGATTATAAAGAGACAACGGGACCCAGGAGAAAGCCTTGGGGGACCTCTACACCTAGAGGCCAGGAGCTGAATGCTGATCTTGCAATAGGAACTGGGAATGAACAGTCAGAAAGAATCACAGAAGCCTGAAAAATCAGTGGCATAGATATAATGGGAACAGAGAATATACTCAAGGGAAAGAGGTGGTTGAAGTGTCAGGATCTTCAGAAAGTTCAAGGAGTGTGATGACTGAGAAAAAGTAATTGGATTATTCAATTAATTAATCACTGGTAATTTTTAAGAGGACATATTCAGTCAAGTGGTAGGGTCAGAAACCAGAGAATAAGATTGAAAGTATGGGTGGTAAAAAGTTAGAGGCAGGGTACAGAAAAATGCCCTTCCTTGGAGTTTGATGGTGAAACAGATATATGAGGATATATTGAGGGATTTCAGGGTTGCGTGTATATGTTCTTAAGGCTAAGAAAACACACACATAGGCAATGGGGAAGGAAACAGTGGTCAGAGATATATTTATGAGAGAGCAAGAGAAGGAATATTTGATGACGTAGACTTCCAGAAGAAACAGGAAGGAATGAGACCATGGCCACAAGCAGATGGGCTGGATTGGGGCAGAAAGATAATCTCATCCTCTCAGGTTATTCTTCTTTTAATGTTAGATGTAAAGGTTTTGAGACATGGGATAAGAGAAATGAGGAGCTCCTAAAATGTGACCTTGATTTTTTTACTAAAAAGCAAAACGAAGGTGATATCTTTCGAGAGAGGTTGTATTGGAATTGCTTAAAGGTCTTGAGAAGGGAGGATCACAGCTTCAGAGCTGAATGGGGCTTTGTGGATTACTGAATTCAAGCCTATGTTTACATCTGGGGATATTGAGGTACAGGGAAGTAAAATAATTAATTCATGATCACACAGGTTAAGTTGTGCAACTCGGAAAAATTTTGGATAAGTAGTTACCTAAAATGTGGCTCTGTGAATCAGTTAGAAAAACGGAAAATGATTTTTATGCAGTAGCAAGAATCCAAGTAAATAGCATGAATTTGCATGGGGGTCAGAGAAGTAGAGATGAAACAGAGAAATTAGATGGTGATTATGATTCAGGTTGTGAATGGCTGAAGAATGCATGGACCAGAGAAGGAAATGTGATTGTTCTTCTGGTTTTCTATAAGGTCAAGGAAAGTCAGATCAGAACTTAAGGACTGGAAGAACAGAAAAGGATAGAGGGATGGGGATTGACTTGAGAAGGAATGCTTAAACCAGAATAAGTGAAGTAAAAGGAAAGATATCAGAGAGAAAACAAGCTAAAGCTTTTTCCTGAGTTCATGAAGGTGGAGCAGTTTAAGTGGATCATGAGATAGAAGGTAAAACCACACTTGTGGATAAATGATGTAAAGTGGAGGTACAAATCATATGAGAAGCATCAATAGATGTATTGGCAGGCAGTGTTTAAAACGACATCATTATGATTATTGAAGGATTGGTATGGAGAGAAAAACTGAATCAGGTTCTGAATTTCTTAAGAAAGCAGAGAGAATGATAGAGGACAGGCAGATGAAAGCATCTCATGGGAGAAGCTGTCGAGCAATGATTGCTAGTGATTTTGTTATTATTGTACATGAAGGAAGAGAGAGAGAGAGAGAGAGAGAGAGAGAGAGAGAGAGAGAGAGAGAGAGAGAGAGGAAATTTAACATGGAAGTCCCTTGAAAATCTCAGATGAAATTTAGAAGAAACCAAATAGGGAAATTCATAGTCCCAAAGAGAAAAATGACATGAGGAGTTTCCTGTATAAGGAATACAGCTTCAATGAGTATCTTGAAATGTATCATGAACATTACTTTTTGTGGTCTTTTAAGTATAAGAATCATTATAATGTATTCTTATGGCGTATATTTCAAGGTTCCTAAAACATGTAGACCCCACAACACCCTTGGAAATTAGACAATCATTATAGTACCCTTCGATAAATAAGCTAAATGAGGCCTGAAGCAATTTTCCTAAATCAGACAGCCTGTTAATGAGAGAAGGCTAGAACGAACTAGGTTCTCCCATACATTATTGCTTATGGAAGGCACCTCATTGAAACCTTGCAAGTTAATTTATGACAACTGTATTTATAATTTTATCCCTGTGTGTTGGCATGATAATTGGAGAGAGCAGTGAAAAGTCTGTGAATGTTCTTTGTCACTAAGCCCATGCATCTGCTTTAGCGTTTGTGATTTTTTTCAATGTTTATCAACACTGAAGCCTTACCTGGGCTTTTTGCAGTGTCTGTGGGATTTTAGATGTTCGTGGATAATATATTTGAAGTAATCAATCCATTTGTTTTTATTCAGATGATTTTATTTTCCTGCAAAAATGGAAACATTTCACTTTAGGATGCCATCTTTTAAAAATTATTTTTATTTACTTTCTTAAATATTTCCCAATTACATGTATGTTTTTTAAATGGACTTTTTTTTTTAACTTTTCATATCCTCCCCCTGCTTCCCACCATGGGAAAGTGATTTTATTTGATAATATATTTGAGATCATGCTAAACATGTCCATATTAGCCGTGTTGAAAAAACACAAGCAAATTAAAACAATAAAGATAAAGACATTTTTAAAAAATATGCTTAGATCTGCATTCAGAGGTCATCGGTTTTGAAGGATATGGTCTTGATTGTTTGTCACAGGGTGTTTGTGGATGTAGCTTATTTAACTCTTAGATATTTATCAGGTGACTGCAACCTCATCACTCACTCCTCTGGAGCAGGTCACCACTCACCTATATGTCTCCTTCATAGAATTGTAGGCCTAGAGTTCAAGCTTCAGAGCCTACCTAGTACAATTTATGACAACTGTATTTATATATATTTTTTTGTTTTACACATGACTAATCTGAGGTAGATTAAGTGATTTACCTATGGTCCCACAAATAGTAAGGATAGGAGAAGGAATTTAAATTTAAATAACATCTTCTAACTCCTGAACTCTTTGATAATGAACAGTGATTCTTGTCTATGTTGTTCAATCGTTTTTTTTTTTTTAGTTGTGCCTAACTCTTCATGACCCCATTTGGGGTTTTATTGGCATAGATATTGGGGTGGTTTGCTATTTCCTTCTCCAGTTCACTTTACAGATGAGGAACTGTAGCCAGTAGTGTTAACTGGCTTGTCCAGGGTCACACAGCTAGTTTTTCAGGTTTATTTTGTTTTTTATTTTTATTTTTGTTTTTATTTATTAAATTTATTTATTAAAACAAAATTTATTTTTCTTTTTATTCAGTCATTTATTTAAAAATAAATGACTATTTTGAAGTTCATTTTCCAGTCCTGTCAAATTCTTCTTGACCCCATTTGAGGTTTCCTTGGCAAAGAGACCAGAGTTGTTTGCCGTTTCCTTCTTCAGCTCATTTTACAGATGAGGAAACTGAGTCCAATAAGCTTAAGTGACTTCCCCAGGATCAACAACTAGTAAGGGTCTGAGGCCAGATGTGAACTCAGGAAGATAAGTCTTCTTGCCTCCAGTCTCAGCACTCTACATTGTGCCACCTCCCTACCCTCTGAATTATAGTTTTACAAAGTAAGTAAAACCTTTTTAGAGAATGTTATTGAATAGCTCAAAGACTCTATAAAAGGTAATGAATATATACTATATTCACTTTAGCTAAACCCTCTCTACCTCTGTGACAAATGAGATAAAGGATGACTTTCAAGATGAGATTTCTGTAGTTACATTTTGAAATGTCACTATAACGGGTCTCATTTCTGCAAAGAGGGAAATGTGAAAGGCAATGGATAGCAAGTAATAGTGATAGAAAAAGAAGTAGATTTTGGTAGCTACCATTTTTTTTTCTGTCCATAGATGTTAACATCATCTAAGTAACTACTGTGTTGATGGAGACTGGAGATTTTCATTTTTAAGAAGTTGTTCTGTGAAACTTTCTAAGCTCCCTAGTTCCATTTTTAAATGATCTTGGTGGTACAAATGTGGGAAATGGTAGAAATTAAATGGGTGAAAATAGTAAAATAAAATGAGACTTGGAGAGAATATACTTATAGGAAATAATCATTTTAAGGTGAATTATTTACTTATGAAATAATTTAGTTTGATATGGAAAAGGTTTTGTAATTTGGCTCAAAGATGGCAACAATTTTTCATTGTTGAAAAATAGTGCACTAAAAAGGTTTAAAGCACTGTTGTGTATTATCGCATGGGTATAAATTCATAAAAATAGCTTTATTCATGAATCCACATATAACAATTCAAAATTAACTTGTCCCAGCTGAGACAGGCAAATCACTCATGTATTACAATATTTAAGGCTACTTGAGTTTGAATACTATAATAGGTTATTTTATGACTTTAAATTTGTTCCTTTACATTCTCATAAGACAATGTGGTTTATAAAAATGACTATTAAATCTGGTAAACTTTGTAGGTCTCATTCATTCTTGTAGCAAAACAAATGTTTCATGATACACTAATCATTTTATATAAATAAAGCAATAGATCTTATACTCATGAACCATTCTTAGTGCACAGACCTGTAATAAATAGCAGTGTTCAAAATGTTTTTTATTCTAAATGAAAAAGATTAATTCATTTAAAAGAAATAACATATTGCATTTTAAAAGTAAGTGATTCAGTTCAGAAACTCCATACTGAGAAGAATAAAGGAATAATACATATAAGCATATTCATCCACATTGGAATAAGAGATAAGAAGAAAGAAACAACAAGGCTGATAATTAAATAATTCAGGACAAACTTACTGAATTTTATCCTACTGTTGACTGAATTATTCCAGGAGACGGTTTTTGATAGTAAACCATTCTTCTAAAAATAATAGGTACCAAAGAAACCTAGCTTAAGCAGCTAAGTGGAAGAGAGGATAGAGTGCTGGGCCAGGAACAAGGAAGACTCATCTTGAGTTCAAATCTGGACCCAAACACGTCTTAGCTGTTTAAGTCTGTGCAAGTCACCTGACTCATTTTCCTTATCTGTAAAATCAGCCATAGAAGAATATTCCAAACCACTCCAGTATCTTTGTCAAGGAAACCCAAAAATGGGTCACAAAGTCAGACTAAAAAATGACCAAACAAACAAAACCCTAGGTAAAATAGACAAGTCAGTACCTGCTTGTTGTTTTCCTTGCTGTTGCAAGGAAAGGAGAGATGTTTCTTTCTTCAGTGACCTTCAATTTTTAGGTTCAAGTCACCAAATCAATATCAGCTTGTTTGTTATATTCCCTTTCTCCCAGGTTAAGGTTGGATGACCAGGTAAATATGGTCATGGCACGCATACCCAAGCAGCCTCTGGTATTCTTTTGTTCTGATTAGTTCTCCTAAATTGAAAATAACCACAAAAGTATGTGGCTAGTAGTAGACATAAGTGCATTGTGACCCACAGATCCAGTTTGATGAGGTTTCTAGGTCCCACTATATTGAAAATCACTTTCTTTCTTTCTTTTTTTTTTTTTTTTTGCTTTTTGGAGGGCAATTGGGGGGTTAAGTAACTTGCCCAAGGTCACACGGCTAGGTTTTTGTTTTTGTGTGTTAAGTGTCTGAGGCTGGATCAGAACTCAGGTCGTTCTGACTCCAGGCCCAACACTCTACTCACTGCGCCACCTAGCCGCCCCCCTAAATCACTTTATTTCTTGACAAAATTATTTTTAGTCATCAAGTCTACATAGTCTGGACTTTGTTTATTCAGAAAAAGGAATTATTGAATATGCCTTTCATTCCTTACTTAATACATTCCCTGATAAGTATAGTGCTAACCAATATAGAGAAGTTAAATGCTTTCCCACAAGTCAGATAATAAACCTTCAGTGCTGTCTTATGAACATCTTTTAAAACCATTATCCCTGCTCACAAAAAAATAAATAAATAAATAAACTATTTGGCCTGGATAATTTCTATTGTTCCTGCCCTCATTTACTCTTATTGCCATCTACTGCTCCCTGTCTTCCCATTTCCACAAGAAAACTCCACCACTTGCAGTAAATGTGAAGTCAGAATTTGAGACAATGGTACATTTAAGGTGTTGTTGTTTTTCTTCTCTATGCTATCCTGAGGTTTTTTTAAATAGTCCAGCGGTGGGGAATGTGTGACCTTGAGATCGCATGTGGTCCTCTAGGTCCTCAATTCCAGCCCTTTGACTAATTAAAACTTCACAGAACCAATTCCATTAATAAAAGGATTTGTTCTGTAAAACTTGGACTCATTCAAAAGGTCACACTTCAGGACCTAGAAGACCACATGTAGCCACCAAGTCACATGTTCCGCACCCCAGAATAGTCTATTCCTTATCCTTATTGTCCTAGTCAAGCAGGATTGAAAAGACGGTCATCTATCCTTCCTTCCTTTCCCCTTGATAGCTATTACCTTTTCCTCCTTTCTCCAGATAACCTTTTTATCAAAACTTTGTTTTCTTTTATTTACAGATTTTTTAAAATGACATAAGCTCTAAATTTTACATAAAGTGCACGCTATAATTGGCTTGTATTTGAAGTAGACACTGTTGTTCTCATGTTTTGGTAGTAGTGAAGCTTTCCGTTAAGTGAGGTAGGCTCAGACTTTCAGCTAAAAATGGCTAACATCTATGCAGCTTTTTATGTTACAAAAAACTTTAAATATCTCATTTTATCCTTACAACAACCTTGAGAGGTAGGTATGTTCTTGTGATCCACATTTTACATATAAGGTAACTGAGGCATACAGAAGTTAAGTGACTTGCCAAGGTTCTTATGGCAAGTAAATAGATGAGGTCAAATTTTAAATCATTTTCCTGACCCCAAGTCTAGTCCCCTGTTCCTTGTGCCATTTAGCTGCCTGAGAAGATATTAATCAAATAATTTGCTAGTGATTACTGTGGTAGTGTAAAACATTTAAGCCAATAGTGATGAATCTTATTTGATCCCAACATTTTCCTGTTTTTGTTATGTTGTTTGTTTACAGAGAGGTTAGTTTCAGTCATCTTCCTTTGTATAATTTTTTTAATTACGTGATAGCTTTCTATTTCACATTCAATCCAACTGCCTTTTTGTTTGCATTGGATTCCTTCAGAATACCCAGACAACCAGAAATTTTCTACATCCTCCTTTAGGGGTTCTCTTTTTATATTTTGATTTCTTGATTCCTCAAGCAACCCTAGTAAGGCTTTTCCATAGATTGATTATTTTCTTCTTTGTACTGCTTTGATTCCTTGTGTCATTGTAAGATTTTGATATGCTTATAATTGCCAATTAAGAGAAATGAGAATTACTAATATATTTTTCTCTGGATATTTATGCATATTTTTTCTGATGGTACCATATAGATATTGATGTAATCTTACAATGAATTCCTGCGTGTCTTCATGGGCTCTATCAAGATAGTTATATCATGATGCTATTTGACCCCTGCCCTTGGGAATATTTCTAAGTAGCTCCACTTTCTCCTTTATGCTTCTTACCATGCCAATAGCTACCATATATTCCATTGTGCATAGTCCTTACAAGGTTTTTATGCTTCTCATTAGATTTCTTGGGAGAATTTATTTGTTGAAGATGTATATAGTAAATAACATCTTTGTAACAAAAAATAGAAGAGACAGTATGCTAGTTGGATTCATGCTGTCAGATTCACAAAATTAATTTGGAAATTACAATTTAAGTATGTCCATCTTCTTTTGAAAATCATTTGAGACATTAGCATTTAGTCATTTATTTATTTGTATTAAGTAAAGCTTTTATAACCTGCCACCTTCTGCAACTCCTTTCATTTCTTTGATAGTATTGGCTTTTTTGATATTTTGGATTGTCATGTATTTCCTCTAATTTTTAGAAAAGTTGAAGTTGCAGAAACAGTTGTATCATACCAACAGGTATTATAACCCAGTCAAAGGTATTGCTATTATCTAGCTTCTAGCATAATTAGGTTCCAGTTTACTGTTCCTATATCTCATTTTTATTATCTTTTCTTTTCTATTTGATTTTTTCCAATTACATATAAAACCAATTTTTAACATTAATTTAATTATTTTCGAGTTTCAAATTCTCTTCCTTCTTCCTCTCCCCACTTCTTGAGAAGTCAGGCAATTCACTATATATTTAATATATGAAGTCTTGCAGAACATATTTCCATATTAGCCACATAGCAAAAGAAAACAGATTAGGACAGATAAAGAAAGTGAAAATAGAAATTTTTATCTGCATTCAGATTCCATTAGTTCTTTCTTTGGGAATATATAGCATTTTTTTTAAGCAATTGGGGTTAAGTAATATGCTCAAGGTTACGCAGCTAGTCATTATTTATGTGTGGGTGCTCATTTTCTGAGGCCGGATTTGATCTCGGGCCATCCCAACTCCGAGGCCGGCGCTCTTACTCACTGCTCCACCTAGCCGCCCCTTTTAGGGCAATTGGGGTTAAGTAACTTGCCCAAGGTCACACAGATAGGTTTTTGTTTGTGTGGGTTAAGTGTCTGAGGCCGGATCCGAACTCAGGTCCTTCTGACTCCAGGGCCGGCGCTCTACTCACTGCACCACCTAGCCGCCCCTATATAGCATTTTTTATCCTAAGTCCTTTGGAATTGTCTTTGATCATTGTATTGCTGAGAATAGCTAGGTCACTCACAGTTAATCATCCTATAATATTACTGTTGCTGTCTGTATCATTCTCATGGTTCTACATATTACACTTTGCATAAGTGCATATAAGTTTTCCCAGTTTTTTTTTTTTTCTGAAACCATCCTACTTGTCATTTCTTGTAGAACAATAGTATTCCACCATAATCATGTGCTGTGACTTGTTCAGGCACTGTTCAATTGATGGACATTCCTTTGTTTTCCAATTCTTTGCCACCACAATAGAGCTGCTATAAATATTTTTGTACATATAGGCCTTCTTCTTTTTTAAAAAACATTTCTTTGGGATACAGAACTAGAAGTGGTATTGCTGGGTCAAAGAGTATGCATAGTTTTATAACCTTTGGGAGATTTTTTCAAATAGTTCTGCAGAGTGGTTAGATCAGATCCACCAACAGTGCATTAATGTTTCCTGGTCCCCTTAAACATTTGTCATTTCCCTCTTCTGTCATGTTAGCCAATCTGATATGGGTGAGGAGGTATCTCAGAGTTTTTGTGATTATCACTTCTGAAACCAATAGTGATTTAGAGCATTCTTTTATATGACTACAGATAGCTTTGAGTTCTGAAAACTGCCTGTTCATATCTTTTGACCATTTATCAACTGGGGAATGACTTGTATCCTCATAAATTTGACTCAGTTCTCTTTATCATTGAGAAATGAGGGCTTTATCAGAGAAACTTTCTATAAGTTTTTCTATTTCTTGCTTTCCTACCAAACTTAGCTACATTGGTTTGTTTGTGCTTTTAATTCAATGAGATCAGAATTATCTGTTTGAGATTCTATAATGGTCTCTATCTCTTGGTTGGTCATAAATTCTTCCCTTATTCGTACATCTTATAGGCAAAATATTCCCATGTTCCTCTAATTTGCTTATGTAGATCCTTATGTCTAAACCATGTATACATTTTGACTTTACCTTGGTATATGATGTGAGATGCTGGCCTATATTTATTTTCTGCCATATTGCTTTCCAGTTTTCTTAGCAAATTTTGTCAAATAGTGAGTTATTGGCCCAAAAGCTTGAATCTTTGCATTTATCAAGTATGAGGTTACTATGGTCATTAACTACTGTGTATTGTGTACCTAATTTATCCCACTGATCCACTGCTCCATTTCTTCTTTATTATCTTTTTCAGTGGCATTCAGAGAAAAATGGCACAAACACTATTCTATTATTGTTCCTTTATTTTTAATGCAGTTTAGTCCACTGTTCAGACAAATGAAAGGATTGATTTTTTTTTTTTGAGGGGGGAATATAAGGCAATTGGGGTTAAGTGACTTGCCCAAGGTCATGCAGCCAGTAAGTATCAAGTGTCTGAGGCTGGATTTGACCTCAGGTCCTCCTGATTCCAGGCCTGGTTCTCTATTCACTGCATCACCTAGATGCCTCGGGATTGATTTTTGAAAGGAATAAAAGTATTATAATGAAATTCATTTTTTATAGATTAACTGAAAGAATTTGTGGGACAACTCCAATAGCAGACAGGACAAAAAGGATACATGATTTTAATTTCTCCTATTAGGTCTCTGAATTTTGAAATCTTTTCATTCTTTATAATTTGGAATTTATGAGGATTCATTGTGTCATTATATATAAAAAGTTATTTTGTTGCTATTCTTACCATGCTTATTGATAGATAGAAAGTTGTAAGACAAACCACTATACTAATTTTTAATTTTTTTAAATAAATAAAAAAAAATTTGTAGCTAAATAAATAGACCATGTTTATCTTCTCTTTACTGAAAGCATTCTTGGTATTATTCTAGTCCGGTTATTGAAGATGGTATGTATATTATCCTGTTCCCATATGATTTTGATTTCTTCTGCTAGGCCTCTGACTTTGCCTTTCATTTAAATGTTTGGAGACTGAATATTTATTACAAATCATAATTGTGAAGATTCTCTTAAATGCTATGGCTTGATTATTTTTCATGTTATATAAACCTATTTTAGAACCTGATGAGATGCCTTTCTCCATAAAGAACCCTTAGCTTCATCTGTTCCTTAGAACTTTATATTATCCCTCTACTGATGCTTCCACTCAGCTTCCTGGTCAACTGTTATGTACTACACTGGGTGCCTATTCTGTAGTTGGGATTATGCCAAATTGAATACCTGCCACTCTTATCTTCATTATAAAATCTACTTTTGGCTCCAGCTTTCCAAAGGATTATACTGTGCTTCTATTAGTAACAAAGCATCCAAAATGTTGAAACCAAGTAATGGATCTGATAAAGTATGCTGGAAATGAGGAACAGATGCAGGATGTGTGTGTGTGTGTGTGTGTGTATGTATGTGTTTGTGTCTCTGTGTTTTAATATTATATTGGATCTTAGTTCAAGGGAAAATATATGTCTACTATATTTTTATCAATTTAATTCAAGTTTTCATATCCTCTGTTGAATGAAAAATGGAAAGTGAATATA
Source organism: Gymnobelideus leadbeateri (assembly GCA_011680675.1). Classification (NCBI taxonomy): domain Eukaryota; kingdom Metazoa; phylum Chordata; class Mammalia; order Diprotodontia; family Petauridae; genus Gymnobelideus; species Gymnobelideus leadbeateri. The sequence continues at coordinate 613,339 of WOXC01010789.1, forward strand.
GATAGGGTGAGGAGGAAATGGGGAAAAAAGTAGAGATCTAATGGAAATTTACTTGGCAATTTGTAAGCATAATCATAAAGTTATGGCCATAAAATGTATATGCAAGGGAGTTTCAGAAATTGTTTTAGAAAATAGAATCATTTAAGGGCTTTTTTATATACACTTTTTTTTTCAAATTGAAATATAAACAGATAAACTAAGATGTAGACTATAAAAGAAACAAGTGAAAAATAGCCTCAGGACAAGTTTTAGGAAAGCAACAGTTATAATTTCTATTTGTAGTCTTTAAATATCTTACTAGGAATCAACAATGAAATAAATTATTTTAAAATAAATATGTAAATATATATGCATATATATTATATATACATATATAAAAATACAAATACATACATACATATATATACATATATATATGTATATATATACCTGAGGATAAATATAGAAGAATATTAAAATCAAAGCATTAGGGCAAGGTTATGAAACAAAATAGTTACACAAAAATGATACAGAGAACTAATGGCCTACTTATGACAAAATCTCTTTAATTTCTTTGTTCTTTACCTCTAAGGGGTATGGGGGGGCCCCTCCAAATTTTTGCGAACTAGAGCTAGGATAATATGCTAATAATTAATTCTACCCAAACGGTATTTGTGTTTATGTGTTTGCATGAGACAGTGGTAGTTTCATGTAAAATGTCACTTTCTTGAAGCTATTTCTTCCAAAATAAATTTTTCCACCTAAAAATATAAAAGCAGCTGGCTCTCGAAAATGCTGATCTAAATGTAGTTATAAAATTTAGCCAATGAAATCTGACAAACGGCAAGGAGTAGTTCGTGAGGACTTCATTCAACCAGATCTGTGAGGGATGTGTGGTGGAAGAAGGAGAGAGAGAGAGCAAGTGACTAAGTTTATGCATATATTCATGGCCAATTTTAGATAGCAGACTGCACAGAGTTTCCTAGGGAAATGTTTTGGAAATTGCTGTCTTTCAATGTTAATTAGGATATGAAATTAAAATCCATTCTGATTCAGCTGAAGATTGTGTCAGCAACATAGGGCACACATTTTGTTGGCCTCTGACAGGATTTCAATTGTCAGCCTTCAGTTTCTAGGAAAATCTCTTAAGGAATGGAATGCACTAACCTATATTTCCTATTGACAGCTGCCAAGGTGCTGCCAAACCCATCTGTCTTATTATTATTTCTTTTCACTGCATTTCCTTGTTATTCCTTGTACATAAGGGAAGAGCCATATCAAAGCCTTCCCTGCTCCTCCGTTATAATTGTACCCTCTGTTAGTAATTGCTCATCCATTCAAAAGCTTTGCTGCAATATTTTGAAACAAATTGACATCATTCTGGTACTGCAGTTAATCTACTATTCAAGTAAGCAGAGTATGGGGGATGTCTTATTTCTATGCTTTCTATGCATGGGTACCTTCTGAAGCAAATTAGCTTTGGTGGCAATGTTTGAAGAATTTGAGACTCTTAAACCTAGTCAACTAGAAAGTTTAGATTTCCGTGAAACTGTGAGTGACCTTGGAATGGAACAGAGGTCTCAAATATTAGAATTACCAATGTCTTGCATGTTATATTCGCACACTTTGAGATTTGGAATCACTTTACTGAAATATCTTTGGTATTATCAAAAGGGAAAGAGAGCAATGTTATTTAAGGGCATTTAAGTAGGTTAACTGACAGCTTGTATAGAACTTGTAACAGATTAATTGTGTGAACCAATTTCCTTGAAATATGATTGGGTTTGGGGATAAGCATGGTTCTACTGATATGAGATAATGATTCTGTATCATAGTATGTATGAAAATTTCCTTGGTAAAGAAATAGGGAAAGAATGGAGCATATGTATACTCTATGTAGTTATAATTTTAAAATAACATGAAATGTTTCCTAAAAACCTAAGAAAAATGTTATAAGAAAAAGAAACTAAATATTGATTTCTTTAGGTAAATTAATTGGTCATTCATCAAGTATTTTCAGAGGACTGAATCTCTCTCAGGTGCCATGCTAAACATTCGACATAGAAAGGCAAAAACACTCACTTCCCTAAAGGAACTCCTATTATAAGAAAAGGGGTTAGGTAATGACAGAGGAAGCTTGAGAGGACATGAGAACATTTGAAGCAATCTCCCAGGAGACAGGGATAGCAAATCAATTAGAAAGAAGGTTTGCTTGCTGCATTGAGGACAAGTTGAGATTAGATAACCTAAATTTTTAATGGAACCAATCAACATGACTTCATGATTTTTCCCTGGCTGATTCAGTAGCAAGTGAATAGAATTGAAGAAGGCTGATTTGTGTAGTAATCTATGGTTAGAATTTGGCAAGGTGAGATCCATTATAGCACTAGCTAACTAAGGGATTCAAGGTAGAGAATAGCATATTATTGAATGGGTTCATCGTAGTTGATTGTAGTTTTCAAGATCAGAACTAGAATTATTTTGCTGATTAATCTTTGAGAGTATGAATAATGGGCCATGGAAACTTTCCTTACCACTCCTCCCATTGCAGTTCAAAAAACAAAAGTCAGCTTTATATTCTAGAAAAGATAATGCTAACACTGAATGCTGCAATGCATTTCAAATAATAGTAAAAGCTAGACAAGCCTTGATTTAATTTCATTCACTGTGTGAAAATCACTTTGGTCAAATTACTTTGATTTGAATTACGCAATTTGATGTTTAGCGTGACTATAAATAATGGAAGAACTTCAGACAAACGAATGTGGGTAATGATTGCTCAGGACCCCAAATGAGCCTGTGTCATAGTTTGACAGTTGCATAAAGAAATGTAGATCAGATTTATTTTCTGCTAAATGTTAAAAAAAAAAAAAGAAAGCCACGAATTACCCTTCTCTCCACTGATATCTGCCTTGGCTGTTGAAATTTGGAACAGATGATATCAATTATGATGGAGACATCTTCTGTTTGCATTTTCTCCCCAACTCCAGAAAGATATCTTTGTAATTTCTCCTGCTACATCTCCCTTTCCTAATCCCAACTGATCAAATAAAAATGGAAGTGTTTCTCAAATGTCTGCTATAAGTTAAGAATGATATTAAGAACTCTGAGATCCAGGGGGGAAAGCCCTTCCCTGAAAGAAGCTTACCATCCAGTTCTTAACTTCCTTCTCATTAAGCATATGTCTTATTCCCAACTTAAACCCCTGGGCATTTCAAAGTTTGAAGGATCATAAGATCAAAATATATAACCGGAAAAGGACCTCAGATCCATTTAGTCCAACCCTCCAATTTTATAAAAAACTGAGGCTCAAATTATGACTTGTCTAAGGTCACTCAAGTAGTATCAGAGGCAAACTTTTCAGCATTTATGCATTATATTTATTTGGAAGAGGGGAGTGGAAAGAAAGGAAAGGATGGACAGAGAGGGAAGTACAATATAGTAGTACTTGCCATGTTAATCTCCATTACACTGGTCTAGGTTGCTGTGACTAGGTTGCATGTTAGTGTGGACTATTATTTTTTTTGCCTTTTTCGAGTGGGGAAGTCAGAGCATTGGGCAGTAAGAGCAGTTAAGTGACTTGCCCAAGGTCACACAGCTAGCAAGTGTTAAGTGTCTGAGGCTGGATTTGAACTCAGGTCATCCTGACTCCAGGGTGGGTGCTCCATTCACTGTACCACCTAGCTGCCCCCAAGACAACTGTTTTGACCTCACAACTAGATGCTTTCTTTTTTCCAACAGAGAACATCGTTATAATAGTATTTCCCCCTCCCCTCTATCCAAGCACATTACCACAATTGGTTTGGCAGCAACTTTTTATTCCTTTGATTAGGAACAAGGAAAGAAGATCTGTTTCCACATAGAACAGTATTTAGTCCAGTACCTTACACATTAAGTACTTCATAAAGTTTTGCTTACTGACTAATTTCAGTCAGAAATCTAGAACTTGCTCCACCTTTAGCTTTTTCCTAGAAAGAGTTACTATACCTAAAGTTGGGGAAAGGGACCATCAGTGGAATTTTGGTACATGTCTAGGAAGACTGAGCCAATACTCTTGACTAGCAATGCAATGAGTAAAAGGAAAGATATTATTTTAATGTTTTTTTTTCCTTAACTATCACCACAAGATTCTCCTTCAGAGTACCTTGTCTTTTATGGCCCTAGCTTTATCTAGTTTTTAAGTGTCATTTGCTGAAAGAAGCAAGCATGTTGGTTAATAATAATGAACCGATACAGCTGTTAGGATGTATAAGTAATGTTATCATTGTTGTTCACTTGTTTCAGTCATGCCCAGCTCTTCGTGATTCCATTTGGGGTTTTCTTAGCATAGACACTGGAGTGGCTTGCCATTTCCCTCTCTAGCTCATTTTATAGGTGAGGGAAATGAAGCAAACAGGTGATAGGACTTGCCCAGTGTCACACATCTAGTGTCTGAAGCCAGATTTGAATTTGGGAAAATGAGTCTTCCTGACACTAGGCTTGGCACTCTATCCCTTGTTAAACCCTTTGCAAGTAGGAGGAATAATTAATTTTAACTGCAAACAGTCACTAAGTAACACCTCAGTTCTTCATAGTGCAGCCTTTAAAACTCTACAGATAAGAGGCTATCCCACCAAAGGTAGTGAGAATCTTAATAACTGCAGCCTATAATCTAGAATTAGAGATGAAAACAAGTCCTCCAATAATGGTACAAATAGATTCAGGAAGCCAAAATAGGTTGTAATCAGTGGTCGCTCCGAGTAATAGCCTGTGAATGGACATTTACGTCACATCGGCCCACATTCACAATCATGACAACAGAGAATGTGAATCATGGGATAAATTGTATAGCCCATGATGAACTAATCAGGTAAATCTCCATAATCAAGGATACTAGTAATTCCAAAGCACAGCAAAATGCTAATCTCTAAAAATTCTAGAATTAAGATCAGAAAGGGTGATGGGATAAGTAGCAAGTAGTTTTGAAAGTATGTAATATTTTCGTTATATTTTTATATACACTACAGATGCTCCCCAAGCATAGACCAAATGTGATGGCTTATCCTAGGAATAGCATAATTATTAGGCTTTCCCCTCAGGGAAAGCCCATATTCCTGTGCTTGCCTAATGTATATACACAATTTCCCAAGATATCAGTCTTTGTCAAGGAAGATTCCTAGGAGAGCTTACGCTTTTGCCACTCATATATAGTAGTTATCTCTGCACAAAAAGGGACTATCTCTTGGCGACCTGGATATTTTAATTACAGAGGCAATGATTGTTCATGGGAAATATATCCGTATAAATATACATTTGAGTATATATGTATATATCATATGTGTGTATACACATACATGCACATATACATATACTAATACTACTCACTTAAAGGGAGATTGAGTGCTAATGTGGAAAGAACACAGGATTCAGAGCCTGACAATTTGGGTTGTAATCTGCACTCTGCTGTCTATGGTTTATGTGATCTTGGACAAGTCATTTCTTGTCTCTATTCCTCTGTGGCCTTAGCCATAACATAAAGAGTGGGACTTTATGATCTCTAAGTTCTCAGCTTGAAATATTTGACCACTGAATGGTCCTCTTTCCATCGCTAATATCTTTTTTTTTTTTTGAGGGGGGAAGGCAAGGCCATTGGGGTTAAGTGACTTGCCCAAGGTCACACAGCTAGTTGAGTGTCAAGTGTTTGAGGTCCTCCTGACTTCAGGGTCAGTGCTCCATTTAGTTGCCCCCATCTCTAATATCTTATGATTTAATGTCTACATTTATGGATTTAGGAATTAGGGGCAAATACCTGCAGGAATGGGGAGATGCCGGTATTAGCAAACTGGAAGAAATTTGGTAAGGGGTTACAACTGCAAATTAATGACGGGGCTGTGTTTTCACAGGAAGAAAGTTTCAACAAACCAAAAGTGTAACATTTCTATAAATGAGAAATAAAAAAGGAATGTGAGAATGAAGATTTTAAAAGTCAAAAAGGAAAAGTTATCATCTCATCAAGAGAGATCATGATCATCTCTGAGCTCATTTATATGAGCAAAAATGCAGTCATCTTTTAGAAAACATTGTAGTCCTGCTGGAACCCAAAAGGGGAAAATATTCTGGAAGTCTAACTATTAACAGCCTCAATATTTTCCTTTTTTAAAAATAGGGAAATAAAGTTTTCACTAAAAGTTTCAAAGGAAAGTCAGCTGGATACTTTTGGCTGAGAGATGTGTTCCTAGCATCAACACTGCACACATGTCAATATAGAACTGTATTGCTGTAACGAGACCAAACTAGAAAAAGAAGCTAGTTTCCCTATGGAAGGAATGGAGAATTAACTTGGCCTATTAGGTGAATGTGGAGGGATTCTTTAAGAGCTAAGTGTGAAGACCTTTGTATTGTAGTTTACCGGATGTAAAGATTTATTCTTTGTGCATTCCTTCATTCATAGAGCACCTATATGCTTAGCAACATATTAGACAATTGGAGGTGAGGATAATAGGGGGTTGAGTCAAAATTGATCTCTGCCCTCTGGGATCTTAAGTTTATGTCAAAAGCTGAACAGATCCAAATAAAGAAGTTAAATAACAATAAAGGGCCCTTCCTTCAGACATTTCAAATGGAAGCAGCTAAATCCCTGGGAAATACATAGCCCTATAGAGACCGATCTCACATTGGACTAAGGCTAGACTAGCTTGCTTTCCTCCCCTGTATCTTTTCCTTCTAAGAACGAAAGGTGAACTCAATAAATTTTGAGTGAATGATGAACCTTTCTCCCAGTTACCAGCCCAATACCGCCGCCCTCCAGCCCCCTTTCATAAGGTATGCTCTGATTTTAAACCTGAGACTGAGCAAATTCGATTGACCTAATTATTGCCTTGTTGTGTTTTAATTCATCTGGAAATGCAGGCATGCATTTGTAATCTCCCGTGTGTCTTGAATAGAAATTGCCAATGTTGTGTAGTATATATATGCATGTATCTTCCTGTAGTCTTTACCTATTTTTTCCTAATAGGCATTTCTCTCACAGTTATTTGTATGGGCCTAGTAAAACTGACATTAATGGCCAGATCTTTGTTTTTCTTAGTATTTTTTTTTGTCCTACTTTAATTTCCTATTTTTGTTTATATCCCTATGATATCAAAGTAGTCAGTTGGGGAAAAGAATGAATGAGTTGCTTCTATTATCTATGCACTGCCAAACACCTGGTCTGACAGATATTTTTCACTATATTAAGCGAATAGAGCAGTTGTTTTGGTGCCATGTAAATAGGCTTAAATATGCCAAACTCCATCTGCAATATTGTATTAATTTCTGGACTCAGTATTGTAGGAAGGATAATGACAAGCTGTAGTGAGCGTCCATAGGAGAGTTGAGTGAGAAGAACTGGAGACCCTGTCATTTAAGGATCACATAGTAATAATGACAGTTATCATTTGAATAGTATGTTAAGGTTTGCAAGGCAAAGCTATGTAGACATTTGATTTTCACAAAAATCCTGTGAGGTAGGAGTTATTGTAATACCCATTTCTCAGATGAGGAAGCTGAACAGTTAAATAACTTGCCCAGAGTCACACAACTAGCAAGTGTTTTATGAAGATGAGCTCAAATGAAGGATTTCCTGACTCCAAGTCCAGTGCTCTAACTATTAAAAAAACACTGTCTCAGTGAATAGAGCACCAGTCCTGGAGTCAGGAGGACCTGAGTTCAAATCCAGCCTCAGACACTTAACACAAAAAAACTAGCCATGTGAACTTGGGCAAGTCACTTGACCCCAATTGCCCTACCTTTCCGCCTCAAAAAAAAAAAACAAAAAAAACCCGAAAACCCACTGCCTTGGAAAACTGGTTAGAGGGGCTGGAGATGTTTGGCCCTAAGACAAGGAAATAGGATTATCTATCTTCATGTATTTGAAGGGTTATTGCATGAGAGTATATTGCCTTTCTCTTGCTGAGCCAAAGATTGAACAATGGACAGAAGTTGCAAAAGGAGATTTTTTTGAATTGATGTAAAGATAGTATAAATGCATGTCTGTGCAGTTATATACCACTCATGTGACTGAGCGAGACAGTTAAAATATCTGAGCCTCAAATTCCTCGTCTGTGAATTGAGGATAATAACCCCTGTAAGGACACACCAATTTGACAAGGCTATGATGAGACTCAAATGAGATAATTTATGCAAAATCCTCAGCAATCTTTAAGCCAATATTTAAGGGTTGCTGTTGCTGATGATGATACACATTAGATAGAAATTCCAACCATAACTAAATATGCTGCCCAAGAAACTATTGAATTTCAAGGGAGTTCATGAAAAGGGGAAACCCAGGGATTTCTAAATTTTGTTGTTCTGAAAGCTAAGTGGGCTCTACCTGAAAGTGTTTGTATAGAGGATGAGAATTTACCTTGATATTACTGACTAGCACATGTATGTAACAGATGGTTTCCATTGATTATATTAATGAATTAAAATTAAGTGTTTTGATTGACATAATCACAATTCAAATGGGTTTGCTGACATGTTTTTATTTATTTTTGAGTAATTAGGTCAAAGATGATGATGGTGGTGGTGGTGGTGATGATGATGATGATGATGATGATGTGTGTGTGTGTGTGTGTGTGTGTTTTGAGAATGCCTTTAGAAGTAGCACACAATGTTTTACAATAATCAATATTAGACAAATTGGGATTTTCAGTAGATCTTGAAGGGACAGAGACTGAAAAATTATCCAATAGATTTTGATGAACTTCTCTATATTTGGGCAAACCCACGTGGCTCAAGTTTGTGAGTGTGCCAGAGTGAATGTATCATTATTGACAGGAAAAATATACATTGGATGGGGTGGCTAGGTGGCATAGTGAATAGATTACCAGCCTTGGAGTCAGAAGAACCTGAGTTCAAATCTGGCCTCGGACACTTAACACTTATTAGCTGTGTGACCTTGGGCAAGTCACTTAACCCCAACTGCCCAGCCTTCCTGCCTCTAAGACATACACACAGACAGACAGACAGACAGATAGATAGATAGATAGATAGATAGATAGATAGATAGATAGATAGATAGACAGACAGACACACACATTGGATACCTACTTCATATTGTTTACTAAGGAGTCTAGAGGCTATAATATTTGGAGCTATAAGAGTCTATTGAGATTATCTAGTCCAACAACGTCATTTTACTTATCATAGAAAACATGTCCAGAGAAAGGTCATACTGTATGTTCTGACTTATAAGTGGGAGAAGATGCAAAGAGATATTAGACGTGGCTTCTTGATTTCTAGAGAAGAATGAAAAGCTTTTAAATAAAACTCTCTGTTACTGAATCTCAAGTTAGATCATTTTCCAAAGTTGTAGCAACTATTTATATGGCTTTCAACAAATCATTTAATTTCTCCAGGCCTCAGTTTCCTCATCTGAAGGAACTGGACTAGGTGATCTCTAATGCTCCTTCCATCTCTAAATTCCCTGATAGAGTGAAATATAAGCCATGCATAGAGTAATGGCCAGCTGTTCCTTATTTCCATGAAAAAAAAACCTAGTTGTTTTTAAAAGTAGCATTTTGCTACCTTTTATGAAATTTAATTTTGTAGAATTTTTTTCTGTTTAATTGAGATGCCACTACTTTAACTGGATTCATGCTTTGGCGTACTAGACTTAAGTTAATCTTAGGGAGCTTCCTAGTTGGGTGAAATCAACACAATCATTCCTTCCATAAGAGATTTGTTGGTAGACTGTTATATTTTTCCACTCACTGTACCTTTGACTCCAAGACCAAACATCTTTTTCTGGCCACAACTTCTTTATATGTGTTGTCTCCAGCTATTAAAATGCAGGTTTCTTAAGGACAGAGACTGCCTCACTTTCATATTTTTATCCCCCATGCTTACCATAGTGCCTGGTAGAGAGAAAGTACTCAATAAATACTTTGTCATTCAATAAAGATCATTTAACCCAGGAAGACAAGGACTACCTTTTTCCTATGTCTTTAAAAACAAGACAGATGTTGTCATTTCAGGAATGGTATTTGTTGTCCTCTTCAATTTAAGAAAGTAAAGTAGATGACTTCTGAAATACTCGTCAACCCAGTTACCCAGTGATACCTAAGCATTCCTAATTACTCAGGGGAAGGACTCTTTAAGATGAGTCATTACCAGCATAATAGTGTAGTTAAGTTGTAGTGGGTTTATTTGTGTCTGGATACCAGAATTTATAATATGCTATGTAGGTGTGAAAGACTTAGTAACCTGAAATCCTAGTAGAAATGGATTCAGGGTAACGCTGACTCAAACTTATTACTCGCTAATAATAGACTCAAACTGATAATATAACAGGAAGTTTCTTAACAAAAAAGAGAATTGATGACTAAAATATTAAAGCAGAGACTAATTTGTGCTTGGTAATCGACTAAGACATACTGTCAGTTAAGTTGTCTAATCCAGACTGAAATACACAGCATAGCATTTTGCTATTTTTGTGAAATTTAGTTTTGTAGGATTCATTATTTTTTTAATTGGAAGGTGAGTACTTAGACACAAGTTCATAATATATCTTACAGCTTTTAACATTAAATATAACATGATTGGGCTGATTATTTCATTTATCACAACAGAAGAAAATTTCACTGACAGGGATGAAAACTGTCTATAGTTTCTCATTCTGTTTTGATTTCTGTTCAAGTATTCCTGTAAATACTTCATAGAAGATACACCACATGGACGGAAAACTTAATATGTTTCTTTTAATATCTTGGAGGCATCTAGGTGGCACAGTGGATAGAGTGCTAGGACTGGAGTCAGGAAGACTCATCTTCCTGAGTTTAAATTTGTTCTCAGACACTTACTAGCTGTGTGACCCTGGGAAAGTCACTTAACCCTGTTTGCCTCAGTTTCATAACATATAAAATGATCTGGAGAAAGAAATGGCAAATCACTCCCTTATCTTTGCCAAAAAATCTCAAATGGGGTCATGAAGAGTCAGACAGAAACAAGTGAACTACAATGTGGCATCAGCTTTTTAAAATCTGCCTATGTGACTGAATTCCTTCAGCACAATTTTATTTCTTTGATGATTTCTTTTTCTTAACTAAGAATTTATTGGTAATAAGGATAATAGCTAGCATTTATACAGCACATTAAAATTTGCAAAGTAATTTACAAAATGCTTTAAAAATATTCTCATTTTGGGGAGGCTAGGTGGCGCAGTGAGTAGAGTGCTGGCCCTGGAGTCAGAAGGACCTGGGTTTGGATCCGGCTTCAGACATTTAATGCACACACAAACAGAAACCTAGCCATATGACCTTGGGCAAGTTACTTAACCCCTTTTGCCCTCCATATATATATATATATATATATATATATATATATATATATATATATATATATATATATTCTCAATTTATCCTTATAAACATCCTGGAGGTAGATGCTAATGTTACACCATTTTACAGATGAGGAAACTGGTGTAGAAGGCAGGTGGTTTGCCTAGGGTTAAACAACAAGTAACTGACTGGTGCTAGATTTGAACTCATTTCTTCCTGACTTTAGGTCCTGTACTCTATCCACAATGCCATTTAGCTGCTTCTGGTGGTACATCTGTAATTATTACAACCAACTTAACACCTATTATATGTTACAGTACACTACTAATGTATTTTAATGGTGAACATTAAACTAATAAATGATTTATGAATAACATGTATCATTGAAGTCGGGAGAGATGATGGCATGGTATATAAAATACTAGTTTTGGAATCAACCTTGGATTGATGCTTTACCTGTGCCACACACTAATTGTGTGACTATGGATGATTCACTTATCCCTTAATTTCAAGGTGCCCCTCCACTGAAAACCTGCTAGCACTGTAAGTTGTAAACCAGCTGCTGATCTTCATGGGTACAAGGAATTTTCGACCAGGCAATTGCCTTTACAGGTAGAAGCCCCCTTAAAAATAGAGGAGTTAAAAAATTAACATCTCCAAGTATTTGGACTAGTGGATGAAGTGGACATGACTAGTTTCATCCTGCTTGCCTCCAATATATGCCATAAGAACCTATGATCCTGTGACACAGAGCATTTCCTGTTTATAATATTAGTTTACATATTAACTGAGGAATAGATACCTAATAAAAATTAAAATATAAATACTATTAAAATCCTATTAACTCATTTTTTTTAATTTGTGAGTTGTATTTACAGACATCCTTGGGTCTGTTCCTCTTTTTGATTCTATCTGTATTTTACCATCAGGCCTCGTGGAGTTGCCCTCTGTCCCTTTGGCCACCTAAGAAAGAAATTATCTCGGTGGTTGAATACTCCCTGTCACTTTCAAATAGGTTTCTGACAGTAATCAATGTCATTTATGCCAAGACACTCAGATTTCCCTTCAATTTAATTAAAGTTCCATTAACTTAAGCAGGCTAAATACATTTCATTTCCCTTAGAATCCACCTCTAACCCCTAGTTTTCCATCCACTATCTGTTGCTGCTGAATTTTCTTCAGGATTTTTCCAACTACCTTCTCCCTAAACACTTAGCCCCATAAAAATTCCCCTAGGGTTCTGTTTTCCCCTGGTCTCTTCCTTAATGTGTCATTCACATCTTTTTTTTTTCTGACACATTCAACAGGGAGCACAAATTGTACATATAAAATTACTTCTATGCCAACTGATACATGACCTTATTTAGATCCTATACTGTATTCACATCTAGCTGCTTCTGGTAGTATATCTGTAATTTTTACAGCCAACTGACCACCTATCATATATTATAGTACACAAGTAATGTGTTTTAATCATTAGCATTAAGCTATTAAACTATAAATACCATATTATAGAAGCTGAAAGATATAACAGCACAGTGTATAGAGTATACCTGTACTCTTCCATTAGAGCAAACAGAAACTTGGTCAATGCCTTCTTGCTCTATTCTTGTCTGAGAATTCCATCTATGCAACATGACAAGGCCTTCTAGGTCTATTTACATTTCATTGGTAGCAGTGAGTCATTTTTGACTGTCCTATACCCTTATCACATGACTTGCCAACATTCTTTTCTCATTTTGTTTCCTTAATGATACTCCTTCTGCCACCATTATACATCCTTATTAAAAAATACAATACTGGGGCGGCTAGGTGGCGCAACAAAAACCTAGACGTGTGACCTTGGGCAAGTTACTTAACCCCAATTGCCCTAAAGGGGCGGCTAGGTGGCGCAGTGAGTAAGAGTGCCCTCCTCAGAGTTGGGATGACCCGCAATCAAATCTGGCCTCAGAAAATGAGCACCCACACATAAATCATGACTAGCCGTGTAACCTTGAGCAAGTTACTTAACCCCAATTGCTTAAAAAAAAAAAAATACAATACTTAAAAAGTCCTGTGACACCATGAGTATGGCTCTAAATTTTCTGTAGTCTCCTCCAACACCTACTTCATCACCTAGTGGCCAACTTTTTGGTGAAGAAAAGTTTTCCTTCTCCAAACTTAGCAAGACTGATCCTAGGAATGCAAATGTACAGTTCATTGCTAAAATTATTAAATGATTTTCCAGCTTGATAGGACCTGCCAAAGTTTGTGATCCACTAACAAAACTTTCAAGAAATCTAAGGTCAGGTGGGGCTTTGGACAAGGATTTTGGTAGATGAATTTCAAAAAATAAAAGTTTAAAAAATTGTAGATTCATTACAAACCCAGTCAGAAAGAGGCTATATAATGTGTTGACATGTTATGAATGGTTTCAAGATTTTTATTTTACAGAAGAAAATTTAATGGAGATTATATATTTTACTTGTCAGTATGACTGTCAAATCCAGATCTAGAATTCAGAAAGTCACTCTTCCTATGATTTCCCCTTGTCTCAGATAAAAAGGAAGGCATGGAAGCTACAGCATAGAAATTAAATTGCATTTCAAGCAAAGACATGATAACAATGCATCTTTTTTATTTCCACTTAGGGAGTCTATTAACACTAGTCACATAAAATAAAATAAGAATCAGAATTATGTAGGGAATAGTGCACATAACTGGATCTCAAAAGGTTTTCCCTATGCTACCACTGACACAGTTGATGACTTTGGATAAGCAATTTAGAGAATAGTAGGCTCATATGCGAAATAGTGAGAGATACTTTGTGTGATGCATGGTTACTTATTTTGATCATAGAATTTAGAGCAGGAAGGTACCTCAAAGAGCATCTAGTCCAACTCCTACATTTTGCAAATGAAAAAGCCAAGGCCATGGAAGGTAAAATAACATTAGCTGGCTTTCTAATAGCAATTGTGCATCTCAACAATTCTGTGATGAAGGGTTTATAGGCATTAGTATTCTAACTTTATAGGTGCAGAAATTAAATCAGAGAGTTTAAATGACATGTCATGGTCCGATATATATAGTCAGAGATGGAATTTGGGGGAATTTGAACCTAGGCCTTCCTGCCTTTAAGTCCTACATTCTGTTCATTATATTTCACCTGAATTAAAAGCTGAAGGTACAAAACTAAGATGCAAATCAAGGTCGTCTGCTCCAAGTCTGGGGCTTATTGCACTGAGCCATAATTTTTCATATTAAGAATGATGAAAGAATACTTCATATTATTTAATATAATGTTTGTGCATGTGTGAAATTTTTCACTATAATATAGTATTAGTTCTGTTTGGGTCATAAAAGGAAAATGACTTTGTTCTAACAAAAGAACAAAAGACTTTTAGAATCACTGAAGTAGGTTAAAACTGTGTAGAGCAATTCTGGGAGAAATTCTTCACAAAAATTACATCTCAGCCAATCAGCACAGTCTGTCTACATGGCAGCATGATTGGGAATTTTTTAAATTCTTACCACAAAAAAATGGATTGATTAGGTGATTTTGTTACTTTCCTTGATCTAAATAGACAATGCTCATAGGTTCAGTCTAGACATGATGCTCAACTCTTATGTGTCTAGAAAGACCTAAGCACATTATCTAATTGGCATAACTAGGGGAAATATTCAAGAATATCCAACAAAGAAAAACCTTTCAGAAATTGGCAAATTTATCTCTTGTTAATCAGGAAGAAGACAGTTTATGTCCTTTGGTGTGATCTTTTCATAAGGAAAATCCATGGTAATATAGGGAAATTGACTGCTGCCACTGGAAGCAGCAAATCCCATAAAAATCTTCATTTTATCTGTGCTAAAGTACAAAATAGTGGTTCATTTTTGGGAAATATTTACTGGATATACAGGATAGTTGCAAAAATGAAACCACAGATCAGGTGAATAAATTAGGTATATTTTACCTAGTGAATGAAGAATTGGGGTTGGGATGATGGGAAACAGTAATTTTCTTCATATATTTGAAGGATTGTTATGAAAGAAGGATCAGGTTTTATTTTCTTAACCCCAGAGAGCAGGGTTAGGATAATGGGTAGTAGCTATAAAGAGGCAAATTTTGTCCCAACATAAATTGGAGCTGCCCAGAAGGAAGTTATAAATGTGGAATTAGAAAGGACTGTAAGATAATCTAGTCAAACTCCCTTACTCAATAGATTCAATTCAGCAAACATTTATTCAATATTCCCTATGTGTAAGGCACTGGAGATTAAAAGAGAAAATGTAGAATGCTTTCTACCTACAATAAGCTTTCATCCTACTAGGGAGTGGATACAATATTTAAACAGATAAATGTATACCTAAAAATTTGAGAAGAAAGAGAGCAGTAACAACTTGGGGACCTGAACCAAAAAGAAAATTAGTAATCTGAGACTGAGAGGCAATGTAAATTGCTCAAAGTTGAATATGACATTTAGCCTTCTTTTGGTACTAGAAAGTTACTTTAGGAAATTGTGCATTCCCCATCACTAGAGGTCTTAAAGAGGAGATTAGATGACTAATTGTTTGTCCCGTTCTATATGTGATTCATGTGTATAAGGGCTGGACTGGATGCCTCTAAGGTCATTTATAATGAAAAGATTTTATGGTTTTCTAGCTGCTTGTGGTCCCTCAAGTGGGCATTTTCTAGGGAAGAAAATAGGTATGTCATTTTCTGAACAGCTTTTTTCATGAGAAAAAAGTTCTAATAAATTTATGTGGATTCACCATATATTTTCAGTATGTTTTCTAGCCTATAAGTCCATAAAATTTTATATGTCTACTATGAATATGTAAATAAATTATTTATAATATAAGCATTTCAATAAAGTTCATAAACTCTTGACTATGGGGATTGTGTAACAATGTCACACTTAACAATGGGAAAAGGAGGAAGGAATTTCTTCATGGAGGGCAGGTGGTGGTGCATATCCTAACCATAATTTGTGTTCCAGATTTAAAATACATAACCCATAAAACTCACAACATAAAATTCAAAAATCATCTACTATATCCTCTATTTTTCACAACACAGCTATGCTTTGATGTAACACAATTTAGCATGCCAACTTCCCGTGATTTTGTTGTGATGGAAGAGATCCAACAATTTGGGTGCTGAGTCTGATGTCATTCTTTGGCTTCAGAATATATAAAATTAAAATTAAAAAATACATAACAAAATTAGAAGAGAAAATATCTGTTGGTCAAAACTCCATTATGATGAAACTATTCATTTCTTTTTCATTTACACTTACGTTAAAGGAGATATTTGGACTATTATGGGTCATTAAAATTGAACAAGTAGATTTACCATGAGTTAGAGAAAAAATAAACTCCTGTAAACCATTAAACTTGTGCCCCTGATTTAAACAAAAAAAAATATATCAATTCTTTCGATATATTAAAAATATGGGCAAGCTCCCTGAACAGGGACCCCAAGTTTTCCTTAAATATTCTTCACATAGAAACAGAAAATGATATTGATCAGAAACATAGATCTTTGAAATCCCTACTGTCTATTTTAATTAGGACTGTGGTTAAGTAAATGGTTGCTTCTTTTGCCTACTCCCATTTGCAATTTTCACAGCTACTTTGTCAGTAATTTCCTTTCTCCATGTGGCCAGTGCATTCCTATCATTTGAGGTCCCCCACTGTGGTTTCCTAGGCAGATCTGCCTGGACTGTTCAGGAGAGAAAAGGTTTGGAGAGGAACATCAATGCAAGTAGATACATAGAGATGGGAGGGACCTTGAAAATCATCTCATTTAACACCTTCATTTTATATCTGATGAAAATGAATTTCAAAGAGTTATAATTACTAACCCACATTCCCACAGATAAATCTATCAAATTATGACACAAATTTATATTCATTCTATGATATGTACTTCCAGAGTCTAGAAATAGATTGTATGAAGAAGATGATGTATTTGAAATCTAGGTCTGGTGTCAGATACTGAAGGTTTGATGTGATCTGAACAGTAAAGGGAAGGACTAAATTGAGAATGAGTGGATGAAGGTATAAGTAAGAGAGAAAACTATAAAAGGAAGAAAAAGTTTTATTACTTCTAGCAACCAATAATTTTTGAGATAGCAAATGTTTAGACATGTAAATCAAATTGATTTTTTTAAGGTTGGATTATGTAGTTTTAGAGAAAGGAGAAATATTGGCATTGTTTCATATCACTAAATCTATGAGATAAATGCAACACTTGGAAGTATTTTACAGAGTAAACTGTTTCTTGATAAAGGTACTGGGAGTTGAAAGGTCGTATTTAATTCTGGGTAAAATAAAGAAGAAATTTTTAAAAAAGAGAATGCTGATAATACAGAAATATCTTGATACTGGATGATAATAGCTTAGTTTTATACGGCATACGCTGGCAGTGCAAATGTCTTAAAATAATATGACAGATACATGTAGGGGATTGGACCTAGATGTAACATTAACCCAATGATCATCACACAATATAGGTTTGGGGACAATAAGTAGCACAGTGGTTGAAATACTAAAACTAGAGTCAGGAAGACATCTTCCTGAGTTCAAATCTGATGTTTAACACTTACTAGGCAGTGGGCAAGTCACTTTACCCTGTTTGCCTCAGTTTCCTCATCTGTAAAATGAGCTAGAGAAGGAAGTGGCAGACCACTCTAGTATCTTTGCCAAGAAAACCCTAAATAGGGTCCTGAAGAGTCAGACACAATGAAATGACTGATAGGCTTGGATAGAATTGTAAAAGATGTTATAGATCATGAAGTTCTACATCTTCATTTTGTAGTAGAAAATTTGAGTCCCAGATATTGTGACTTGTGTGAAGTTAAATTGTCAGTAAGCTGATGAACCAAATTTAAACCCAAATTCCCTCCTCTAATTAGAAATTTGGTTCTATTTTCACTAAATTATAAAGATTATTATTTGAAATTATGTGTGTGTGTTTAACTTAGTGATGTAGTAAAGAGCAAATGAGTTTCAGTCTTGAGTGAATGGCACCAACCAGGGCAAAGCTAACATGCCTACCTTGTGTAAAACTTTGGGGATAATCTGACACTTCAAGTAGAAGGAAGCTGTAATAATTATAGAAGTATTGATAACAACAAAAAAAGTTCAGAAAATAAGAGCAAACAAAACATTAGAAGTTCACATGGATGGACATAAACTGTAGCTGTGTTTTTTTTTCCTCACCTGCCTTAGCTAGAGTCACAGTGACCATTATAATAAATAAGAACTTTGAAGAAGAGAGATGTAATGGAAATGCAGATTTAAAGATCTTCCCTGCCCCTATCTTAAGTGCACCTGGAGCTTGTGGTGGGAGGCTTGTTTTTCAGGAAAGCCCATACCTTGATACTTTGTGATTGGGCAGTGGGTCCAGAAGGTTGTTACATTCTCTGAGCCAGGAGAAGGCTATATAAACCCTGAGGAGAGGCTTTGCTTTGGGGCTCACTTTGAGAAGTGTTGTATGATTTGACCAGATGAGACTCTGGGAAGCCGTTGTTGAGAGCCCCCCGGCTTTGAAAACCCAGATGTTGATGCTTCCCTCTCTGGTAACTATGATTTGGTATTGATATAATGGTAGGACAGTTTGGAAGCCTGTCTGTTTGATCTGTAAGTTCTGTAACTCTGAAGTCCGGGGTGCTGACCTTTTTCCCCTGAACTAGGTCATGTGTGTTTGTTTGATTAAAGTAAGCTTGTTAACCCATTTTGAGTTGCTTTCCTTTACAAAAGCAGATCTAAGAACCTGTGTTGGCAGTCACCCTGGGGATATTGGGGTGCTTGCCGCTACAAGAGAAGAGGGAAAGAATTCATAGCATGAAGGTCAGGAAGAAAAAAAAAGAGCACAAAGAAAGAAAAGCTATATGAGAGTGTTGTTTGCCACTTACACATAGAATGTTCTACATAACATCTAAATGGGGGGAAAGTTTCTCTCCAAATGACAAGGTCTTCTTATTTAAGTATATTATTGTTTGGATTTCATCAAACCATTCAGGTCTTCCTCAGTGAAATTTGGGATCAGATCATCCTAAATATTCATAGGAATTCTGACACTGTAATTATATAAGCAGGAGGCTAATACACTATATAGCAATTGGGCCTTAGATTTCATTGGCATGTGGAACATCTGGGTAAGGAATATTTTCCATCAATGTCAATTAACATTTTCTCTTCATAGAATTTCCTAGAGAATTAAGAGGTTAAGTTATTTTATGAAGGTCACGCAACCAGTTTATGCAAGAGGTAATACTAGAAGCCAAATTTTCTTGACATCAAAGCCATCTTTCTATCTCCTAAACTCCCTTAGGTTACTGTCGCAGACTAAAGATGCAGAAATACGAGCCAGTGTTGTGAAAGGGAGTTCCTTCATCCAACAGTTTTTTAGATCAATGAAATCATAGACACATTTCCTCTTCTTATACACACACATGCACGCAATGTACAGTTACACAGGTGCATAGACATGTATCTGTATTCATACATTGTACACATAAACTGAATACAACATATCTACAGATATAATATATAGTTGCATATATACATATGTCAATATGTGTGTATATGCAAGTATGTGTAGATGGATAGATAGATATATGTATATAGATATGGATTGCTCTGGTTGTCATTGTAGATGAACAATGAGTTAGGTCAATAATTGAATAAAAGGAAGCAAGTGGGCTGGATTGCATCTGGAAAATTGTGCAATACTTTTAATCATGCCAGGCTGCTCCCCAGAAAAAAAAAAATCCATCTGTTCAATGCAAATGTTCTCCTAGTGATATTTCATGGTTGTGAATTTTGGAACATCACAACATCCAAAGAATAAAAGTTGAGTATGACACCCCCCTCCCCCAAGCTTTAGAGATAAGATCTATTGGAAACAAGGAAGCTATAGCACTTATCTGACTACTAAATCTGACCATTCTCATTTTGTCAAGACCCTGGAGTTAAAACAAATAATGTAGAACAACCCACCTTTATATAAGGACCTATACCATCACATCTTCAGCAAAAAATAGATTACAAGCCATTGTGTATGCAGAGTCTAAAACACCTAGTACTTGAGCACAGCATATTTTTATGCTTTAAGCTAGAGATAGCTAGCTCTGTGTGTGTGTGTGTGTGTGTGTGTGTGTGTGTGTATTTCTGTGTTTGTCCTGTGCCATAGACTCCTTTCGTAGTTTAGTGAAGCTTATGGTCCAATCCTTAGGGTGTTGTTTTTTGATTCATAAAATACTAAGTTTTCAAAAGAAGCCAATTGCATTGAAATGCAGTTATAAAAGTATTTTCTTATTAAAAATTGAAACCCTGGTTAAAAAAAACTGTATTGTCATATTCTATTCTCCCATCCCCATGAACTTGCATTGTCTCAGTTAAAACTATGAAGGAGCATAATCTTAGAACATCCCAAAGGCTTAAATTCTTTATTTTGGGTGTTCCTAGTGTCTTTTAGCTTTTATAACATAAAACAGCCCCCAAACTTTGGGACACCATGTTTTTAGCCCTTTTCTCTTCCATCCCCTGTGTGTGATGCTTACTCTCTTATCCCTTACCAAATGTCACTAGTTACCACCATAATTGTAGAAAGTGCAAGGGATAACAGATGTACAGCACACAAAATATTTAAAGATCTAGATGAAAGCATCCAGCAGGATCTGTATGTGAGAACCAGGACAAGGATCATCCTGGATAAGGAGAAATGGATAAGTTGTGATCTGTCCTTTTGAAGGGAGTACCCACATCAATGGGGGTCATAGAATCATTAGAGAAAGCATGGTGTAGAAGTGGCTATAAGCTATAGCTTTTCCCTCCACATAAAAACAACTTATTTTAATTGAGACACCAGTAGGGTATCTAATTTTGGTTGTCCTGTGTTGAAATTATGCTCTAAAATGCATTTTTGGAGTCAGGAGAGTAGGGAAGAAAACCATCAATGTTGACTACCTCCTGGCCTAAACTTGAAGGAATCTGCCTGACTAATTTTGTGGAGGTAATTCCACATAATATTGGTTTAGTGCCACAAAGGAGGTTTACTCTTTGATTCCACATTTTCTATTTCTAGCCTTCCATTGTCAAGAGCTCTAGCTTTCTTATCTAGAGAGTGATAACAGAGCAAAAATCAAACATCAAAACTGTATTGGTGCAACCCAGTGCTTTTATTGTCCTACTTTAAAATTTTGTACCCATGTATAATCATTGTCTTATAAACTCCTGCTTAAGATGCTAAAATTCTTTAAAGAGAGCATCTAATGAGAATGAATCATTAGTTGAAGAAAATAGAGGTCAATATAGGAATTATATACATTTGCTTATTGTTGATGAATATTGCTCAGCTTAAGGATTTTGAATGTGAATATATATTAAATATGCATGTGTATGTATGCATGCACATACGTGCACATACACGCATGTACATACAAACATGCACACACCCATATATATCTAGGGGGGGACAGTGATAGGCCTGGAATCAGGAAGACATCAGTTCAAATACAGCCTGAGATATCTGCTAACTGTTGAACTGTGGGCAATTTCCATAGCTTCTGTTTGCCTCAGTTTCCTCATCCATAAAATGGGGGTAATAATAACAGCTACCTCCCAGAGTTGTCGTGAGGAGGAAATGAGATAGTAATTGTTAAGCACTTAGCATAGTGCCTATTACAGAGTATGTGCCATATAAATACCTGCTATTATGAACATATGTATATATGCATGCACATATCTATTACCTATATATTCATGCCTATATATGTGTGTGTGTGTGTACATAAGCATATATATGTATGCTTATATGAATGATAGTATTATGGTATACCAAAAGTCTTGTTGTTCAGTCATTTCTGACCCAATTTGGAGTTTTATTCACAAAGACCTTGAAGGAGTTTGCCATTTTCTTCTCCAGCTCATTTTACAGATGAGGAAACTGAGACAAACAAGGTTAATTGACTTGCCGAGGGTCACATAGCTAGTAAGTGTCTGAGACCATATTTGAACTCCGGAAGATGTCTTCCTTACTTCAGGCCTGGCACTCTATCTTCTGCACCACCCAGCTGCTCTCCCAAAAGTCTTAATGCATTTTTATATCAACCAAAAATGCACTTTAAAAACACTTCCAGTCAAACACATCTTTTTTTTTTTTCACTTAAGAGCACTTGGAATTATAATTTGGGAGTGGGAGGGGGAAGAGGATGATAGGTTTAGGATGATTATTTGTCAAGTTTGATTCAAGTTGTACCAGATAGTTACTTTAAAATTTTATTATGTTTCAAAGGAATCAAATCTTATAAAAAATATTAAGCTAAATTATACTTATTTTTGAAAAGTCATCATTTTGTCATTAATTTTTTTCTAGAATATTAAAGAGGAAATTAATCTTTCTAAGAATATTTTATCCAAATTATTAATTTGTTGCTCAAATAAATTGACATTCTCTAGGCCTTATCAGCTTCTCAAGTACAAACATATTTTGAAAATACACTGGGGGCGGCTAGGTGGCGCAGTGAATAGAGCGCCCGCCCTGGAGTCAGAAGGACCTGAGTTCGGAGCCGGCCTCCGACACTTAATCCACACAAACAAAAACCTAGCCGTGTAACCTTGGGCAAGTTACTTAACCCCAATTGCCCTAAAGGGCGGCTAGGTGGCGCAGTGAGTAAGAGCGCCGGCCTCGGAGTTTGGATGACCCGAGATCAGATCCGGCCTCAGAAAATGAGCACCCACGCATAAATCAAATGACTAGCCATGTAACCCTGAGCAAGTTACTTAACCCCAATTGCTTTAAAAAAAGAAAATACATTATTCTCTATTAAATAATATTTTAAAGTAGATTATCATTAATTGTCATTAATTATAGCAGCATGGTTTATGATACTCATTAACCATAATTTCATATTTCTTTGTATTAACCTTGTTTTTTTAATAAATTGGGAATAATTCATCAATTGTTCAATGTATTGAGAATGTCAAAATATACAAATCCTTATGAAAAACATAAGCTTTGATTTCAAATCAAATGTTTCAGTAATGAATGATGAATAAAATCAGTGCAAATGGTTGCATTGGTTAATTAGTACTCCCCATTTTATCACTTGTCTTGAAAATGTGAAGAGTAAATTCTTCACTATTTGCTAGTCACCACAATATTTTTTTCATCCTCCTAATATCAAGCATGTAAATTATATCTTTCCCAGACATGGCAAAAATTATACTGTAAAGGATTCTATTCACTTTTGCAATCATTCATGGGGGGGAAAGGTGTGATTTTTCTATTATGCATCCCTGTCCCTTGAATACTGTTCATAGTGGATAAAACTTTTCTTGCAAATAAATTAATGCCATTGATTCACAGGCTAATTTACAGGGTTGTAGAATCTATACATTTCACTATCTTTTCTCGAGAAAAATGTATATACTGAGGATAGCTTTCTTAGGCTTAGGAAAAGAAGACAAAAGTTCAAATCCTGCTACAATTTTTTAGAAACGGTATTACCAACAAGGCAAATGACTACCCTGTACCTTTCCTTAGCTTTAAAATTGGGTTGATAATAGTATTATTATTAATAATTAGCATCAATAGCATGTTGCTAATAATAATGAGCATTATATGGCTATAAGGATCATATGAAATGATACATGTTAAATATTTTGTCAGGGCAGTTAGGTTGAATAGTGAATAGAGTGCTGGCCCTGGAATCAGGAGGACCTGAGTTCAAATCCAGTCTCAGACATTTGACACTTCCTTTCTCTGTGTCCTTGGACAAGTCACTTAACCCCGATTGCCTTGTCTTTCACCCTCAAGAAATAAATACTTTGTAAACTCTAAATGATATTTAAATGTGAGTTATCATAATTCAAAGCATTCTGCCACATGCAAAATATGTACATTATTTTTGGATCATATTCTGGCTGAAAATCCTCATTTTAGACCTTAGAGTATTATTCTTTCACATTATGAATTTCCTTTGTGCCTGAAACTTACGCATTTGGAAATAAGTTACCAAAAACATTAGTTTGTTCCTAATGATTTGGACCAATATGTTTGTTTGCTATGGCTGCGGATTCTATATTTCCTGACCAAAAAATAGAGTAATGGTTTGATATAATGTTATGTAGTCTTGAAGCAATTCTCACTTAAATCCTATAGTATATGTATGAACCAATTAATTTCTTCCCCAAACTTTTTTTACCTACTTTCCTTAAATTCACTCTAAATTTGAAGAATGTTCATTCAACTTCAAATCTTGAAACATTCATTTATTCAACACCAATTGTTAAGTGCCTACTAATAATGTTAGTAATTACTGTGGTAGCTACTGAAGCTATACATAAAAGTGAAATAGAAAAAAAATCTCTCATCTGAAGGAACTTTCTCTGAGGAGGAACATATATAGACATGCATACATACACATATATGTGTGTATGTTTATACACATACATATATGCACACACATTCTTAAAAGTGCATAGGTGTGTATATAGAGATATAGATATAGAGAAAGATGTACACATACAAATATTACTATCATATTGGTCGAGAAATGGTCTGTTTAACTCAATATTCTATGTTTGATAGTAAAATAAATTTTATAAGATACGGCGATTCCTTTAATCAATCATTATAGATTATCATTCCTATAAAATTTTGTTGAAACAGTCTGAACTCATCATGGGAGAAGGCAGTTCCATGTCTTTATTATGGATGTGCATAGACCTTATTTCAAATCTCCATTTAACTTTTCAAAGGTTAAATGAAAAAAAAATCCAAGAAGTAAAATTGCAGTGGGGGGAACATTGCACGAAATACAATCACAGGGATTCCACATATAATTACTAACATCATTCAAATTTATGTTGTAAGAAAAAAAATAGAAAATGGGCATTTGGAATATAAAGTCAGATGGCAGCAATTTATTCATCAGTGTTTTTTAAAGATATTTAGAGTAAGAAATTTTATTTGAAATCTGAACTAAAGCTCCCAATGTCCTAAAGACTATGAATGCCAGTGATTCATAAGGTTTGCTAAAGGTCGAAGAAAATTTAGACAAAAAAATAACCCAAAACCCACAAAAGAAATGTCAGAAGTCAAGAAGAGATTATGAAAAAAGGAAGTCAACATGTTCTATAAAGAGAAAAAGAAAAATGGAAGTTGAGGTCATTAAATATTTAATTGAATAGTAGTCACAGTCAGAGAGAACAAAGCCATAAAATGGAGTTTAAAAATGGTTACATTCTGACTTCACCCTGGTCATTAACATGTCTTCTTAATAACACATGGGTTCGCATGACAATTTTTTGGTACATCTCAGGGCCTTTGTGAAATTTAAGTGGTTAATGGTTTGAAAGTGATAGGAGAAATCACTATATAAAATGAATAACATTATATATCAAATCAGGTTATTCTGGATGTGATTCCAAAAATAAAAATAAAATCACTGTTCATATATTCAGAACTGAGACAAATTACTAATCTATCTTGAATAAGTAAGCAAAACTTCTCTTCTATATGTATCTAAATAATTTCCTAATTATGCATTCTAATAACTAGGGATCTTTTAAAATCCAAGTTAAATGATCGTATAGGAACTACACTAATTTAAATTTCTAATTTAATTATGGCATTTATTGGTTGTTCTTTTTAAGTACAAAATATGCCTCTTTGCTTGAAGTTGTTTTTTCTTCTGTTCATGAAAATGAAACTGGAAGGAAATCTGGAAAAAAAAATAGTTCTAGCCTATGCCTACATTTTTGTTACCCTGAAAGAAGAATAACTAAAGTTTTTTTTTTTCATTAAGTGTCTTAAATAGTTGTGTCTGCTTCATAATAAATACTACTAGAACAATTGAAACCCTAAAATAAACTTTGGAAACATTTTAACTGGTTATCAGTATTTTAAATAAATAAGTATGTATATATATATATATATATATATATATATATATATATATATATATATATATATATAGAACTCAGGTCCTCCTGACTCCAGGGTCAGTGCTCCACTCACGGCACCATCTACCCACCCCAAAGCTGTATTTCTTGATGTATTACTATCCCAGACAGTTTAAATATCTTGTCCTTGGTCACATAGCTAATAATGTGGGATTGGATTTGAAACATGTCAGATGTAGGATTTGATGTCAGATGTAGAATTTGAAACAAGTTCTTCCTCCCTCCAAATTTATCCATTATGCTACACTTTCTCTCCATTAAGTTATTGCCATGTGTTCACTTCAGTTTGAGACACACTAACATGGAGAAAGGTTATTCCTATATGTAATCATGGGTTTTTTTTTAATTTGCTTTAATATTTAATGGTCCTCCACAGAACTGGTATTCTAATGTCTCATTATGGCATAACACAGTTATGAGTTATTGAAGGTTGAGTTATTGAAGGCTACACTAGGAGAAAACAAATAATAGCAGGTCCTACCAATCCTCTGAAGGAATAGAGGAAAAAGACAACATTCCCAAGGTTTCATAGGGGCTAAAATGCTAGGTCCTCTGACTTCAGATAGAGCATTTTCCACTGTACCACATTACCTCTCCTATAAAAATACCTTGTTTACCTGGAGGCAAGGAGAGGGGAAAAGACTTTTGAGACTGATTATTGAATTTAGTTCTAAATAAGTGCACCTAGGTGGCACAGAGGATCTAGTGCTGGGTCTGGAATTAGGAAGACACGAGTTCAAACGTGACCTCAGACATTTACTAGCTGTGACCCTGAGCAAGTCACTTAACTTCATTTGCCTCAGTTTCCTTATCTGTCCAATAAGCTAGAGAAGGAAATGGCAAATCATTGCAGTATCTTTGCCAGGAAAACCCCAAATGGGGTCACAAAAAATTAGAACTGAATAATGAAAACCAATCAGAAAAGGCTGGAGTCAAGGTCTTATGATGAGTTGTTCTTCTTGATGGGCTGTGTCTTAGCTAGGGTCAGATATCTTGATTCTTAAATAACAAAGAGATTATTTTATGATAGCAATAATAGATTCCAGGGTTGCAATCAGTGCTCCTTTTCCCCTGGTCTAGGAGGTGTGAATGGGCTGAAGCTGATGTGTATAAGAAGTCAGTGAATCAGTGCTTAAGTTTATACATCTTATTTATATGACCATCAGTTTTCCATGAAACTTGCTGGGTTGTAATAAATTTTTCAAACAATTCTAATTACTAGGCTTTCAGACATCAATGTTGGGAGTACAAATCAATTAACAAAACATCAACATAGTTATATCTTAAACTTTGAAAACCAATGTTTGGGTAGTATCGATGACCACCAAATTGCTGACTGATTTTGTTCACTTGTAGAATATTTGGGGCCATCGTTTTCTTCTAAAAGCTCTAAGAACGTGAGTCCTTTTTTACAAGCTAGATCAATATCTTACTGCATTCCCCTGAAAATGTGTAGGCTAGCAAAGTTATCTAGTGGCCCGTTCTAGTCTGTATATTTCATTCTTTTTTTAGTTCTGTGCCTTGGAGAGGTGAAGAACCAAATGACATGCTCCACCTGGGTGTGCCAACATGCTTTGTCTAAATTCTATGCACATCTATTGCCTTCTATTATATGAAGTCTAAGGGGAAAGATAGGGCAAAGTAGGAGAAGAGTTTGGAATAATGATACAATTGACTTGGCCAAGGTCACAATCTAGTAAACATCAGAAGATTTAAATCCAGGTCCAAAGGTTTTGGAATAACACTTTCCACTGTCCCATGCTTACTCTAAATTTACATTTTTATTTGTTTCATGAGTTACTCTAGTCAAAAGCATTCTCTGCTGATGAGACTCTTCATACTTATCTAAGCATTTTTCAAACTTTGTAGGACCTACCAGGTTTTGTGTTCCACAGTAAAATAGCTTATACACTGCAGAGTCACACCCGAGCCGTAATGATGCATTAGGGTTAGATATGTTTTATGGTAATGATGACATTATTTAACTTTTTTGGTTTCTGGCATCATATTCTTTCTTTCTTTTATAAATAGACAATATAGAATTAGAGGCAAAATCTTTTTTTTTCCTTTTTTGGCTGTACTTCCTGCACGGTTATCAGAGTTATGTGTTCTCTTTAAATATAACAAGAAAAAAAGGATTTTTATATTTGTTTTCTCTTTTTAAACAAAACTAAATTAAGCTACTTTCTCCTAAGGTAGCCTTCAGTTGCCTTTTTCCTCCTCTGTGGGCAATGGATCTTGATAGAATAAAAAGGTCCCTTGGTCCTCCTGCTACCTGTACTTGTCGGAGCAAAAAGTCATTATAGGAGCTGTTCGGTAATTCTTCTACTAGGGGAACAGAAATAATCTCTGTGCCCTAAAGGAGTTAATGTGCCTACCTCTAAAATTTATTCTACAAAGTATCTTATGTACTAGGCTTAGGTGATGTAGGGAGAAATTGACATTTTATTATCATGTAACATCAAGTACCTTCATGTCAGATGTCGTTATAAGACCACTGCGTTCTTTATTTTTACCATAATTTTCTTATTTCTAAAATTACTTAATATAAATGGATTAAAGGCTAGTGTTTAGAAACAGTGTATATTCAGGGATATATTTATATATATACATACATACATATAAATACATGATAGATAGATAGATAGATAGATAGATAGATAGATGATAGATATGTCTTTGTTGCAAAGGTATTTGACTTGGTTTTTTTCTTTGTTCATTTTTTAAATTGTATTAGCTAGCATTTCCTACAATACTGCTTTATCACTAGCAACTAAGTTCTGCCACATAATACAAATGTGACTTGGGGCAAGGTACTCAACCTCTGGTGCCTGAGTTTCCTCATCTGTAAAATGAGGGAGATGAGACTAAATCACCTCTTCCAATTCAATGATCCTAAGACTCAAACCCTTTTTTCCACTTTACATAAAGCTGTTGAATGTGAATAATCTCACTGGTTGTTTATAATTCTAGAACACCCTGTATGCCTTTTAACACTCCTATTTAAATTTACATTCATTATACATTTCATTAACCCAATGAATTTTTGAGACTAAGTGTCTGTTAATTAAATGCTTTATAAAAGCAAGTCAACTTTGATGTTGTTTCAAATGGAGCTCTTTCTCCTTGGTATCAGTAGCAGTAGGCCTATGGTCATAGCTGTTTTGTAGTGAAATATGGCATTTTGAAAAATAACTAAATTCTTAGTAATATCATAGATTTGGAAGAGATATCAAATATCATCTAGGTTAAACTTCTTCCCAGAGTAGGAATCCCCTACATTAGGGGTGGGGAACCTGTCCTACTCTTTTGCTTATAAGGAAGTTGTATAAATATATCTACTGAACATATTTTATTCAATCTTGCTGGTTAAGAATAAAGTTCATTTTCCTCAATCTAGGGAGTTAAGCTTCTTATTTAAGTTGATCTGTACTTTTGGTATGATTTATGGTTACAGAATATATTTATAAGGAGCATTTTGAAAAGTTATGGGTCTCCTGGCTCCTAAACTATCTGTTGAGTGCTGAGTAAGTCAATTCATTTCACCAAGTCCTCAGTTCTCTCCCCTGAAAAACCAGGATAATAACAGCTATACTGACTGACTCAGAAGGTTATTGGGAGGAAAGCATTTTCTAAACTTTATAGTACTATGTAAATGTGAATTATCGTATAAAATTAGCGATTCAAATTAGACTGGAAAAGAGCTTCAAGTGCCCCTTCTACAGCAAGTCCATAAATTGCAAAGAGCTTCAGTTACTTGCTTCATTTACAAACTGGGCCTCCAAATACTGATTTTACATAAGAAGAAATAGAGAAGAGAAACAACTTCCCCATGGTAATACAGAGGCTTTGAGACTAGGTCCTCTGACTGTGATAGGGCAGCTAGGTGGCATAGTGAATAGAGTGCCAGGCCTGGAGTCAAGAAGACCTGAGTTCAAATGTGACCTCAGACACTTACTAGATGTGTTACCCTCATCAAGTCACTTAACCCTGGTTTCCTCAGTTCCTCATCTGTAAAATGAGCTGGGGAAGGAAATAGCAAAACTGCTCATCTATATTTGCCAGTAAAACCCCCAAATGGGGTGATAGAGTCGGACACAAATGAAATGACTCAGTAACAACAGCTAAAACCTCTAAGTCCAGACAGAACATCAAGTTTGCTGTACTACATTGCCTTCCTATAAAAATACCTTGCTTAGCTAGAGGCAAAGTGAAGGGAGTGGGGGCAGAGGCAGGGGTGGGGAGGGGGACAGGAAGACTTTTGAGATTATCAGCAATTCTAAAATCTATTATTTTAATAATAGCTAACATTAATGTAACACTTTCAAGGTTTACAAAACATTTTCCATGTTATTTTATTTGATGTTCAAAACAATTTTGTGACATAGGTGTTTGTGTGGCCTCCAATTTATAAATGAAGAAGATGAGAATAAGACAGTTTAAATGACTTGTCCAGGATCACACATCTAAGTATCTAAGGAAGGATTCTAATTCAGGTCTTCCTGCCTCTAAGTTCATCCCTCTATCCACTGTGCTATCTAGCTGCAGCCAACAATTTCTTCAGGATCAAGTGTATATGTTTGTGAATGAACCTATGGTTTCATGCTATAAACATTAGGTTCAATAAACTCACCTCCCTAATTTCTACATCAGAGAAAATTCCATTTCATACTTAATTCTCTTATCCTGAGAATACAGTTTCTTTTCAGTGCTTAGAATGAGGAACAAAATAAGTACAAATGCTCTTATAATAGGTGCACTCTGTTCCAGTGTTCAACTGAAATGTCAGGTGATTTCATGACTACACAAAACACAAATATTCAAGAAAATTGCTACGTTGGGTGCATTGTAATACAATAATTGATGTAATCATAATGCATCAGGCATCATATATGTTAATCTTTAGACTAGAATTAATTTGTGAAGCCTGGAAAGAACAACCAGTAATTCTTCACTTCAAATATTTAATTCTTAAGTTTTGACCCTCTAATTTACATAAAAATTGTCAGTAGCAACAGTATGAGGCTTTTCAGGCGACCTAAGTTCTAGTCTAGTTTTATTTTAGGTAATTGTTTATCTTTAGACAAGTCATTTAACTTCTCTGTAGTTCATTAACTACAGGGTGATGATGCCCATCTAATTTGTATCCACAGGTGTCTGGAAGAGAGCAAGTGCTTAAGAAACACTTGTTAATTGATGGATTGCAGTTAATGTGATGATTTAATAAATTGATGGTGTGAAAGCACTTTGTAAAAGGTACAAAACTAAGTGTTATTATTAAACATAAATTGTTTTTTGTAATTATAATTACCTTTGCCAACAACTGCCCTATCAAATTTTTTCTACCTGTCAAAAAGTTCTAACCACTTCATGTCGACTGATGTTATACTAAGGTTACTATTCATTTAGTAAATAAGAAGCACTTATCAAATACCTACTATGTGCCAGGAGTTGTACTAAGTAATGGAAATACCATTCACAAAAGTTGAACTACGCAAGCGTTGATTGCATTTATTATACCAAAGGGAGAATTCCGGACTGTGTTGTATTCTGCATTTTTTGAAATATTGAGAAAGCAGGACAGGCACAATCTCTTCATGGTTTACCTTCATGAGAAGACTAATGTGTCCTAGATAACAGGAAATTTAAAATAGAGGGTTGATAAGAGGCAAAAGGAAGTGATTTGTCATATTCTTAATGCATTCCTGGAATACTTATGCATCTTTAATTCTAAGCACTTTCTAAAATTTCATTCCTTTACAAATACCCTCAATCTGGGTATTGTTTATTAGCTTAGGAGACATAACAAAACTGAGGCAATACTTCGGCACTAGTTCAGTGAGACTAAGGATAGTAAATACGGCAAGTGGGGTACCTCCTTCCATATATTTATGTGGATTAAAAAAAGGAGTGAGGATTTTATTTATTAAGAGGATTTTCTATAACAGGTGAAAATTCCATTTCATACTTAATTCTCTTATCCTTAGAACCCAGCTCCTCTTGCAATTCACAGAATCAGGAACAAAATGAGCACAAATGCTGTTATGATGTGGGCACATTCTGTTCCAGTGCTCAGCTGAAATGACAGGTGACTTCAGGACTGCATAGAAATATTCAAGAGAGTTTGCCACGTTGGGTGTGTTGCACTGTAATTATTGATGTGATCAAAATGCATCAGGCCTCACACACATTAATATGATACTGGGCATTTGGAGGTTTTATTGTTGGCTAAATATTTTAAAAAGAAAATTAGAAGCCCTTTGGATTAAATTCATTCAGATTACACTCCGACGATCCCAAGTTCTCTGGAGATGGGTATTTATGGATTGTCTAACATTTGTGGTGCTGTGAAAATCTGTAAATTGCAATTAACACAACAAAGCTGAAAAATGAAGAAAGTTGTGAGGTTCGAGAAGACTTTCATTTCAGTTTCTCAGCTAGTGAGGAGCCTGTGAGAAATCTCTGGGATATTCTAGTCTTAACAACATATTTTCTCTCCATTCAGTTCAAGTTCGTATTGGGAGGCATGAGTCATTTCCTCAGCAAATGCCTCCTTCCAGCAGGAGGGGGAAGGGAAAGGAGTGAGTTGTTCCCACAGTAGTGTCTAATCAAGCAAACAGTTATTTGAACTGATTTGAATGGTATTCAACTAGATGTTCTGTCTCTTTGTAAGCTACTTCCAAATTGTGAGTTGGAACACCTGAGAAGGCATGTCATAATTTGAAATCACTGGCAAGGCAAGTTAGTAAGTGGATATAGCATTCCATGATATGTAACTAAAGCTCACAGAATACCTTATTGGCTTCTTAGAAATGGAAAGGGTAGTATGATGAACTCAGCCCCTTAAATGATTGATTCTAACACGCCTGCTTGCTATGCTTATAGATGAAAAGAATTTCCTCATATTGACCAATTTGTCCTGAATTCACTTGATGGACTTTGAGAAAATAAAGCTTATCTATTATTGATTTCAAAGGGCTAAGGAGAAGTCGGGTTTCTGGGTCCTTATTCTTACATCAACATCATCTGCCAGAGAATATAGTAGCCCAATACATCATAAAGATGTAGCATGGTACGATAGAAATGAACACTGGCTCCAGAGTCAGACAACTTGGGTTTATATCCTGCCTCTGGTACTTGCTATCTGAAGGACCGTGAACAAATTTCCAAAGTACTTTAGGCCTTAATTTTCTCAACTTTAAAATGGAGGGCATTAAATTATAATAAAAAATTAGAGAAACTAAATGCCTTACAATTTTTTTAAAGACAATATCATAAGAGATGGTCATGAGAAAAGCTGATCTGGCAAATCTTGTCTATGATCTCCAAAACAGTTTTATGATGGACTATGATAACATTTCTTTGTCCTTATGGGAAGGAGAATTTGCTTAAAACCAGTAGGGTGACAGGCTATTCTTAAACTGTATTTTTGATATTGTTGTTCCATAATACCACATGGTGATTCACTCTTTGCTAAGTAAGAGGACAAGTGAATTGAATATTCTTTTTTATTAATTCTTGATCACAGATTATAAAAATCTAATTGTGGGAAAGCATCTTAGTCAAACTCCTACCTAAAGCATGTTTTTAGTGTCCATAACATGTACTCATCTATTTTGCCCATCTGATTAGAGAGCAGGTTAGGAGATAGAATGATTGTCAAAAATATTGGAATGACCTGATCTCACCTCTAATACTTCCTATGTGAAAATAAGCAAGTCATCTAGGCCCTCTATGCCTCAGTTTCTTCATTTGTTAATAGGGATATAATAGCTATAATATCCCTCTGAGTAGCTGAGTTTCAAAAAAAAGAGTTGAGTTTCAAATGATATGATATACCTAAAGCTTTAAAATGGAAAGTGCTACCTGTTATTATTAACAATGAGAAACTCACTGTCTACCATGGCAACCTATCCCTTTTTGGGGGCAACTTAAATTATTAGGAAGCATCTAGTTATATTAATTTCCTCCCTTGGTTAAATTTCGTCTGGAGAAAAATGAAAATAAATAGAACTAGAGGAAGTTATGATATTGGTGAAAAATAAAAATCATAGAGATTTAAGAAAATGAAAGATTAAGTCCTTCCTTTGAATCCCAAAGAAATCCCATACTCTGGATTGTTGCTGCTGTTGTTTTCGTTGTTATGTGTGTTTCATTTAAGTTGAAGATTAAAGTCATTATTTTTCTGGTTTTATCTGAATAAATTCACTTATCATTACCTGTGATAGCTTTCAGGAAAACTGATATCCCAAGTAGCTGGAAGACTTGTCAGCATTTGGATTATCATTGCAAATCCTTGGTTGTAAGGCATGGGCCTATTTTTTTTTTTATTTCCCTTGTGTCCAAAACAGGCTGTTGACTGAGAAATATTTCTTCAAACAAACAATGTGTTATTTTTGTTTTGGTTTGGTTTTTGAGGGAAAAGTTCAGTATGATGCTTTTTTTTTGCCTAGAAAGCAGCACAAATGCATTGTTTTCCTTTATACCCATTATATACTAAGGAACTACACAATAAGCAAAGCATTATGCAGGGTGCCAGAAATGAAGTCAATCAGTTTACACCTACTATTAGATAATAAACACTTCGACAACAATGGGGTTATGTTTTATTTACTTTTATATCTCTTTTAATATTCACTACTAACAAAGTAGTAGTTCCTTAATAAATTCTTGTTAAAGAAATTATGTCACGGCTCTTGCCCTCAAGAAGTTTACAATCTAGTGGATGAAAACAACATGATCCTGTGATTAATTCATTCATAGTACTGGGCTGTGGAGGAAATTAATTTATATGGTTGTAAGTAAGGTGGATTCTAGTGTAAGTGAGGAGGATTTTGTTATTCTTTCTTAAAGTTCAGTTCTTACAACTCATGGCCATAACAATCTCTAGTTCCCAGGTTTTAGACAATATATCCCAGGCTCATAATTTGTATACATCTCCACCATGCTTGCACAGGGAGATATAGAGGTGACATAAGTAATATTTACTACACTTGCACTGAATGATGATATTGCTAAAGTTAACCTATGAGTTTAATGTTGACAAGATTTTTTTTGTCTGTTGCCCTATAAAAAAAGTGGTCCACTGGTCCCACCAGGGGATATTTCTGTATAATGCTGTGTTTACCTTGATCAGCCCCCATCAATGCTTGGGAGATTTGTGATTTGGGTAATGGGGGAGTAACCAATCCCCATTGAGACTTGGGGAGATTTAAGGGAGTGCATAAGCTGGAATGCTGTGCCTGTCTCAACTGACACCATCAAGACACAGGGCTTGTTGGCCCCCTTCTTGCCAGCCACTGTAAGAAGGGTGATTATGGAAGCTATAGGAGTTGGTGCTCCCATTATTAGGAGCCCTACTGAGAAGACTAAACTAGAATAAAGTAAGCTTATTTAATACCTCATTATGACTCTGTTCCAGTCTTCCTGTCTTCCTGGATCAAGAGTGAACCTGTGCTGGTGTCTCCACCTACCTTAGAAGTGGCTGTGTTGGTGTTAGAGACTGAAATCCAAAACCTCCAGTGACTCCTGTGGAACAATGGTTAAATAATTTTGTTTTGGTTTTAAAATCTCAATGAGTTATAATAAATGGATATAATGGCACTATAAGTTAATACGTAAATATGTAAACCTTTTTAAATTTTTTTTCATACAGATGTTAATTCACTGCATTTATTTGTTGAGCTTAAGGTAAAAGAAAATAAAAATGATTATTTTTGTTGAAGAAATCACTTTCTGGTGACCTTCGGTTGGTATTGAATAGAAATCTATTATTTCATCTAGTTCCTTAAAATTGGGTTACTGGGGTTGGCGGGGATGTTTTGGTTAACTTTTCCTTCTCAATTTACAGAATCTAAAAATCTATCATCACATTTCTCTCTCCTTTTTCTTCTATCACAGAAATGACCTCCACAGTTCAATGACAATGCAATAATTTAAGATGTGGGGCATTCACTTTGATTCAGTGGCATGGTGATAAGTGTTCTCTATACTACATTGCATTGGAATCTGTGAAATTTTAGGCAAATATGAAATGATATACTTTTCCTTACATAATTTCTCCAAAATAAAGAGATTATTACATGCATGGTTAGAACTCAAATTGTAGTCCAGTTTCTCTAATTTTTTTTTCGATTTCTTTATATCAAGAAAAAGTTCATAAATTACTAAATCAATGTAATCCATATTCCTTTTAATTAAATCAGGTGAGACCTCAGATTTAAAACTTTATGAAGATAAGAGGAAAATTTGCACTAGAGAATATTTTGGTTATTTTCCTCATCCTGCTTTTTCAATGCAGGAATAGTGATTGTACATTATTCAAATCTTTTCCTGAACATGTAACTTTTATGCATTATGATACATTTGTATTAGAGTTGGATTCAAAAGCTACTTGGGTTCAAATACCATCTCTTTCCCTTACTAGTTGTTTGACCCAGGGCAAATTAGATAATATTTCTACATCAGTTACATCAGGGGTTGAATTCAAACAGTGGGGCAAAATAGTAGAAGTAGTTTCTTTGAATTGTAATTGAATTCTTTGAACTGAATTTCTTTGAAACTTGTATTTGTAAAGTGGTCAATGGCTGTTCAATAAAGATCTGAAACATGTTTTCTTGCATATAAAAATAAATAAATTTCAGGTCCATATTGCCATCTGCCTAATTGTTTTCTTATTGCTTCTCCTATTTGAATGTAAGCACTGTGAGGGCAGGGGCTGTTTTTTTCTTTCTTTCTTTGTATCCTGCCCCACTTAAATAAATGCCTAGCATGTAGTATGTACTTAATACACTCTTGATGACTTGAAATACTATATTGTGGACTTTTTACAGAGCTCTCAAATAGAAAATGCAACATGGTTTTGTTGACAATACCTATTTGTTTTTGAAACGTGCCAGGTATTCATATTCTACATGATGGGTACCAAAAGTTTACTATAATTAAGAGGTCAGTCAGTAATCTTAGTAAAATCCTAGCAGAGTCTTATATAACAAATATTTCACTGGCATACTAAATTGCAAAGAACATGAAAGCAAATGAAGGGAAGAAAAAGCAAATCTCAGGTTTTAAAGGCTTTTGGTGATAAGGGATTAATAGCATTGAATAAAGTCAAGCACAAATGAGAATAAATGTATACCCAGGCAGATATCTTCTTCAGCTTTATCCACATACAAGTGACACAGTTATCTGTGGCACTGTGCGCAGGAATAGTGTGGATAACTCAAATCCAGAGCTAATCCAAGAGTCTCATTAGCTTGTTATTTCACTCTTTCATACCATTAAACATTTTATGAGAGTTCCTAGCAGGTAGCCAAGTGAGATGTGGATGCAAAGTTAGATTTGAGTCAAGTCATGCACTGTCCTGAATACAAAGTTAGAAACTGCCACTTAATTTAGTAAGCCAGGGCAGAGGGTGGTGGCATTAAAAGCTGTTAGCCAAAGGACTGATTGATCAGAATTGTTCGTTGGGAAGATTAATCTGGCAGTGATGTGTATATACATAAGGTGAATTGAAATGGGAAGGCTGAAGGAAAGGAAATAATTTAAGAGACTATTGCAATCATCCAAGTGATAGTCAATGAAGATCTGATTAGTGACAGAAAGAATGAAAAGAGTACGGAAAAGAGAGACATTATGGAGAAAAACACAATGCATAACTTGTTGATGTGGGTGAGGGAGGAGTTAAAGATGATGTCTAAATATTGGGACAGCAATGACTGAGGGAGTTGTAGCTCTATTAAGAAATAGGCAAGTTAGGAGGAGGAGCATAGGAGGGAGTTCTTTTCCAATCCTATTCATTCTATGTAGCCATTCCTTTGAAAACGATTGAATGTTTCATTTATTGTCCATTCCAGTGCTGTTAAACTCAAATAGAAAGGGAACTACTAAACCATAAGGATTCCTGCCGGCTGCATATCAACTTAGAAGACCACATAATAACATTATCTATGTTATGTTGTAACTTTATTTTGTTACATATTTCTTACTAATATTTTAATCTGTTTCTATGTCAAGGCCCTATGTTTGATACCACTCATGTATAGCACACAATTTATCATTTAGTTATATTGTCTTACATCATTTGTTGACCATTTTATGTATGAAAATCTGGACTTAAGAAAATAATTATTCCTTAGGAGTAGGGACCTTTTCTCACATGTCTTTTTTCCCTATAAATGGTGTGTACTGTTCAAGAAGGAGAAATGTTATTCAGTTAATATTTTATGACTTGATTTTCATAAGCTAAAATCATCTCAATTGGTTTACATAATGTTTACATGGACTCTTTTCTTGCCTGGTTCTGGTAGAGTGAAAACAAGATAACAAAACATGTTTATCAATTACATATTTTCAAAGGAGCTTGTAAAACTCTATAGTGATACATCTAAGTATGCATCGGGAACAAAAGGAAAGGTAACAAACATTTATTAAACATCTACTAAGTGCCAGACAATGCAGATTATTGAAAATATTATCATATTTGATATTCAAGCAATCCCAATTTTATAGTTGAGGAGACTGAGAGTCAGATAGAATGACTTAAATGACTTGCCCAGGTTTCTAAGGCTGGATTTGAACTCGGGTCTTCCTGACTCCAAGCTCAGCTCTCAATTAATTAACTCATTGAACCATCAAATTGGTCTAGAACAATAGAGTCACAGAGCTGGAAGAGAAATTAGATGTTGCTTAGCCCAACCTCTCAAGTAATCCCTGAGTTCAACATACTAATGAAACCACAAATCCCAAACGAAAAACAAAAGCAGCAGAAAGCATAACAGTTGCTTTTTCAGCCTCTGCATTTTTTTTGGCCATCACCTCCATTGATGGGAAACCCAGTGCCTCACTAATAGGTCATTACATTTTTGGCATTGCTCTTCACTAAGAAAAGTTGTGCCAAAGGTTTGTTTTCTTTACCCATATGTTTGCAAACTAACTCTAATTCCCTGAAACCTTGAATTTGATTGAACAATCAATTTTGCATAGAGACAAGGTCTTTCCTTCCCCAGCTTAATAAGTGAAACAGAAAGTTGATTCTCTTTCTAAGGGTTAATTGTTCCTTCCACTGATGACACACACTCTTCCTTGTCCTTCTTTAGGACTGTCACTGACCCATGACGTACTTGTGAAAATTGATTCACAGTTTACAGGCTACAAGGAATAATTTGAACAGTGACAAATCCCTCGAGATGGCAAATATAGTTGAGTGATGCATATTTAAAAGAGAGAGGGAATGACAGGATTTTGAATACAGGAGTTGCCACAGGCATGGAGCTATAGGTATTAAGTAGATAAAAATAAAGAAATGGATAACCCGTGCCAACAGAGCCACTTTCTCCTCATATAATAAATACAACTGATCTTTAGGTAACAGGAATTCTACACCATGTTATTTTGCTTGTTTGTGGGTTTTGGATTTTTTTCTCTGAAAATTCACTCATGGCAGCCTGACATATAAAACATGTACTATTGATTGGATCTTGTGCAGAGCAGGATGGAATGAAAAGCAACCTAATGAAGGGGGGAAAGACCAAGCAAAACATTCTCTTGGGACACAAGTTTTCATCAAAATATATTCATTTATTTTTCCAGAGCAATTCATTCTCAAATGGGTGGTCTTTCCCTAAATCCTCCAAGAATCAGGAACAAAGTTTAGCTTACTTTTTTACTATATGGTAAAGCCATATTAAGCTTATTAAGAGCCCCTGGTGGGGGGTGTTTTACTTAAATTCATGGACCTCAATTTCCTTATAATATTGTATGACTTCATAGGATTCAATGGCTTGAACTAGTAAAATCCTAGTTATCCCCACTCATAAAAGTGAGCCTAGGATTAAAATTAAAAAGTACCTTAGAGGAAATCCATTCTACCAGCACCACTCATTTTGCAGATGAAGAAATTGAAGCCCAGAGAAGTTGTGACTTGTTATACAGCTAATAAAAGTTGGAGGCAGAATTTAAACCAAATTTTCCTCACTTAAAGTCCAGTGTCCTTTCCATATAATAGCAAAAAAAAAAGGAAATATGTGGGTGTCTTCCTCATTTTATCTGAATGATTTATTTGTTATTTTGATATTGCTTTTGCCACCACATATGTTTTAGATGTAATGTCCAGAGTATTATACTTTGAAAAACTAACTCTAATTTAGTAAGACACCTTGTGCTGTGTAGTGTTAGAGCTGTTAGGTGGTGCAGTAGGTAGAATGCTGTGCCTGGGGTAAGGAAGACTCCTCTTCCTGAGTTCAAATCTGGCCTCAAGAACTTACTAGTTGTATGACCCTAGGCAAATCTCTTAACCCTGTTTATCTGTTTCCTCATCTGTAAAATAAGCTGGAGAAGAAAACAGTGAACCATACCAGTGTCTTTGCCAAGAAAACTCCAAATGGGGTCACAGAGAGCAGGAGACAACAGATGCAACCCAACAACACTGTATATACTGTGTAATAAAACAGTTTGAGTATGCCTATTTTTGTAATATATTGCTTCTTCCATCACAAATGTAAGCTCCTTGAGGTCATGGCCTGTTTGTGGAGTTGATTCAGGTTTTCTATAACTTTTTTTAAAAATGTTTTTGGAGGGGAGTATCTCTAGGGATTAGAAAAATTCCTTGGACATATTAAATGCCTTTGGATTAATTTAGATATACCTCAAGTTGACAATGTGGTTTTGTTTTTTTGGGTTTTTTTCCTATCTGTATCTCCAGTAGAGGATGTAAAAAGCCCTTCCTTGGCAATTTATATAGCAGAGTATTACATTTGATTGGAATGCATAAATTCATAGAATCCTAGCATTTGAAGAAGCTTCCAAGGTCATGTCATGCAAATCATAATTATAACCAGGAATTCCATCTACAAAATCCCCATTAAGTCCACAATTCTGCCAGAAATCAGGAGCTTACTACAGTAAATGTGAGGCAATCCATTGGATTTTGGGATAGCACTTGCCATTGCAGTTTTTTCTTCAAATAAAGGCAACTCTGACCTCATGGTTTACAGAAGTGAAAAGGAATGGTATGAAATAAGACTGAAAAAGTAGGCTAGAACCAAATTGTGAAAGGCTTTAAATAACAAAAAACAAGAATTTAATATTTCTTAGGTTGACAGTACAGAAGGTTATAGAATACAAGAGTGACTACTCAAAACAGCCTAGAAGTTGTATGTTTAGTCTGTTCTTCAAATAAATTTAATGAAGAGATAAATTGGATTTCTTTCTAGAAAGAATTGGGTTGCTTTCTAGGGTTGCTTTTCTAGACATGGAGGTCCTTAAGTGACAGGCTTGCCTAATATATCTGAAATGATTTTCATGATTTTATAAGAACACATTTGGTTCATGAATTACTGTGGCCAAAGAAATCATTTAGTGATCAATTCATTCTTCATTATACCACATTGACTTGAAGCCCATTTAACTTATGTGCCTACCACAAATGCTGGCTTCTACTCCATATGTGTTTTTAAATTACCTATTAAGGAATCCTTTCAGACTATAGACTTTGCTTAAGCATAAAAGAGAATCCTATTTCTGATCAGTTGCAATCACTTTTGTAATATATTCCATTCTTACTTCTTATAGAGAAAAGCTAAGTGTATATTAGAAATAAATAGATCCATTCCAAATATTTTTCACATTTGTAATAATGAGAGAATACAAATAATTTTCTTCAAATTCAGACAATAAACCTCCTGATTCTGAGCTGGCAGATGGTGGATTTGTTTTTCCCCCTCAGGCAATTTTTTTCTGTTTTCATAAAATACAATACTGCTTTTGCTGGGCAAACTACAGTTCAAAAGAAATGACATTTATCTTCTTGTAAATAAACTTGTCTTTTTTTGTCAGAGGAAATTCAATGTGAAAATGAAAAATTATTTCTTTTTCCATATTTCATAAATGTTTTTCACTGCATCCCAGGGCTGAGAACATAATAGATGCTTAATGTAACCTTGTTAATTGAGGATTTATTTTTCTCTATCATGATTAAGAAGCTTCATCTATATGTTTGGCCATAAATTTTTCCTCAGGTGTAAATTATTTGACATTACAATTTTTTGTTATTGTTTTATCACTAGCCCTAACACAAAGAATGGAGAGGATAATTGATGTCCTTTCAGAGGAACCTTTTCTTTGGCTATTAATCAGTGCCCTGTCACTGTGGAAAGACCTTCTGATATGCTAATTAGACTACACCACATCACATTTGGCATTGCTCAGCCTTACCCATTGAAGTGGTGAAGAAAATGTGCATTTGTTAAGTCAATCAATAAACAAGTATTTACTATGTGCCCTCTCTGTGCCAGGAGAGGCAAAGTGTCATAGTGGGCAGAGGGCTGGCCAGGAAGATATGGAAGGCAAGTACTACTTAGATACACTGCTGTGCAGCTCTCGGCAAGTCATTTAACCTCTCAATGTTCTATTCAATCTTCTAAGACTATAAATTGTAGAAAAGGCACAATCTCCATTGCTATAGAGAATTCCTCACCAATGAGTTTTCTATCCAAGTGAAAACATAGGTCCAATACATCTTCCTATACTCTACTGTAAAGTGTTAGACACTGTGCTATCTATAACTTGGAGATCCTAACGCAAAAAGTGAAAAGAGTTCCCACCCTAAAGAAATTTATACTCTGACTGGGGAAGGCAATGTGCATATAAAAAAAGACTTACTGAAGTTTTAAGGTTGGAGAGCGAAATGTAGCTGCACAAGCTTAAAACTGACTTTTGTGAAACTTAGATTGAAGGTATTGAAGGTAATAGGAGGAGGAGAAAGTTGAGTAGGGACAACTCTCAGCTGAATGAGATCAGGAAAAGTTTCATTTAGATGGTGGTACTTTAGCTGAGCCTTGAAGGAAACTAGTGTGTCAGAAATGGAGTTGAAGAGGGAATGAATTTCCAGATATAAGTGAACAGGGAATTGACAGTCAATTCAAAGGAACTGAGGCAAGATGAGGGAGAATTTCTATATAAGAAATAACAAGAAAGCCAGGTTGACTGGACAAGGTTTTGTGTGGGAGGGAAGGAGGGAGAGACAGACAGAGAGAAGGAAGGGGGGTGCTGTGTGCACACATGTTCCTGCACATGAAACGGAGTAATGTATCAAAACAATGAATCTAGAAAGGTAGGCATGTTGGTGCCAGTTTATAAAGTGCTTTAAAGGCCAAACAAACTCTAATTTTGATTCTGAAGGTCACAGGAGTGGAACACAAGTTTATTGAAGTGGTGTGATCAAATTTAAAATTTAGGAAAACCAGCTTAGCAACT
Organism: Gymnobelideus leadbeateri; assembly: GCA_011680675.1. Lineage (NCBI taxonomy): Eukaryota > Metazoa > Chordata > Mammalia > Diprotodontia > Petauridae > Gymnobelideus > Gymnobelideus leadbeateri. The sequence continues at coordinate 656,826 of WOXC01010789.1, forward strand.
GTGTGAAGGATAGAATGGACAAAGAGAGACTAGATATCAGGAGAATAATTAGGAAGCTATTCCAACAGTTCATGTCAAAAGTGTTGAAGACCTATACCAGGGTGATGGTGTGTGAGTGCAGAGAAGGAATAAGTGCTATTGTAAAAGTAGAAATGCTGGAATTTGACAACTGAGTGGATTTGGGGGCTGGAGGTAGGGGGTTCAATAAAGTAAGTAGCTAATGATGATACTGAGTTTATAAATCTGGGTGATTAGATGGATAGATGTATACTTGACAGAAATAGGGACATTCAGAGCACAGGTGAGTTTATTCAGATTTATAAAAATACTCATGCTATGAATGCTGAGTCGTTTAGCAAAGGATTTAGAACTGGGCAAGAAATCAAAGATTATCTACTCCAGTCACATCAAACTCAAATAGAAATTGATCCAGATGAGCTGTATGTTAACTTAGAAAATCACAAATTAACATTATCTATGTTGTATGTTATTTTTATTTATTTTGTTAAACATTCCCTAATTACATTTTAATCTGGTTCTAGTAGCACTAGAAAGTTTTGCAGACTTCTGGAAGCTCAAAAGTCACGAGTTTGACACCTCCAATTTAGTTTACTTTATTCTTCCTAAAATTGGAAAACTGGGGCTTAATGAAATTAAATTACTTGCACAAGGGTCTTGCAGATAGTCACTGAACACTTGCTAACAGCTGTTGAATCTTGAGCTGGCAGCAAGCTTAGCAAATGTCTTGTCTAGTTCTTTCATTTTACGGATGAGGAAACTGAGGACTAGAGAGACAGAGAAAGAGTGTATGATTAACCCTTCTCAGAGGACACTAACATGTAATTTATTTTGCCATTGACTATACTGGATTGGTTCTGCTAGTTTCAAAAGTTATCTACTCAATTAAAGGGCATTATCATGTGAACGTGAGCAGCACTTTGGATGTTCTATTGTAGCAATGTAAGGACTAACAAGAGGCATATCTTTGATTTCCTATGGCAAAACAAGGTTTAAGTGAATTTTACCTACACCTATAAACTTGACAAAGATACTAGAGTGGTTTGCTATTTCTTTTCCAACTCATTTTACAGATGATAAACTGAGGCAAACAGAGTTAAGTGACTTGCCCAAGGTCACAGGTAGTAAGTGTCTCAGACCATATTTTGAATTCAGAAATGTTAGTCTTCTAGATTCCAAGCCCAGTGCTCCATCCACTGTACCACCTAGCTATCCACTATATTTATTTTCACCATGGTGAAAATTTTCAAATTATTCCTCCTTTGTTTAACTTAAAGCACTGAAACTATACTATCTTCATTGAAATAGATGTAATTTTAATGTTAGTAGGTTGGGTTTGGGATTTGCTGGGTTTTTTTTTTTAAGTGAGGATCTCCCTGTCTCCCTCCCTCTCCCCTTCCCTTTCTTCCTCCACTTCCCCCTTTTCCTCCCCCTCTCTCTTTCTCTCTGGCAAGTAGTACCATTTCATGCTATTTGTACTAATTATATCATATCCAAATGCCAAATACAAGGTACTTTCAGCATCATAAAGTAAGTTCTTGGGTAATAAATTAGCTAGATTCTGTTAAGTCTAGCCACATATTTCTTTTAAGTAGTTCATCCAATTATGTATAGGATAAATGGATCTACCTATTTGTACTGGCCAATTATTTGAAAGAGTCAAAGCAAATGTTCACTTGATAGCCAGTTGATTTGGCATTATGTAGATGGAGTCATTTGTTGTAGTTTTAATTATGGTATTTAAACATGTGTCTATAGATGAAAAGTTGTACTTAGGGAACAATTTCCCAACATGACAATAATGTGTAATAGCATGCAACCTAGCCAGAGGAATATAAAATATTACTTTAAAACATTCACATCTGATATTTATTTTTTACTCTAAATTTCCTTCCCTAAGAATATTAAAAGAGTTTGCACAGCTGATGGTTTGTAAGGCCAGCAAATGAACTATTTTCATGGTAAAACTGCCTCCTTCTTCTTCCAAATAGTCTTTGGAGGATAATTTTATGATAATAGAAGAAGTTTTGTCTTTAGTACATAATGACACATAGTTTATATGGATTTGTCTGTTTCTGGTCTCTTTTATTACACAGGAAAGTTGCTTCCAAATGAATGTTATCACTCAGAAATTTTAGAACCTTCATAGTAAGGTTCAATATTTGCCTAAGTATTTTTTCTTCCTTTAGTTATTCTTTTAACTTTACTTGTTTTCTAAAGCAAGTTTTTTTTTCCTTAAATTTCTTAATTTCCCATAATTTCAATAGCAAACACCATAGCTTTTTAAAAATTAAACCTATCCAATTTCCAAAAAAGGAGGTCATTTTAATTTATTTTTGTTTTTTGCAAATATTTTCTTTCAGCTCATTCAAATATCAGGGGCTTCCATTAAAAAAAAAGCGTGAAACTCTACAAAACTTCTAGTTTTCTACTGCTTTGTGAAATAGAAAATTACCATGTTTTAAAACTAATGGAGCCAAAGGTAACATGGGACTCTGGAGAGAGAATTTGCCTACTATTCAATGAGACTTCAATTCAAGTCCTGCCTTGGCAATGATAGATATGGGACCCTGAGTTCTGAATTAATCAGTCAGTTATCTAACAGTAAGTAACAGATGAGTTTCTGGTGGCCATTGGTAGAAGAAACATATACACCAGGAGGCATATATAGACACATATACCCACAAACATAAAATGAGAGAGAGAGAGAGAGAGAGGAGGGAGGGAGGGAAAGAGAGAGAGAGAGACAGAGAGAGAGAGAGAAGTAGAGACAGAGAGAGAAGTAGAGAGAGAGAGAGAGAGAGAGAGAGAGAGAGAGAGAGAGAGAGCCTAATTGGATAATATTTGACTTTTGAGAAGAAATATAATATATGCTGTTTGATAGGTGAGGAATTTTCTTATAGGTTTTTTTCAACTAAAGCAATCCATCTGTTAAATTCAATTTTAAATGAATAAAAATTAAAGAACTAAAGATATTATGTTTTTTGGTTAGACTCCTATGGAGAATAATAATTTAAGAGTATGATTTTGTAATCTATGATGCCTGGTAGTTCTGAAACTACCAAACTGAAAGTAGACAATGTTGATCTTTAAAATGGAATAAAGCACCCTTTTATTACATATTTCTTGGATGATGACTTGGGATCAAATTTGTCTAGGAATAGCTTTGTCTCCTTTGAAATATTCGTTTTGGTTTAAAGTAATGTGTTAGACTTCCAGGGGATGGAGACAATATGGTATAAAAGAAAAAAGCAACTCAGCTGAGCTCTCCAAACATTTCCTTCCAAATAACTTTAAAATAATGTTTCAAATTGAATTTTGGAGTGACAGAGCAAACACTGGACATGGGACCAAGCCCTGTTTGGCAACTCCATTACCTATACCTACTTCTAAGGTCAAGGGTAGAAAGTAAGGAAGAGCATTCTTGGTCAAGAGTGAGCAGAATGGGCAGCTAGGTGGCTCAGTGAGTAGAGCGTCGGCCCTGGAGTCAGAAGGACCTGAGTTCAGATCCGGCCTCAGACACTTAACCCACACACAAACAAAAACCTAGCCTTGTGACCTTGGGCAAGTTACTTAACCCCAATTGCCCTCCAAAAGGCAAAAAAAGCAAAAAAAAAAAAAAAGTGAGCAGAAGCCCCTTAGAGGTAGTATTGCTTTTGGACACAAGGAATTAGAAAGTCTGAAGGGCAGAATCACTTCTGTTCCTAAGGGATCAGGGACCCTGAGGAACAGTATCATTTCTGGTCCCAAGGGATCAGTGGTCACAAGATAACCTAGATCATACCACTTTGGAAGCAGTGAAAACTTGATGGAAGCAGAGCACAACATTATCATAAAGTTCAAAATCAAGAAATAGTGTAAAACAATTAGTAAGTGACCAAAACAATATAAAAACTGACCATAAAAATCCACTAAGGTGATAGGGAAGATCAAAACACTTACTCAGACAGAGACAATGAAGTCAAAACAGCTATGAACAAAGGCACAAAGAAAAATATGAATTGGACATAAGCCAAACAAGAATTATTTGAAGTTTTAAAAATGATTTTCAAAATCAGAATGGTAGAAGAAAAAATAGAAAAAGAAATGTATAAGAGGAAGGAAAATATAAAAAATATTATAAACAGCTTAAAGAGGCACAATCAAGAAAACAACTCTTTAAAAAAAAAGAATTAGCCAAATGGAAAAAGACACATAAAAATTCACTAAGTCCCTAAATATAACTCCTAAATAGCAGGATTTGCCAAAGGATAAAAGAAGTGCAAAAGTTCATTGAAGAAAATAATTCCTTAAAAATTAGAATTGGACAAGTGGAAGTAAATGACTCCATGAGGCATCAAAAAACAATAAAATAATGTCAAAAGGATGGAAAAAGCATAAGAAACTGTGATTTTTTTAAAGAAAAGAAACAACTGACTTGGAAAATAGACTGAATAGAGATAATTTAAGAATTATTTGATTCTCTGAAAGCCATGAAAAAACAAAGAACTTGGCTATCATATCTCGTGAAATTATGAAGGAAAACTCCTTTGATAACCTAGAAACAGAGAGTAAAATAGAAATCAAAAGAATGCATCAGTCACCATTTGAAAGAGATACTAAAATGAAAACTGCCAGGGAATATTATAGCCAAATTCCAGAGCTCCCAGGTCAAAGAGAAAATACTTCGAGCAACCAGAAAGAAATCATTCAGATACCATGGTGCCACAGTCAGGATCACACAGGATTTAGCTGCTACAATTTTAAGAATAATAGAGTTTGGGATATGATGTTCTAGCAGGCAAAAGAGTGAGATTTAAACTAAAAAATAAGGTACCAAGAAAAACTGAGTATAATACTTCAAGGAGGAAAAATGGACATTTAATTAAATGGAGGATTTTCAAGCATTCCTGATCAGACCTGAATAGAAAATCTAACTTTCAACTACAAGACTCAATAAAAGCATAAAAAGAAAGAAAATTTATAAGGGATTTAAAAAGCTTAAATTGTTTACTTTTCTTTATGGGAAGATAATATATGTAACTCTAAAGAATTTTATCATTATTAGGGCAGGCAGAAGGATTCTATACAGAAAGATGGCACAGGAGTGAGTTGCTTATTTTGGAATGATGCAAAACATAAAGGATAAGAGAGAGGAATGCTCTAGATGAAGTAGAAAAGGAGAAGGAGAATGGAGGAAATTATGTCACATAAAAGATACATATAAGGAATATTTTTTTACATTATAGAGTAAAATGGGTGGGGTATTATTTGAACCTCACATTTAAATTGGTTCAGAAGGGGGGAAAATACACACACATACATATATAAGCATTAATATATGTATGTGTTTATTCAATAAAACAAGGCATTGGTCATAAGCAAGACAAAGTTTAGATGACAGGATGGTGGGGGTGGGAAACCTAAGAAAATAGGATGAAGAGAAATGCACAGTTAGTAATCATAGCTGTCAATGTGAATGGGATGAACTCACCTATATAATAGAAGTGGATAGCAAAATGAATTAGAAACCAGAATGAAACAGCATGTTTGCAAAGAAGGAGGAGGAGGAGGAGGAGAAGAAGAATAAGAAGGAGGAGGAGGAGGAGACCTAGAGCAGAATTATACTTCAGCTAAAGTTTAAAAATAAGGCAAGGGTAGTAATAATAATCTGACAAAGCAAAACCCAAAATAGATCTAATTAAAAGAGATAAGCAGGGCAACTTCAGCTTGCTAAAATGAGACATAGACAATGAAGTTATATCAATACTGAACAAATCTGCACCAAACAGAATGGCATTTAAATTCTTAAAAGAATAGTTAAGTGAATTACAGGAGAAAATGGTCAGCAGAAATGTTTTAGTGGGGGATCTCAACTTTCCCCTCTCAGAGCTTGATAAATCTAACCATAAAATATATAAGAAGTGAAGGAGATAAATAGAATCTTAGAAAAGTTGGATATAATATACCTCTGGAGAAAATTGAAAGGGAATAGAAAAGGATATACCTTTTCTCAGAGGTATATGGCATAAAAACTTGCAACCAAATGCAGAAAAGTGGAAACATTGAACGCACCCTTTTAAAATCATAATGCAATAAAAATTACATTTTAAAAGTCCATGAATCATAAGATTAAAATTTATTGGAAGCTCAATAATCTAATCCTAAAGAATGAATAAATCAAAGAAGAAACCATAGAAAAATCAATATTTTCATTAAAGAGAATGACAACAATTAGATAACATTCCAAAATTTGGGTGATGCAACCAAAGGAGTATTTTGGGGAACATTTATATCTCTAAATGTGTACATAAATAAAAAAAAAAGTCAGAATAGATTATTGAAAAAAATAAATTGGGAATGCAACCAAAAAATAGAGAAACAAACAACTTTAACCCCCCAATTAAATACCAAAGTAGAGATCCTAAAGATTAATAAAATTTAAAGTTAAAAATAGACATTAAAGTAATAAAGAAAATTAGGAGTTTGTTTTATGAAAAAGATAAATCATTGGTTAATTTGACTAAAAAGAGAAAGAAGGAAGGAAACCAAATTACTAGTATCAAAAATGAAAAATTCAGATCCCAAAAAGAAAAATACCCTCCCCCAAAATGAAAAAGTTTAATGTACCACACCACTGGTGGAAATTAAGTTAAAGCAACTATAAAGAATGATATTGTCCAACTATATGCCAATAACTCTGAGAATCTAAGGGAAATTAATGAATATTTATAAAATTATGAAGTGCCAGATAAGCTAAAGAGGAAACAGAATACTTAAATAACCACATCTTAGAAAAAGAAATTGAATAAGTCATCAATGAATTCCCTAAGAAAAATTCCTCAGGACCACATGAATTCAGAAGTCATTGTTATCCAACATTTAAGGAACAAGTCATCCTAGTACTACATAGACTATTTTAAAAAATAAGTAGAGTAAGAATCCTACAAAATTCCTTTTATAACAAAAATATGTTTTTATTACATAAACAAGGGAGAGAATAAAACAGAAAAAGGAAAATTGTAGACTAGTTTCCTTAATAAATATCAGTGCAAAAAATTTAAATAAAATACTAGCAAGATTACAGCAATATTTCACAAAGAATACACATTATAGCAAAGGAGGATTTATGACAGTAATATAGATATCATTTGATATTAAGAAAACTATCAGCATAATTTACCATATCAATAATAAAAATCATATGATTTTATCAACAGATGACGAAAAAGCTTTGGCAAAATTCATCACCTATTCCTTTAAAAATACTAGAAAGCATAGGAATAAATGGTGTCTTTTAAAAAAAAGAAGGAATTGGGGCTAATTAACTTGTTCAAAGTTACACAGCCAGTCATTATTTTTGTGTGGGTGCTCATTTTCTGAGGCCAGATCCGATCCTGGGTCATCCCAACTCTGGGACCAGCGCTTTTACTCACTGTGCCACCTAGCCACCCCTAATGGTGCCTTTCTTAAAATAATTAGTGTTAATCTAAAACCAAGAGCAAGCAGTCTGTGTAATGCAAATAAATTTGAAGCTTTTCCAATAAGATCAGGGGTGAAGAAAAGATGTCATTATCAACACTATTATTCAATATTGTGCTAAAAATACTGGCTATAGCAAAAAGACAAGAAACATTAAATTGAAATAAAAATAAGGAATGAGGATACAAAACTATCAGTCTTTGTAGGTGATTTGATGATATACTTAGGGAACCCTAAAGCATTCACAAAAACTAATCAAAACAATTACCATCTTCAGCAAATTTGTAGGATTTATGATAAACCCAAATAAATCATCAACATTTCTATGTGCTACTCATAAAACCCAGCAATAAGAAATAGAAAAATTCCATTTAAATAACTCTAGGCAATATAAAATACTTGGGAGTCTATCTTCCAAGAAAAACCCAGAGAATATATGAATGCAATTACAAAAGTATTCATAGAAACAAATAAATAACTGGAGAAATATTCATTTCTCATAGATAGGCTGGTAGGTACATCATTGGTAGTTACATTATAAAACATTACCTAAGATTTCTTATCTAATTCACTCCCAGAATTATAAATGATGGTAATTATGAAGATACTCTTAAGTATGACTTTAATTTTTTGCCTTCAGGACTAAGCCACATCATTTTTAACCAAATAATAGTAATGCTTCAACCAATTCTTAAATTTTCTTATGATGTCAGAATCATCATACTGAGAATACTTCAGACTCTTTTCACTTGCAAGTTTATATATACAGGAGACCCAAATGGGTGTCAAATTACTGCAACACATGTCCAATTTTGCATTACTTTACTTGAAGAAAAAAATAGTTTCATGAATAACATGATGAGTCATTACCTTTGAAAACTAGCTCTTTTTCTTTATCATTTGTAATCAGAACATGAATAGTATTTTTAAGATATAAATTATTCTATGAAATGTCTTGGTGGCTGTATACAAGAAAATAAATCGGATATAATTAAATTTCTCACCTTAAGTTTTCCTAGAATCTCAATAGGCAGTACAAAATACATTTGAACTTCAAGATGTTACATATTTTTAGAAGTAATGCACAAATCTTTTAGAAAGAATATGTGTTCCTTTTTGGAGTACTGTTTTCTAGAAAAGATAAATATTGCATGAAACAACTTCAATTTTCTTTATTTTATGATGGCAAAAGGAGAAATGAGCTAAAGACCTTTCAATGTTATAGAGATCCTCAGAATTCATTTCAAACATTATCTTCTGCCAGGGATTTTAAAAATAGTATGAGAAACTTCCCTCTTCACTTCTTTTTGCATATAGGGGAGTAGAAGTGATGTACACAGAGGTACTACTGTCCAGAATCAGTTAGTCAACATGCATTTATAATTACATTGACTGTGTGCCAGGTCTTGTGCTAAGCATTGGTAATATAAAACCAAAAAAGGGGGATGGAAGGTAAAAAAAAAATACTGTCTTTGAGGAAGCGACATTCTAATGGAAAGGGAAACGTAAATAATTAGGTATGAGTAGATGGTAATCTCAGATAGTAAGGCAATAACATCTGGGGAGACAAGAAAATGTCTCCTGAAGGAGGTAGGATTTAAATTGAAAGTTTAAGGTAGTGAGGGAAAATCAGAGCTGGGAGTAAGGAGAGAGAATATCCCATGTACAGGGGACAGACAGTATAAAGGCATGGAGGTGGAAGATGAAGAGTAGGCTAGTAGACAGACAGAGTAGGAGCATCAGTTGTCCACAGTGCCAACTAAAGAACACTTCTTCTAATCTCTAGTTTAAAAATATTTTTCATGCTTGCTAGATATTCTACCAATTAGGATTATTTGTCTTGATAATCAATTTCTCATAAAGTGCCAACTGTCCTTCAATGTTTGTTATTATTTTCACTCATTCAGAATTGGTTAAATAGCCTGCTCTTCTTATAGCTGATATAAACAGAAGAGAGAGAATATATATTACTTTTTTGAGAGTGAAAATGCAAAGAGAGGAGGAATAATTTTAGAGCTTGGGATATTTGAAGGCGAGACAGAATTTTCTTTTTATATCTCCCTGGCTCCTGCATATGTGATTACAAATATGAGAAACTGGCCCCTATCCTAAAGAAAATATATTTTTTTCAACCTACTATTTCCCTTGAGATAGTGTTTCTCTTTCTCCATCCTTTTAATATAAAAATTTCTCAAGACAGTGGTGTTCACTTGCTGCCTTCATCCTCTTGCTGTCCATTCATTTTTTGTCCCCTACAATTTGGCTACAATAACCTCCACTTTATTCCCCAAACTCTTTGATTCTCTGTAGTATACAACACTCTTGACCACCACCACCACTGTCTTATGACTTTTTTTGGTAGCACTGTGCTCTACATGGAATGGTCACAACATGGATTCATCAAAAACAGCACTTAAAATTTTAGAGTTAAAATGCTGATATGTAAGTCCAAATCATACCTTAATCTTGGACTAGGTGCATTACTTTTCTGAACCTGATTCCTTATCTATAAAGAAGAAATAATAATAATTGTTCCTCATGGGGATATTATAAAGTGCCTTGAATAACTTATAGCACATAATTTGTTATTATCACTTAAAACAGAGGTTGTTGTTGTTGTTGATTATTTATGTCTGACTCTTTATGACACTGTGGACCATGAAGATACTAGAATGGTTTGCCATTTTCTTCTTGAGCTTTATGCAGATTAGTAAATGTCAGAGGCAAAAACTGAAGTCAGATGCTCCTGATTCTTAAGAACATCATTTTATTTATTGTACTACAATTATCTTGACGTGACAGTGAAGATTCCATTAAAATTAAATAAACAAGTCAAAATCTTCAAAAAGACCTTAAGAAAATAATAGATAAAGGACAATAGAAACACTAATCATGATGCTAGACCATATCAATTCAATCAAAGTCCACATTAATTCATTAAGGATGTATTATTATAAAAACATTGTGCTAAACCTTGAGTTAGAAAGACATAATAAAAAATCATTTTTCTATTTTGTCTTCTTTTGGTTTTCCCCTCTAGAAGCTTACATTCTATTGGGAGAATAGATTAATTACAAAGACAGGTGAAAAAAATTGACATAGAACTAACAACTAGGGAGATTAATAATCGCTTCCTGTGGGAAATAGCACTTGAGTTAAGCATTAAAGGAAGACAGGTTTAAGAGGCTAAGGAAGGAAGGAATTGCAGATGTAGAGAACAGCTTGTACCAAGGCACAGCAGTGGCTATTGAAATAGCAAGTTCAAGGCACAGCAAGTAGGCCAATTTGGCTGGAACATAGAGTGCATGAAGAAGAGTAATGTGAAAAAGTCTGCAAAAGCATACATGGAGGAGGCCCTTTCTCATTATTATCATGAAATAGCTGCAGATGACACCATAATAAAAACAATGTTAAAAGTAATTACATAGGTAGAGTTCATTATGAAATCAAATAAGATCAGAAGGAAAGAGAAATTAGAAGAGATGGAAGTTATGTATTAAGAGACAGGGGTCGAAATAAATGTATTTGTGACCAGAAAGAATACTTGATATATCTCCATGCAGACTAAGAACAAATGAGTTGGAGAGAGTTTCTTGGATCTACAGAGTCCAAGAGAATAAACTCTTACTCTATTCAAATTGGTTTATCATTCATCCTCTTGGGACTGCTATTGAGTGACAAGATCAACAAGTTGTATTAGTCTCTAGTTATTTATCTGTATATGCATAAAAGTTATTTCCCCAGTGATATTGTAAACTCTTAATATGTCCATATCTCATTCTATGCCTACTACCTTGGAAAGTGCCATGGTTATTGCATTTGCTTAGTAAATTTTGCTGGTGATAATAGTCATCTTGTCTTTGTGTGCCTTTGCTTCTCTCTTGAGTGTTTCAGTCCTCATCTGCCAAATTAATTGTTAGAGGAAGAAGGAAATAATTATTATCTAAAATTCTTCCTTTTTCTTATTTCTTTAAAGATGAATTTACTTTTAGTTAAAAACATTGCTTCACAGGCTTTTGAGTTCTAAAATTTCTCCCCACCCCCACTACACACTATGCCAACCCCTCCCCAAGAGAGCATGCATATATATTCACATTAATCATATTTTCACATTAGTCGTGTTACAAAGAAGAATTATAACCAATCAAGTGAACCATAAAAAAGAAACAAAAAACAGAGAAAATAGTATGCTTCAATCTGAATTCAGACTTCATCATTCTTTCTCTGGATGTGGGTAGCATTTTCCATATTGGAGTTTTATTAGAACCTTGCATTGCTGAGAAGAGTCAACTCTACTCCTCTCACTCAGCATCAGTTCATATATAGCTTTCCAGGTTTTTCAGAAATCCACCTGGTCATCACTTCTTATAGCAATAATATTCCATTATATTCATATACCACAGCTTGTTTAGCCATTCCCCAATTGATAGGCATCACATCAATTTCAAGTTCTTTGCCACCACAAAAAGAGCTGCTATAAATATGTTGTACATGTGGGCTCTTTTCCAATTTGTATGATCTCTCTGGGATACAGCCCTAGAAGTAGTATAGAGCACAGTCAAAGGGTATGCACAGATTTGTAGTCATTTTTTTTCCTTTTTTTGGAGGGGAAGGAAGGGCAGTTGGAGTCAAGTGACTTGCCCAATGTCACAAGGCTAGTAAGTGTGTCAACTGTCTGAGGTCAGATTTGAACTTAGGTCTTACTGACTCCAGGGCCAGGGCTCTATTCACTGCACCACTAAGCGGCCCCCAAATTTAGAGCCCTTTGAGTATAGTTCCAAATTGCTCTCCAAAATGGTTGTTTCATTCACAACTTCACCAACAATACATTAGTGTTTGAATTTTCCCACACCTCCAACATTTATCATTTTCCTATTTAGTTAGTGTTGGTCCATCTGACAGATATGACATGGTACCACAGAGTGGTTTTGATTGGCATTTCTCTAATCAATAGTAATTTATGACATTTTTCTCTGAAACCTGCCTTTTCATATCCTTTGTCCATTTATAAATTGAGGAACGACTTGTATTCTTGTAAATTTGACTTAGATCTCTATATGTGTTAGAAATGATGCCTTTATCAGAGACACTGGTTGTAAAAACTCTTTCCCAGTTTTCTGCTTCCCTCCTAATCTTGGCTGCATTGGCTTTGTTTATACAAAAACTTTTCAAATTAATGTAATTAAAATTATCCATTTTGCATTTCATAATGTTCTCTATCTCTTGTTTGGTCATAAATTCTTTCATTCTCCATAACTCTGACAGGCAAACTATTCCTTGCTCTCCTTGTTTATAGTATCAGCCTTTATATCTAAATTGTGTATCCATTTTGACTTTATTTTGGTACACAGGGTCAGACATTGATCTATACACAGTTTCTGCCATACTATTTTCAAATTTTCCTAAACAGTTTTTGTCAAATAGTGAGTTCTTATCCCATAAGCTGGAGTCTTTGGATTTATCAAATAGTAGATTACTATAGTAATTGACTACTGTGTCTTATTTACCTAACCTATTCCACTGATTCACCACTCTATTTTTAGCCAGTACAAAGTGCTTTTGATGATTGCTGATTTCTAGTACAATTTAATATCAGGTATGGCAAGGCCACCTTCCCAAAATTTCTTTTCATTAATTCCCTTGATATTCTGAATCTTTTGTTCTTCCATATTAATTTTGTTATTGTTTTTCTAGCTTTATAAAATATTTTTACAGTTTGATTATGTAAAATTATTTTTATTTTTTTAGGCTTGACTACCCAAAGGGCAGCTAATTTTTTCCAGTTATTTAAGTCCGACTTTATTTGTATGAAAAGTGTAATTGTGTTCATATAGTTCCTCGGTTCATTTTACTAGCTAGACTCACAAATATTTTATGTCTACTCTAATGTCAAATGAAATTTCTCTATCTCTTGTTATTGGGCTTTGTTAGTAATATATAGAAATGCTAAGGATTTATGTGGATTTATTTTATATCCTGCAACTTTGCTAACGTTATTTATTGTTTCAAGTAGTTTTTTTTTATTATTCTCTAGGATTTTCTAAGTATATCATCATATTATGTGCAAAGAGTTATAGCTTTGTTTCTTTTTTGCCTATCCTAATTCCTTCAATTGTTTTTTTTTCTCTTACTGTAAAACTAATGTTGCCAGTATCATATTGAATAACAGTGGAGATAATGGACATTCTTGTTTCACCCCTGATCTTATTGGAAATGTTTCTAGCTTATCCCCATTGCATATAATGCTTGTTGATGTTTTTTGTTGTTGTTGTTGTTGTTTGTTTTTTTGAGGGCAATTGGCAAATTGCCAATTGCCTATCCGTGTGGCAATTGGGCAAAAGTAACTTGCCCAAGGCCACACGGATAGGTTTTAGTTTGTGTGTTCGTTAAGTGTCTGAGGCCGGATCAGAACTCAGGTCCTTCTGACTCCAGGGCTGACACTCTACTCACTGCACCACCTAGCTGCCCCTCATTGTTGATGGTATTTACCATTTAAAGGGATACTCCATTTATTCCTATGTTCTCTAGTGTTTTTATTAGGAATAGGTATTGTATTTTGTCAAAAGTTTTTTTTTCTGCATCTATTGAGATAATCATATGGTTTCTGTCGGTTTTGTTGCTGATATGATCAATTATACTAATTGTTCTAATATTGAATGAGCCCTGCATTACTGTAATAAATCTAATCTGGTCATAGTGTATTATTCTCATGATAAACTGCTGTGATCTTTTTGCTAGTATTTTATTTAAAAATTTTACATCTATATCCATTAGGAAAATTGGTCTTTCTCTGTTTTGGCTCTTCCCAGTTTAGACATAAGTATCATAGTTGTATCATAAAAAAATTTGGTAGGACTCCTTCTTTCTTATTTCCCTAAATAGTCTATATAGAATTGGAATCCATTGTTCTTTAAATTTTTGATAGAATTCATTTGTAAATCCATCTGAAACTGGAGATTTTTTTCTTAGGAAGTTCGTTTATGGCTTGCTCAATTTCTTTTTCTTTTTTTTTCTGAGATGGGGTTAAGTATATTTACTTCCTCTTTTGTTAATATGGGCAATTTATATTTTCATAAATATTCATTTCACTAAGATTGTCAAATTTATGGGCATGCAGTTGGGCAAAGTAGTTCCTGATTATTTATTTAATTTCCTCTTCATTGGTGGTAAATTCTTCCTTTTAATTTTTGATACTGGTAATTTGGTTTTCTTCTTTTTTTTAATCAAATCAACCAAAGGTTTATCTATTTTATTGCTTGTTTCATAAAACCTGGTCTTAGTTTTATTTATTGGTGCAATAGTTTTCTTAATTTCAATTTCATTAATCTCTCCTTTGGTTTTCAGTATTTCTAATTTGGTATTTAATTAGAGATTTTTATTTGTTCTTTTTGTAGATTTTTGAGATGAATTCTCAATTCATTGATCTTCTCTTTCTTTATTTTATTCATGTAAGCATTCAGAGATATAAAAATTCCCCTAAGAACTACTTTTGCTGCATCCCATAAATTCTGGTATGTTGTCTCTTTATTGTCATTCTCTCATATGAAGTTATTGATTGTTTGTACAATTTGATGTTTGACCCACTCATTCTTTAGGATTAGATTATTTAGTTTCCAATTTGTTTTATCATTCTGTAGCCCTTTATTATATATAATTTTTATTGCATCATGATCTGAAAAGGATGCATTTAACATTTCTGCCTTTTTACATTGGATTGTAATATGTTTATGCCATATTACATGGTCAATTTTTGTCTTTGGTGCCATGTACTGCTCACAAAAAAGTATATTCTTTTCTATCCCCATTCAGTTTTCTTCAGAGATCTACCATATCTTTCTAAAATTTTATTCTCCTCCTTAACTTCTTTCTTATTTCGTAGTTAGATTTATCTAGTTCAGAGAGGGGGAGGCTGAGATCAATCACTAGGTTAATTTTGCTGTCAATTTCTTCCCTTAACTTTTCTTCTAATAATTTGGAGTCTATATCACTTGGTGCATGTATGTTTAGTAATGATATTGCTTCATTATCTATGGTGCCTTTTAGCAGGATATCGTTTCCTTCCTTATCTCTTTTAAACAGACCTATTTTTGCTTTTACTTTGTCTGAGACTAGGATTTCTATTATGTCTTTTTTTTTACTTCAGCTGAAGGATAATATAGTCTACTCTAGTTTCTTACCTTTACCCTCTGTGTACCCCCTGTTTCAGATAAGTTTCTTGTAAACAACAAATTAGAGGATCATGATTTTAATCCATCTTGCTATCCTCTTCCATTTTAGGGGAGAGTTCATGCCATTCCCGTTGACAGTTATAGCTTTTTGTGTCTTTCTCTCCATCCTATCCCACCTGTCCATTTGGGCTTTACTTTCTTTATTCTCCCTTTCCTTCCTCACTAGAGTTTTACTTTTGACCACTGACCTCCTCCAATCTAACCTCCCTTATATCAGCCTCCCTCCCTTTTCTTTCCCCTTTCCCCTCCAACTGCCTATAGAGCAAGCTAGATTTCTATACCTAACTGAGTATGTTATTCCCTCCTTGATCCAAATCCAATGAGAGTAAATTTCAAACAATGCTTATCACCTTCCCTTCTTTTACTGTATTGTAATATGTTTTTGTACCTCTTCATGTGATATAATTTATATTTTAATTTTCTTCCTCCTTCTTTTCTCTTCTCCCATTACAATCTTTTTTTCATCAATTAGGTTTTTTCTCATCACATCAAAATCAATTTAAATCCACCACCTCTGTCTGTGTATTCCCCTTCTCCATGATGTAATAAAGATCCAGTTCTCAAGAGCTGTATCACCTGGCCACGTAGGAATGTAAACAGTTTGTCCTTATTAAATAACATGTTGTCCCCACCTCCTTCCCTATTTACCATTTTATGCTGGTCTTGAGGCTTGTATTTGAAGAATACATTTTCCATTGAGCTGTGGTCTTTTCATCAGGAAAGTCTGGAAGCCCCCAATTTTATTGAATACCCATCTTCTCCCCTGAAAGATGATGCTCAGTTTTGCTGGGTAATTGATCCTTGGTTGTAATGCAAGCTCTTTTGTCTTACAGAGTATCATATTCCAAGCCCTCCCATATTTTAATATAGAAGCTGAAAGTTCTTACATAATCCTGACTGTGGTTCCAAGGTATTTGCATTGTTTCTTTCTAGCTGCTTTCAGTATTTTCTCCTTGATCTGATAATTCTGAAATTTGGCTATAATATTCCTTAACTTTTTTCAATTTGGGATCTCTTTCACGAGGTGATGGGTGGATTCTTTTGATGACTAATATACCCTCTGGTTCTAAGAACTTGGGACAGTTTTCCTTGATAATTTCTTAAAAGATGCTGTCTAGGCTCTTTTTTTCATCATTGCTCTCAGGTATATCAATAATTCTTAAATTGTCTCTCCTGGATCTATTTTCTAGGTCAGTTGTTTTTACAATGAGGCATTTTACATTTTCTTCTATTTTTTTCATTCTTGTGATTTTGTTTGATTATTGGTGTTTCACAGAGTCATTAGCCTCCACTTGCCCGATTCTAATTTTTAATGAATTATTTTCTTCAGTTAGCTTTTGTATATTCTTTTCCATTTGGTCAATTCTACTTTTTAAGGAGATGGTTTCTTCAGTGTACTTCTTTCCCCCATTTTCTTAATTGCATTTTAAAATTTTTCTTCTACCCCTCTCTTTTGACTTAAAAATGCTTCTTGAAGTCTTCCAAGAAGACTTTTGGGGCTTGAGACCAGTTCATATTCCTCATTGATATTTTGATTGTGGGTATATTGGCCATGTTGTTCTCTCCTGAATTTGTTTTGATCTTCCCTGTCACCAAGATATTTCTCTGTGGTCATTGATTTTTTTTCTTTATTCTTCTTGCTCATGTTGTTTGCCTTTTTTCTGACTTTTATATTTGATCTCTTCTGGCACCCTGGGAGCATTGTCCCAGACTTCTTGTGCTAGGGGCTAGGGGCCTTCATACTGGTTTTCTGTGTGGAGTCTCAAGTGCTGGCAATTGGATGTTGTAGTGGTCTGTTAGTTTCCCTGGTTTTGAGCTGGAGGTGGTGTGTACCTGGTGTTGGTGCTTGCCTGCTGCTCCATCCTCAGGATCAGGATCTCCTCCTGGTCTGCTGAGGTGGGGCTTGCTGCTGGTTCGCTGGAATGCCTTCTGTCCTCTACTAGTCCCCTTCAGCCATAGTAAAAAGGATCTTTCCTGTTAATCCCATTAGTCTCCCAAACTAAAAGACTATAATACCTAATCATTCTACTGGCTTCACTATTCCAGGATTTTTCCTGGAGCAATATTCTCTGGGTTTCTCATGGTCAACAAAGGAGGGTGAGAGTGACTTACTGCTTACTCTGCCATCTTTGCTAAAAGAAGTAGCAATCTGTGGACTCATAGCCCCAGGAATAGCTGCTGCTACTGCCATAGGTCCTGCACAGGACTACACTTCTTTTTTACCCAATTCTGACAGAACACCTTCATGTGCTGAGTGGTTTAGGAATTGCCACAGCTGCCAGTGATTCGGTCCACTGGGGTCTGTTCTGGCTTTGCCGTGGTTGAGTCTATGTGAGTGTAGCCTGTGGGCTAGACTATGATACGCTCCTAGCCTGGTGGAACAGAACTTCCTGTCAATCTTCCAGGTTGCATTGGACTGGAAATCTGCAACACTCTGTCTCTTTGTGGATTCTTCTACTCTAGAATTTGTTCACATTCATTTGTTAGAAGTATTTGAGAGAGTTTGTGGGAGATCTCATGTAGGTCCCAGCTTTCACTCTACCACCTTTGCTCTGACCCCTGCCAATTCTTCATTTTTCTACAACATATTAAAATAACTTCTAAAATCCAGTCACAAGAATATTTGTTATCTTGGTGCATCCCTCTTTAATATTACATAATTTAACAAGTAATCTTTTATTATATATATTCTACTTTTGAAATGTTTAGCAATTATCCGTACTTCAAAATATCAGTGAATCCCATATCATCAATGCAGGTACTCCCTCCAATGAAATAGATTCCAACAATCCATGCCTTTGCAAACTGTGGTGAATATGAGCAATTATCACTTCATAGTAGCTAAGTGACACAGTGGATCCATGCCTTTGCAAACTGTGGTGAATATGAGCAATTATCACTTCATAGTAGCTAAGTGACACAGTGGATAGAGTGCTGGTCCTTATTTTACTGAGTTCAAATGCAGCCTCCAACAATTACAAGCTATGTGACCCTAGGCAAGTCTCTTAACTCTGTTTTCCTCAATTTTCTCATCTGTAAAATGATCTGGAGAAGGAAATGAAAAACCACTCCAATATCTTTTTTTTTTTTAAAGCAATTGGGGTTAAGTAACTTGCTCAAGGTTACATGGCTAGTCATTATTTATGCGTGGGTGCTCATTTTCTGAGGCCGTATCTGATCTCAGGTCATCCCAACTCCGAGGCCGGAGCTCTTACTCACTGCGCCACCTAGCTGCCCCTTTAGGGCAATTGGGGTTAAGTAACTTGCCCAAGGTTACACGGCTAGGTTTTTGTTTGTGTGGATTTAGTGTCGGAGGCCGGCTCTGAACTCAGGTCCTTCTGACTCCAGGGCTGGCGCTCTATTCACTGCTCCACCTAGCCGCCCCTCCAATATCTTTACCAAGAAAACCCCAAATGGGGTTATGAGTCAGATATGATTGAAACAACTGAACAACAACAAAAAATATTTTGCTATGTCATAGCTGATGCTTTCAAATAAACATCCATATAAATGACATTGCAAAATGCATTTCCTGAAAACATTTAACAAAATTACCTAATATAGTCTGAATTATAGCTAGAATATATTTCACTTTCTACTTTTGTCTTTTGTCGTTAGTTGATATTAAGAAAAGATGGAGTTTTTAACTTTGAGACTGTGGTACCACAAATGTTTCGGGTTTTTTTTTTTTTTTAAGAAAATGATTTGATCTTCAAATTTCTTTTTGTAATGCCTGGGTTTTGTTTGATTTTATACATCTACCCTTTCAGAGGATCTAGTTTAGCTTTCAAATAACATAAAATTATTTTCAATTTTATTGGCATTACAAAACCAATCTGTGATAAACTTGATGTGTTGAGACTGAGGGCCTAAAAATATTAAGGGATCAATACTATTAGTATCCTGTTATTTTAGTCCTGTTTTTTGTAAAAAGAGGAAGATTTTTACAAAAATATTGAGTTTTAAATAATGACATACTGTTTTAAAACCATTTATGCATTTCTTCATGGAGGATGTAAATTTATAAAGTTATTTTATTTTTATACTCAGACACAAAAATATGTGGGAATAAACCATCAAAATTAATAAAAAAGAAAAAGAAAAATCATGCAAATAACAAAGAAACACTGGGATTTGACTTTAGATAAATTAAGTTATTGACATTGGAAATAACTTTCAGCAAATCCTGAAGCCACTTACCAGCAGAGTCAAGATAAAGAGTAGGATTTGAATGGTAGCCCAACCAAAATATCAAAAACACACTGCTTACAATTTCACCTGACACTGCTAACCTAATTTCTCTATATGTTACCTAGAATTAGGTAAATTTGCACTCATAAAATGGCCAAAGACACAATTTTCATTATAAGAAATGCCACACCACCTGAAAATTTCACAGAAAACTGAGTCTTTCCTTATATATTTTATTTCATCTTTCTGGTCCAATAACTCTTTTACCCTTCTCTCCCTCCTTCCATCTCTTTCTGTCCATCTTTCTATCTCCCTCTGTGTCTCTGTCTCTGTCTCTTTATCTGTCTCTCTCTCCCACATACAAGAAGAAACACACATAAAATTCATAATGGTAACATAAATGAGAGCTGTGGGCTGTTTTATCAATTTTGTGTGTTGTTTATCCATTGTCAAGAGAGCCAGCAGAAAAGGAAAGAAGATGTTGACCATCTGGCATGGCGTTCCTAGTACAAATATGGTCAGAAATTGGTTCCTACCATACTATAAAGGTTGTTGTCATCAAAGGACTGTATTTGTTATTAGTAGGGCAGATCTGTTATACCAGAGATTTTACATAAGGAGAGCACATGTAACCAATATATAAAATATCATAGGTTTGTACTCATATGCATTTTATGCTCCCATAAAACTCTGAGTTGGAAATAGTGTCACTAACTAATTCAGTGATGAATGTAGTGTAATTTCAGAGTTAAATTGAAATGAAATTTTACCTGACTTCAAGCATTTACACTGAGATTTACAACCTGGAAATTGAATTTAATAAATATTTCCTGTAAACTAGTTCCCAGGATAAGGAGTTCAGCTGTAGTATTCTCAACAGATGTTTCAATATTTTTATTCTCGTTCTGTTACCAAATCTTGTGTATGCCATTGGTAGATTATTATTATGCTGAGTTCATCAATTCCACTGGGAGATGCATGGTTATTAGGTAATACTTTTGACTTTCTACCACTTTCTGATGTGTTTTTGCTTTTGTGTTTGGAAAAGAAGATTTTTTTTTACAGAATTTATCTTCTATGTAATAGTTGCAGGTTTTGTAAGAATGTCTTTATATATATTGCTACTGCAGATTTTCTATGGTCCACAATAAGCAATACTTTTATTAAGGAAAAAAAACCTGGATGACATTACCCCAACAATCCACTTAGTGGTTGTTATGTCACCATGTGTTCCTTATTATTCATTGAGGTCAGAATCAGCAGGCAAGATATTTTGCCTGAAGTATGATCTGAAGTGCCCCTGGAACTAGACATTTGGGCAACTGTGTTCCTCTATCATAATGTTTAAATTTTACACTATATTGTAGATGTTCTGGTTTGCCTTTTAACTGCACAATGGTAGAATTTTTCCTATGTTCATCAGATTTGGAGGCTAAGGAGATAAAATGGAGAAGAGACTCAAAGTATATTCAACATGGTTACTGACTGATTTCAACCACTGTTTCCTTCTGCTTGAGCATTCTTTTCATTTTGTTATTGCTAAGTGTTTGTTTCTGAATAATTGTTTGTTTGGGTAAATTCAACTTTTGAGTGAATTCAACTTTTGGAAAGTGGTTAGCAGAGACAGTGTTTATGTATACAGGCAGAGTCAGTGTCTCACTCTTTGTAGCAGAGATTTCCACATTGTATTCAATGTATAATATATATGGTGGGAATTATCACATCAACCCAACTCCTATGATAGTTTGTCAAGCCAAGGTTCTCAATCTTCCTATGTGTATTATGGACTTTTTGGATCATCTTCTCAAGCATATATAGGGATCCCTTCTCAGAATGATGTCTGAAAGCATGAGATAAAAAATTTTGGATTACAAAAGAAATTGATTAAATTCAAATTCAGTTATCTTATTTTAAGTGCATAGACCCCAGCTTAATAATTCCCAAGGTCAAAGTGAACCTAAGGAATATGTAAAAGAGATGTAGGAAATGAATTCATTGTCATTGAATTTAAATATCTCATGTCTAGAAAATGTGTGAACTATATAAAATTTAAAATAACCAAATCTGAATAAAAAAATATAGCAGAACTAGTTGCCACTTTCAGACTATAGCTACAAAAAGAATCAAGAAATTGAAAAGGATATATCAAAATGATATTGTAGAAATTTTTTGAAGGAAATTAATCATGATTCATTTATATTGACTAAAACTCTAGAAAGTATAATGAGACATAAGTTTATTTTCTTCTAATAAAGACTTGGACTCAGAAGTGAAGACCTGGAAGGATTATGGGTGGCAGGGATAATTGGATAAAGATTAACTAGTTCTTCTATAATGAAGAAGTTCAGATCCAAATGGGGTCTGTGTTAGTTGTGAGTCCACATGACAGAGATTTCAATGAGTACCAGGACCTTTCTGGGTTCCTTAATATTTTTCTGCCTTTCTTTCTTTCATTATTCTTCCTCTTCATTATTGCCTATTTCTATTTCTCTCTCTTTCATTTTCTTACTCCTAGCTTCTTTTTTTTCCTTCTGTCTTTTTTACCTTTATCTTCATGACCAATTTGAGATTGCTCAAAAAAAGGTAAAATAATATCCAATATGGGATATCTAATAGCAGAATGGAAACCATCTGTTTGGAAAAGGAAGTATAATTGTCAGATACATAAATAGCTATCATGGTAACTATTTGGCCATTTAATAGCACTGTTTCCTGAATGAAGGAAATATCAAGTTACATAGCATTCATTGCCTGACAAAAAAACGCACACTCATCTGTAGAGAAAACTTTTCCTAGAACTGAATTCAGAGGGTAATTTACCACTTGAATACCTGTGTAAGAGACATTAGATACTTCCATGGATGATATCTTCAATATAATATTACTAAAAGTAAAAATAGAAATGTTGTTAAAATGGATACTTCTTGTATTAACCCTTTGTGGAGGCTGAAGGGATGGGCTTAAATTCTGGTTAAAAAAGGAATATCTTTGAGGGTTTATATGTCATTTAATTGCTTTGCTTTTTCTCATCATATAACATAATTTAGGAATAAACTTTATAGACAATAGAAGAATGGATGATTTTTACATTGATTATAGATTTCTACTTTCAAATAGCAGTTATTATAATTCATCAAATTATTTATCCAATATCTATATTATCTAGAGTACATATGTTCTCTATTGCTTTCAACTTATTGCTTTCAACTATATGAAAATATTAATGCATATTAAGCACATATACATCTATTTACACATGTGTATGCAAGTACATATGTGTGTATATGTATATGTGTGTATATAGATATAGATACACATAAGTATGTATATGTATGTACATACAATTTACCGGAAAGCTGTATGCTTTGGACACCAGATGTAAGAGTGAAAATCTTATACTTTAATAATAAAGCATATAATATAATAAAATTATAATATAGAGCTAAACTTTTGTTCCTGACTTAACAGAAGCCTTATCTGCTTCAGCAATAAAAGTAGGAGGAAGACCCAAATGTACAAAAATATTTATAGCAGCTCTTTTCGTGGTTGCAAAGAATTGGAAATTAAAGGGGTGCCCATCAATTGGGGAATGGCTAAACAAGTTGTGGTATATGAATGTAATGGAATATTATTGTGTTATAAGAAATGAGGAGGAGACGGATTCATGTTTACCTGGAGAGGCTTATACAAACTGATGCTGAGTGAGAAGAGTAGAATCAAAAGAAATTTGTATACAATCACAGATACATCATATGTGTGATGACCAACTATGACAAACTGGACTCTTTTCAGTAATGCAGTGATATAAGTCAATCCCGAAAGACTCATGAAGGAGAGAAATGCGACATCCAGAGATATAACTAGAAAAAACTGAGCCTGAATCCTGATGGAAGCAAACTAATTGATCTTTTTCTTTTCATTGTTTGGTTTTATTTCTTCTTTACCATTTTTCATCCCACCTAGTACAATACGCCTTTGTAATTGGACTAATGTCTAATATGAATGTATTTGCAGATCCATTACTGGACTATATGCTGTCGTGGGGGGCAGAGGAAGGAAGGCAAAGGAAATGTGAAATTCAAGGAACTATGGAATTGAATCTTGTTAACTGAAACTAAACTAATAAATTAATTTAAAAAATAAAAAATAAAAAAGAATGTAGGCAAGAGAAATATCTGTAGGTAGAGTTGTGAGGTTTTTTTTTTTTAAGAAAAAAAAAGAGGGGCAGGTGGGTAGTGTAGTGAATAGAGCACCAGCCCTGAAGTCAGGAGGATCTGAGTTTAAATCTGGTCTCACACACTTAACACAAAAAACTAGCCATGTGACCCTGGGCAAGTCACTGAACCCCAGTTGCCCTACCTTGCCCCCTCCAAAAAGCAAAAAAAAAAATGGATCATGAAACATGGATTTAGAACTAGAAAGGATCTTAGAAAACCTGTAGTCTACCTTTTCCATTTTATATATTAGGGAACTGAGACTGAGAGAAGTTAAATGATTTACCTAAGGTCACACAGGTAGTCAGGATCAGAGCTAGAATTCAAACCAGGTTGCTGACTACACAATCCAGCCCTCTTTCTAGTATGACATCTTGTTTCCCCTATACAAATAGTAAAATAATTTAAGGCTAGTATTACCAGATGACTGATGCAGCCATAGAAAAACCATACTCTGGCCCTATAGATTTACTGATTTGAAGTAGTCCTAAATCCTAATCATTCAAATCAGGATAATTTGGCTTCAAAATAAATCTCCTATGTGTCTCCTATATATGAATGAAATGCCCTGGATGGAGTTATTTAGCATTCGCATCCTACTTGTTGGGAAATGCTTGCTAAATATAACAATGTTCCTTTTAATGAAATGAGTACTGAGTTGTTCCTTCTGACCATAAGAAGATAAATGATACAACTACTTTTTAAGGCTATGGCTAGATAGAAACAATAAACAATATCAACCATTAAGAAATTCCACTTTCTTTTCTCTTGCAGGACATTGTGCATTTAATTAAATCAATAACTATTCAAGTTATAAAATATATAAACAGAGTGACGCTTGACATTATTTAAGATTAGTATTCAGTTCATTATCCAATTATTTCTTCCACCCATGCTTTTATTCATCAGACCCTGAAGAATAGAAAAGGTATAATCATATTGCATTGTGGAGTAGAAACCATTTCATGGTCTACTCTATTAAGTCAAAAGCTAATAGATATATATAGAAACACTGCAGAAAGTCTTGGGCTGCTTTCTTTACAAGACAAAACAGAGTAAGAGAATGGTTAACAGTGGAATAATTATACCTGAAACTTGGTTTCATTTTTATTTGTTTTCCCCCTCATACAAAGAACTTATTTATTCAATAGACTAATTTAGTTATTATTTGGGGTGGTGAAGTATGTTCTACTTTTATTATGGAGAAGAGCAGATAGGTAAAACTCATGAAAAACTCCCAAGTGTCCCAAACCAAATTAAAATGTGATTGGGAACTGGTTGACAAAATAAATAAAAATAGAGCAAAACATTGATAATATTAATTTGCAGTTGTCTAAGTCAATATGTTTCAGAGTTTCAGTTCTGTTTGTGTTTTAGACTGCTGGAATAGACCCTGCTTTGTGATGTAGACTATAAGCTATGAAGAAAATGTATAAATGAAAGGAAACTCTGATGACAGGGATTCTTTTCTTTTTTTCTCTTTTTTCCCTTTTCTTTCTCTTTTTAAGTCTCTGAAAATCTGGTGTCTAGCAAGTTGTTTGGAATATAGTAGGTGCTTGGCTGATTAATGCTTTTAAAATCTAAAATTTATTTTTCTCTTTAATGTTTACAGATCATTTTACATATGTCATCTCATGTGATCCTTACAACACCTGAGAAGCAGGTGTTATAACTACAATCATTTTACAAATGAGGAAATTGAGCTTAAGAGAAATAATATGATGTTCTTGGGGTCATACAACCAATAAGCATCTGACTCTGATTACTTAAATGTTACCCACTTTGGGGCGGCTAGGGGACACAGTGAATAGAGCATGGGCTCTGGAGTCAGAAAAACCTGGGTTCAAATACAGCCTCAGACACTTAACATGTAATAGCCGTGTGACCTTGGGCAAATCACTTGACCCCAATTGCCCTGCCTTCTGCCCCTCCAAAAATAAATAAATAAATGTTATCCACCAGAAGAGCCCAGATCTCTTTTAGGAGGCCTTTTTCAGCTGCTCTATCCCATAAAAAATTCCCCATTTTCTCAACTGCCATAGCATTATTATCTTTCATTCACATTTTGGCATTTATAATCTGCTGTATATTGTTTTTTTAACTATTTCAAGTGATTATGACATCTTTCTCACAAGGTTATAAACCCCTAGAGGGTAAGCATTATTTCATATGTATCTTATACTCCCTTGTGTGACAAGAAAATGTTGTTTTATACATAGTCAACTCACAATAAATACTTTCTAAATAGATGGATAACCTAGTGTTAGGATATAATCTCTTTACTCTGAAATTTAAAATCTTTTAAGAAATAAATATTGACCTTTTAATTAATAAAAGTTCCATATTATAAATATTTCAGGAAGAGTAAAAGTTCAAAGCAAAAACAAATGAAGTAGATATTAGAAAGCATTATTTTTTACTCAAAAGGCACTTGGAACTTAATCAAACCCTATTTTCACACAATTCAACATTATTATTGCACTGAAAGTTTGATAAGGAAAGCAAAGTCTGATGAAGTTAAATGACTTAGCTAGTTAGGCATAGAGCTAGAACTAGGATCAAAATTTCCTAACTTACCTTTTGTCACTTTTCCTCTTGATTTGTCATGCTTTCTAACTTCAATTCCTATTTATAAACTTGCAAAAAAAAATGGTAAAAATTGATATGCATGATAAGAAAATGACACTGATTGAAAATAAAACATTTTTCAAGATATGATTTATTTTCTGGATACATGTGTAATTTTTCAAAATATCCCATGAAATCAAGGAGACTTTTGTGATATTTTATATATAACAAAAAATTGCCTTCACGCATGGTATATTTTACACAAGAAATCACAATTCCTTATATTACCATCCAGGAGACAAAATAAAGTGTACTAGAAAATAAAAATTCAGCCCCGTGTCTTAAGGAAAAAAGTTAATATAACTACTATCTGCTTTCAAGAAATTTAATTCTAAAGTTATTAAAACTTTTCATTTTTTGTACTTTTTCACTTGACTATCTTTTAAGATGATAGATAGATAAGACTTTAATAACAACACCTACCAAACTTTACTGATAATCACTAGAATCAGACTAGGTAAATATACTGGTAATAACTTTTTTATTTTACCTTTATTATGAATTAAAATTATTGTTATAGACTCATATATATAATTCTGTATTATTATAATATGGTGTTGAATGGGAAAATTAAGTCTACAATTTATTTGTTATGATTATGTCTTGAACAAATATGGTGTCTCAGAATTTTGTATCCTTCCTGACTTCAGATATTTCCAAATCCAATATAGTAATTAATGGTCACTGAAAGCTTTTTGAATGTCAAAACACAGAAATAATGTAAATACATGCACACAGACATATACACACATCCATATGTCCTC
This sequence comes from Gymnobelideus leadbeateri, assembly GCA_011680675.1. Lineage (NCBI taxonomy): Eukaryota > Metazoa > Chordata > Mammalia > Diprotodontia > Petauridae > Gymnobelideus > Gymnobelideus leadbeateri. The sequence continues at coordinate 684,330 of WOXC01010789.1, forward strand.
AGATATAGATATATGTATGTACAAAAATATGTATATACAGCTCTATATACTGAAATATTAGAAGGCCTTTTTAAAAATATATTAACATCTAGGCTTCTCATTTGCCAATGAAATAATGGCTTACTTAAAAAAAAAACCCAGAGAACTGGCAAAATTTTTGCAAAAGAAACATTAATTGAGGTGATAGCTTCAGGATACAAATAAGTGATCAATGTTTATCAGTATTTCTATATAGTAATAACAAAATCTAAAGACCACAATAGAGAAATCTCATTAAGATAAATGAAAATACATAAAAAAACACTTGGATTCAATCTACCAACACATTCTCTAGCCTAAATTTAGTACAATTGTAAAACATTCATGAACAAAAGTTTCTTAACATAATGACTATGTACTTGTTTTTCTTTAATATTTTGGCAAATATATTTCAGTATAATTGGTTTCCTACAAATTCTGTGCATTTATTTTGTGCACTTAAATATATTATTCTGATACGGTATACCTAAGTTTTACCAATCTGCCTATATGGTCCATTTAAAATAAAAGGAATTTAGAAAACCCTACCTTAAATGAATAAAGAATGACTGAAATAACTGGAGAGAAATTCACCATTTATGGTTGGGCCACGTATATATAACAAGAATTATTATACTAAAGAAATCCATTTATAGATTTAGTATTTTGCTGATCAACCAGCCAAGTGGGTCCTTTAAAGTGCTAGACAAATAAAATGACAACAAGAAAAATGTAAAGTTTTTATCATGTAGAATCAATTGAATAAGGACAAAAAGGTAAATAATCAAAAGGGGGATTATAATTTTAACTATATCTGACAGGAGTTCAATATCTAAGACATATAAGGAATTAATATAAATAAATAAGATCCCAAATGAATGTCATTAAAGAAAATTTAAAATTTTCCAAATAAAATTTACAAGTTCTTGTTTGTTTGGTTTTTTTTTTGCTTTTTGGAGGGGCAATTGGGGTTAAGTGACTTGTCCAAGGTCACATGGCTAGTAAGCGTTAAGTGTCTGAGGCTAGATTTGAGCTCAGGTCCTCCTGACTCCAGGGCTGATGCTAAATATACAAGTTCTTAAGGATATGAAAGCTTGCTCTATATTACGGCCAAGATAAATGCAAATCAAAATGTCTCTAAAGTTTTTCCTCACACCCCAAATATGAGAATGGCCAACATACTTAAACATTTTAATGGAGCTGTAAGTTGGTGCAATCATTCTGGAAAGTAATTTAGAATTGTTCTAAAGGAGAAAGATATTGATGAAGGTGAAGCCTTATGATTTCTTTCACGTAATGAACAAATGTTGAGTAACATCCTCAACCTTGAAGGAAGGAGTTAAAAGCAACAGGAAGAACATTTCAAAGCAGGTAAAACAACCAAATTGGGTGGATGGTAAAAATAGCATTTGAGTCTACAATGTATTTCAATACTCTGTAGAAAACCAACAGTATGTGCATTATATCAATGTGCCTACCTATTTAAAATACAAAGGAATGAGTGGTTTTTACTACTTATTTGTGTGGTTTTAGTCCCACATACTGAATCAAAGCATCTCATTTTAAAGGAAATCTACTGACAGCAATAGCAACAGGGGTATAATCAACTGACACTAATGGTTCAACAAGCAAACTTCTTCAAGCAAACATCATAAAAATATGTGAATCTGGCAAATGCACTGTGTTGGTGCATATTTTCCCTGTTCCATGAGGAGGCACATGACAGGGTGTTAAATCTCATGATGCAAATGTTGGAGGAATCTGTTCTTGGGCATCTAGTTCTATCAGCCTATAATACATACAATGATAACCTCTCTTTAGTCAAAGGGAGGGAAAAAGAGTCAAGCATCCAAGAATGAACAATGCTTATTCCTGAAAGAGTTTCTTTTTTTTTTCCTTCCTTAACCTTTTTAGTTTTCATCTCCTCTTAAGATTAGTTGATGTGCTGCTATTATCATTTTATTCTAATAAATAGACTAATCTTAGACTAGCCCATGCTCCTGAACTCTGGGGTTTTTAATTACTTTTGCTGTTATACTAAAAAATTAAAAATAAATAACAACACTAATCTGAATCTAGGTCCAGAGAAAGAATTATAGAGGCCACATTTGTGATTATTGATTCACGTTTTTCACTAAACTGTCATTCAATTCATTCAGAAAGCTAATTGGAAAGATGTACCCTATCATTAAACTAACTTGTCTGTCAATGAATTGGTTGTTTTGACATCATGCCTCCATAAACTTTTTCTTTATACTTCTCCCCCAACCCCTTCACCTACATACGTTTATGAGAAACTTGGGTATAGGTAGATTAATGGGGTAAGTGTGAAGAGGTAGAAAATAATATCCCCAATTTGAATGATTTTCAATGGCTGACATTAGAGTTTTGGCAACCAAGGAGGAGAAGTGCAAGTCAGTATCCAAATACCAGAAAATAGAAGCAAGCTGCCAAAATCAAATTCTAGCTGAAAAGATTTGGCTATATTCTGGAAATTAATTATTTGATACGCCCTGCCCTTTTATGTGCCTCATTATTTGGCATTTTGAAATATCCATTACTTAGTCTGTCATAAGACATGCTGCCTACTTATATCTTAATTGAGTGAGTCTAGCTGATATATTTGGAGCTACAACAGTCAAAACAAATAGATACTATATTAACCTTCTTCCTTCATTCTGTACCCTCGGAGCCAGGAAACCTCATAGATAAATCTGTATCACTGGCTCAAACTCCCAACCCTGAAATTCTGAGTCGCCAGCACTATGGCATTTCCTGACAGAAAGTTTCTTTCTCCTTTTTGAAGGATATTCTGAAAATCCAAAACTCTCATTCCCAACTTGGTTGATTTCTAGAACTCTTAAGGAAATTTTCTCTCCTCACATCTACTTGTTTTCCCTTTGCTTAATACTTCTTTGTATATCTCATTCTCTCCCCTGGATTCACCTCTATGTATTAAAGCACACTTTTTAAAAAATTTCTTCATTTTTGTTTTATTTTGTTTGTATTTTCTTTTGCAACATGAATAATATGGAAATTTTTTGCATGACCTCACATGTATAATCAAAATCAAAGTATTTGCTTTCTCATGGAGAAGGGAAAAAGGAGGGAGAGAACTTAGAATTCAAAATTTAAAAAAAATTATTTTACATGGAATTTGGAAATATTTAATGAAATTAAAAAAAAAACCTCATAAAAGTCCTGGCCTCATTCTGAGCTCCATAAACACATCTCAAATGAGCTACATAACATCTCTATATAGATATTTTATCAGTTCTTCAAATAAGAGTAATTGGTATTTTATAATATGCTGTTTTGCAAAATTCTTTAGAGAATCTCAATATATCCTTGCAACAATTGTATGAGATAAGCACAAATTTATGATAAGTCCCATTTTCCACATGAAGAAACCATGGCTCAAGACCTGAAATGATTTACCTAAGGTCAAACAATTTGTAGGCCTCATTAACGGGATTTCAACCTCCATTTCCCCTTATTAAAAGTCCGGCTAACTCTTCAACTCATTCAACACTGAGATTTTTCTCCTTCAAAATGTTCTCCATTTTTTAAAAAGATTTTCCTATGTGACTACATTATATACCCATTCTCTCATGTTCAAATTTTCAGCATTATCTTTGGTTCTTTCCTATGCCTCACCTCTCAAACTCAGTTACTCAGGCCTTTCATTTCATTTCAGCCTTCACAATACCTCTCAAATCTATCTCTTCTCTGTTCTACTGATAACATCCTTATTATCACCTGTCTCTACATTTATTATAATAATCTCCTAATAAATTTTCACCCCTAAACACTCTTTCCCAAACAACCCAATCTTTCACAATGATGCCATATAATGCATCTACTTTTGGACTCCCCAGCTCAAACCATTTCAATGACTCCCAAATATATATCAAGTAAAAGTTTATCCCCTTAGCCTGTCATTCAAGATCAGCAGATTCTGCAGTCTTGCTATGTCTGTAGACTTATTTCAATACTATTATTCTCCATTCAGAACTCTGACCAAATTGGGTTATTCTCCATCTCCCTATATACAACATGTACTTTGACTCTTCCTTGTCTTTGCTTAGTATATTACTTATGCATATGTCTTTACCTTCTCTCTGTGGAATTCCTAACCATCCTTTGAAGTCCAACACACATACTGTTTGTTCCAAAACTTTCTGTGATTCTTTCAGTTATTGAAAACTTTTTTTTTTTGCTTTTTAAAATGTTACATAGCGACTTATACAAACGTATATGCTATTTTGTATTGTAGTTCTTTGTTTTCATACCTACCCCTCTTTCTCCTTTCCTACTCTACCCCCCAGAATATAAGCTTTAAGAAGATAGAACCATTTTTTACCTTGACATCAATTCCCAGCGCCTCCCACAGTTCTCTCTGTATATAGTAGACATTTAGTAAATGGTCAATGAACTGAACCTCAACTTTACTGTTTTCTTCATTGTTAAGGTCAGAGTTGACCATTCTCACCTTTAGGATTTATCTGCTGCCTTGGAGGTTCTCTAGATTTATGTAAGGAAATAAGTCTGTGTGATACTGTATTGCTGCCTAACTCAATATTGAAATAGAAAGTCCATCACTCCCTCCTAGGATAATTACTACTCTGGTTTCCAGAGGTGTCAAATTCCCCAGTAGAACACCAGAAGGCATTTGCATGTTAAGTCCCAGGAGCAGTTCTAAGTATCCCTTAGGTGCTCAAATCTCTTTTAGCTGAAGGCTAATAATCACCCAGGTTACATAATTAATGGACTTTAAAGATCTCCTACAATGTTTTGTACTGGCAAAGTATTCGCATTAATATTGATTGGAAATTATTAAATGTATATTCATTTATATTTTTTACTTGAAAATTAAGATGGCATATAGTCTCTCTCCACTGTCTCCCTTTCCTCCCCAAATAATACACAGTTGAAGTATCCACTTTATTTATGGTATTTATTTTATAAACCTTTTATTTTTTTTATAAAGTCACTACAAAATTTTAAAAGTCATTAAAATTTCTCTAAAATATTGAGCAGAATGGAAGACAGTTCTAATAGTATGTAAGAGCAATAGTAACACTTAAAACACTTGAATAAATATATTGATTATAAAAATCCCATGGAAAGAAAGAAAGAAGACAGTGAAATAGTCAAAAAGAAGCACAGATAGAGAGACAAAGAAGCAGACACAGAGACAGACCAGATAAACAGTAAATAAACATTATTAAACACCTATTGTGTGTCAGGTATTGTGCTAAGTGCTGGGGATACAAAGGAAGACAAAAAAGACCAAAAAAGCAGTCTCTGCTACCAGTCTTAATGAGAGAGACAATATGTGAACAACTATATAAAAAGAAAGGTATATACAAAATAAAGTAGTAATAATGAACAAAGAGAAGGCACTAGAATTAGGAAGGCTTCCTGTAGAATGTGAGAAGCCAGGAACGAGAGCATGTCAGGCATGTGGAACAGCCAATAAAAATGCCCCATGTTAGTATCTAGAGTGTCTTGTTTAAGGAATAGTAAGGTAACCAGTGTCTGAATTGCAGACTGGGGTGTAGTTGGATGGATTTTTGTTTGTTTGTTTGTTTGTTTGCTTTTTTGGAGGGCAATTGGGGTTAAGTAACTTGCCCAAGGTCACACAGCTAGGTTTTTTTGATTGTGTGTGTTAAGTGTCTGAGGCTGGATCCGAACTCAGGTCCTTCTGACTCCAGGGCCAGCGCTCTACTCACTGCGCCACCTAGCTGCCCTGTAGTTGGATGTTTAAGAATGAAATGAGCTATTAATGATTTTAAATGCTGAATGAAAGATTTGCGTTTTTATCCAGGAGGATAACTCTTTATTTAGTATGGATGTTGTTATGAACAGGCCTATGTTATAGGAAAATCATTTTGACAGAGAAACACAGTTATCTTAAACTATGAAAACTACTTGAAATCAGGGGCTCTTTGCTTTTGGCCTTTTTCTTTTCCTGCACCCCTACTTCCTACAATGGTGCCTGGCATATAATGGATGCTTAATAAATGCTGGTTGACTGTCTTGAGACAGAAAGTGATAGAGAAGACAGACAACACTCATTTGAGGTCTGAATTATATGAGAGGATCACATAGAGATTTAGAGAGTAAAGATAACTTAGGAATCAACAAATCCAAACTTCTCATTTTCCAAAGGAAGAAGCTGAGACCTAAAGAAGGAAAATGATTTGCTTCATATCTTACAAGGAGTAAATTTCAGCACTGAGACTTGAGTTCCCTGACTTCAGTCAGTGCCAGTGGTCTATTCATTATACTACTCTGATTTCTCTGTCAGCCTCTCATCAGCTGAGTGTTAATCCAGTCTGAGTGATTCCTAATTCTCCCTTTTAGAAAATGTATATCCTAAAATAGGTTTATTGACCTAAACCAACTTTCAATGTGAAAAAAAATCTAAAGGAGAAAAGTATTTGAGCCAAAGTCATTCTGGTAATCTCTGTCTAGTTCAGGATATGTGCTGCCTTAGAGAGCATTTTTGACTAGGTCAAACTGACACCTGCGTCTTCACCCCCCAAAGTATTTTGATATGTTACAAAATGCAGGAAGTCATATGACATATTATATATGAAGCAACTAGGTAACACTTGCAGTCCTCACTCCTATCTTTGTATGTTCCTTGGCACTCCTCCATGCAAAAAGAAATCATTGCTGGACGAGGAAATATGGATTTTAAATGTAAATGTTAGAAGGAAGGAAATTGATAAGGTGTCTCCTATACATGTGAGACCGTTATGCTAAAACTGAAATATTTGTAGTTTTACTCTAGAAGTAGATTAAGCAATCGCTCTATCTACCTATCTATCTATCTATCTATGGATGCAGTCTATTTTATATATATATATATATATATATATATATATATATATATATGTGTGTGTGTGTGTGTGTGTGTGTGTGTGTATATAATAGACTGCATAGTTATATATGTATATATATAACTATACATTATATGGCATAATGTCTATAATTATGCATCTATAATCCCTATCTCTCTAGAGGTTATTGTGATTTCCTTGGTATAGAGAAGTATGTTAAGGACCTCCCCTCTACTAACGTAGATCATCAACTTTTCTGCAAGTTAATGTCTTAGAGAGTTTCTAAGGGCACTGAGGGTTTGAGTGACTCACCCAGGGTCATACAGCTAATGTATTCCAGAAGTGGGTCCTGAAGCTATATTTTCTTGTCTCTGAAACCAGTCATCTATCTAAGACTCCATGGTTGATTCTTCATAGGTAAAGGATAGACTTTATTATATATGGAAAAGATTAATTATTCCTACAAATTTATTTTTCATTGTATATGAAGAGAGATATAAAATATGAGAACTGGAGAGAAATTGAGAATATATGAGTTGAAATAAAAAAAATAAAGAATAAAATTTTGCCAGACGACCCAGACTTTCCAAATAGGACTAACATAAGACTCTTTTTACTAGGTTATAAGTAGCATGCTAATCAAACTTTAGATACAAGTTTGAAAAATCTTAATTTGAATTTTTTTGTGTAAGCATCATGAGTAATTAGAGAGACAGAAGCCATAGCCAGTGACATTGCACACCTCCCTTACTTCCTCAGGATAGCCTAGTAGACCCATGCCTTCAGGTCTCTGTTTTATCCAAGATTGACATTACTCTAAGGAGCAGTAGCTGTAGGTCATGTGGAGATTTAGGAATTTAATTATATTTATTGAGTGTCCACTGGGTGCAAAATTCTGCATAAAATGCTGCAAGCGATGTGAAAATACATTTAAGATATTCCCAAAAATGAATACACAACTAAAAATAAGTTTAGTATAAACTTTAGTCTATACCCAAGTGATACAAGGGCAAAGAGTAACAGAGTGATCAAACTGTGCTGTGAAGCAATCAATAAAGTATGGAAGAATAAGATTTAATAAGGAGGGAAAGACAAGATTGATAGATAAGTAAGATATAGGTATAGCAGATAACATGGTGGGGGAAGGTGGGGTGAAACTCTGTTGGGCGTATCAGGGACCATTTTTAAATTATTTGTTCCACATTCCCTCACATGCTTCTGCCACTACAAACTCCTATTGGCCCAAATTTGGATGTTCTCAGAAATGGTTTAGTGGGACAAAGGGAGTTCATGGAAAGAAGGGATTAAATATGGGATTTACACACACACACACACACACACACACACACACACTATGATGCTAATAATAATTTTTCTATCATACCAAACCCTCTATTTTAAAAAATAAATTTGGTACATAATATAAATACTAATAGATTCCTAATAATGATGGAGACTGAAATGTTATTTAGGTATTTGATTTTAGATATTCAAGTAAAATGCACTAAAACTACCTTGGGATTCCGAGTAACACAGTTCTAGCCACCATCCCCTAATAGGGATGCCAGAGGCTTTCCACTTCTGTTTACAATATTATGTTTAGATTTTTCATTCCAGAAAACTAGCCAGCCCACCAGCTTCCAAGAATGTAAAAGTAATGTCAGATTTGATGATGTTTTTGATTCTCATAATTAATTAGCAAGATTCTCTCCAGTGAATAAAGCTGCATGCACAGAGAAATCCCCAAGACTGCCATTCCATTAACATGCAGGTGGTGTGTGATGCTAAGGACCTCATCACTGATTCTGAGGCTGAGTACCCAGAAGCAATTTACTGCTTTTACATTCTAAGGTTTTCCTAATTGTCTCCAGAATCTGAAGCCGAGAAGCACAGCGGATGTTTGCTCTTCAGGAGCTACAATGTTCAGTTACTGTTACATTACCAGCACGTAGCTTAGGTCTCTCTTGATAGGTTCTACTAGCTACCTACTGGCTAATGACTAATGATTGTAGTTAAATATTCCCAGATTTATTCTCAGAGATTAATAAACCTAACACACAATGCTTCGTGTACCTTATAATTTTTTAATAAGAAGAAGCATATAATAGGGGAAGGCACATTTTTAACCTTTTTCCTCCTCCATCTTCTTGACTTTCTGAAATACTGTAGAAGTCAAATTTAACATGAAAAACATTAAAAGATGATTAGGTGAGTCCAATACAAATAATAGATATTCACTCAAAATGTTAGTATAGATCCCCAAACAAACGTTCAAAGACTATTTAAAAAAATAATCAAAGTCCTAAAGTGTTATTTATGTATTTTGTAACCAAAGAACAATCAATGTCAGTGCTTGCTTCAGAGTAAAAAGGGGAAAAATAACCTATAAAGGGAGAACTGTTTTGCCCATAATTCCAGTGTAGTGGTTCCACCTTCCAATACAGTCCAATAGCAACCTATTAATATGTGGTTCTTATCTGTGTCTTTATATAAAACTTTCATTTAATGTTTATTGGAGTGGAGTTTATTGGAGGGAACCCCGAAATTCAATGCATCAGCTTCTCATTCTTTTAATTTGGGGGATGTAACAATACACCACTCTGGTTGTCTGTGTTTTCTTTCATTATTACTATATGTTTCATTTCCTTTTCCAATCCCACATAACCTCAATAATGCTTTTTATGGCACTTCTTAGATGCAAATTATTTTTGGTAATGATGAAGCCTACATAGGTCCACTATATTTTTCCCCTATTCTCTCTGGTTTACTTACAATTTTTATTATTCAAAGGTAATAATGTTCTATGATTCATAGTTTTAAAAAGTCACTGGAAGAATAGTGGTGCTAGAGATGGGCTTTTGGGTTAGCAAGTACTTGAGGATCATTGGATAGCACAGTTCAATTTTTCAAATGTTCTCTAACCAAATATTTCACCTACTATGCAATTCGAGAACAATTGGATTATGTATCTACTATGATAACACATACACAAAGATGTTATTTTTAATCTACAAGTCTCTAGTATCTTGTTTATTAAAATCAACACTATATTTGCCAATTTCCCCCTTCCACTATGCCAAATTTTGCTTTGAAATCATTGAAATTAAAGTCACATGTTAATCTAGTTTAGGAAATCCAATATTCTTCAAACAATTTTGCTGCTTCACCCTCTGAGAAATATTGACACATATATTGCAGTCATTTTCATGGTGGTATGTTTGCTTAGGCTCTTTTATGAATGTCATAAAGCAGGGTTCAAATAAATTAAACAAGCATTTAATAGACATATACTATGTTCAAAGCATTGAGCTAGGCTCTGTGGATACAAAGGAAAAAAAATGGAAAAATGATACTTGGCCTTAAAGAACTGTATCCTACTAGCAACTTGTTGGGGTCATACAACATTTACATATAAAAGGGAATACCATGTAATTTAAAAAGTGATAAATCATCAATGACTAGGTAGATCAGAAGACTTCCCAGAAGAATTGACATAAGAGATTAGGGTTGAATGAAGCTAAAGATTCTCAAAAGGGGACTTTATGATGATGATACCATTCCAGGAATGTGAACCATTTACGCAAAGTAATATTAAATCATTCTGTGAATGCTGTTTCATGTTGCTTTTTAAAATAAAATAAAGCTAATTCTGTCTACTCCTTTGCTTCACTAGTAGGAAGACAACCTACTAAGCCTTTTCTAGCATTTTCAATTATTCTAGCATTATAACAGCTAATTGGTAATTGGACAAAGATAACTCACACATTTGTTTTTTTTTTTTTTGTATATGTTTGTATATGAGATTTTAAAAAAAACTAATTTTCTTACCACTTTTTTCTAATATATCTCCAATGTTATTGAGACTCAGGCATCAGAGAGAATTGAGAATCTTTTTTATGATTTTTATCCATTTTATCCATTGCTATAGTTAAAATTGCTGGTTACTGGGGCAGCGAAGTGAATAAGAGTTGGGATGACCTGAGATCGAATCCGGCCTCAGAAGAGCACCCACACACAAATAATGACTAGCCATGTAACCTTGAGCAAGTTACTTAACCCCAATTGCTTTAAAAAAAATTGCTGGTTACTTGGTTGCCAAACTTCAGGAGGTTATTTTCTTCCTACTTACCTAGGCTGCTCTTGAGATAGCAGACAGAAAATCTGTTGCTAGGCCCATATTCAAAATTCCTACAAAAATAAAAAAAATTATTGTTAAAAGATGATATTTGAAAGAGTAACAAATGAATAATAAAGTAGCTTGCAAAATTGGTGCTTCTTAGAACCATCCTGTTCTTTTTTTTTATTTGTTGATCTGTCATAAGCATATTAATAAATGCCTTCATTCAAATCAGTGATGATTTAAAAAAAATGAATAGCCAGAACCAAAGAGAGAGCCCATTACTTTTAAAGGTTATATAAGTATAATAGTTAATATTTTACATAACATTTTCAGATTTAGAATATGATTTCTGAGTCCATAATATATTACATTTATAGAATTCCCTTAATGTGCTAATTTACTACTTTTTTTTTTTTTACTATTTACTATTCTTTTTTCTGGATTTTCTGGATTTTCCTTTGCCAATGAATAGCAACAACTCTTTTTTTCAAATTACATTATTAGAGAGTTGCCTTTGGGTATTGAGACTTAGGCTGGCTTTCTATTCACTAAGTTACTCTCTTGGGCTATTTTAATTACCTTTGCAAAGGTGTAAGTGAAGCTGGTTTGCTGTAACTTGAAGAACCCATGCTGGTTTTTGATGATTATGCCTTCCCTCTGTAAGCAATAAAAATATTCCTTTAACAATCTCTTCTAGAATATTTAGCAATAATTGATATCACACTCAAAAGACTGTTAGTTTTTTTTTTTAATTCAGATAAGATTCTCCTCATTTTCAGTTCTGAGACACCTCTATCACTCATCTCAGAGTTGTTGTTCAGAAATCACATTGACAGGATATTTTAGTATTTTAGCTTACAATTCCTTCAAGTCCATATAAATTGAATTCATTGACATCTGCTACATGTACGCTTATCACATTGTTGTTTATCTTGGATTTCAGTTTCCCTTAAACCATTCCTGTTCTATCTTTTCCATCCTGAAAATTACCCTCATTGATAAAGCAAAAAAGCAACATATGAGCAGTTCTTTTCTCTTCATTGTCTTTGGTTATATTACTATCCACCCCTAAAAGGTGTCATCGTTTTTCCTGATTTTCCTTTTGCCCATAGTATATAATTTAGGAAAAAATCCTTTAAATTTTGCTTAGCATCAATTTCAAGTAAATTTTGTATAAGGTTAAAAACCTTTCTAATGCAATCCTTATAGGACCATGTCCTGAGTTTACATTTTTCTGTCATCTGCCCTTGTTTCCATCATGGGTGTGTGTGTGTGTGCGTGTGAATTTAAAATTAAACTTTAATCAGTAAGATTCCTTGTGCAAACATTTTGGTTTCTTTAGAGAGAGATTTTATTCCTCTCTTATTCTCATCAGTATCAATTAAGACTAGATATTTTTGCTAGAATTTCTTTCTTGAGAGAATCCACTCTCATTTAGTCTATCAGATCATGGGACTCCTACAAATACTATTTCCTGTCTGTTCTACCCAACCTTCTACAATGTAGGGTACACATCAAATTTTATCCAAATATATACTAACTCAAAGATTAGCTTTTGGTGCTTGTACCTTTCTCTTTATGTCTAGGTTACCTGATAGATTTTGCTACCTTCTTATCTAAGGATGACATTAGAGTATGATAATCTATTTGGTTCAAAGACTCTCCATTATTATAATGAGTTCAATATGAAATTATTCCGAATTAAAAAAAAATATTAATCATAGTAATACGTTTACTTTTGTTTTCTCATTAACTAAATTCAGTTCCATAAATACATATGAATATACCTACTGTGTATAAAATATTATTCTCGGTACTTCATTTTTCTAGTATGCAATAGCTGGAAATATAAAAAGCTGAATGGTGTTTTTTTTTTCAGTTTGCAATAACTAGAAACCTGGTATAGTAGGAACACATCAAACTATTAGTCAAGTGGTCTGAGTTCCAGATACAATTCACGTGCAAGTCAAGACATCACCCTTGTGGTGTCATTGGTCTTTTTGAGAATGAAGGATGAGCAACAACAAGCTCTACCACTAATTCTCTGTCAGTTTGTAAATATCACTTCACCTTGACAGAACTCAGGGACAAATTTCATAAGTTACATGAAATCCCTTTATTACAAGAATACTATATTAAGAAAATGTTCACAGGGCATTAGTTGGCACAGTGAATAGGGCACTGGTCCTGGAATCGGGAGGACCTGAATTCAAATCTTGCCTCAGACACTTAACACTTACTGGCTGTGTGACCTTGGGCAAGTCACTTAACCCCCTCACCTTCCCCCCTCCAAAAAGCAAAAAAAAAAAAATTCAAAATGCTTATTTTTTTTCTCCAGCCATAGTCTACCAAAGCAAATATCTCTCTGACTTACAATTTCCCTTTCTCTTTGTGCCAGTGGTCTCTGCTATACTTACTCCAAAAGATAATTTTGGTTTCTCTCTGAGTAGAATGTAGACCTAGGAAATCTTCATCAGATGAATGAATAACTGACTGAATGAATGAATGAATGACGGCACACACTACCAGAGGTGTCAAATCTGCAGCCCCTCAGGCAACATGCTTCCCACAGCATTTCTTGAGTGCTGTCTGAATCAGGTTAAAATGTTATTTTTATCTTATTTTAATATTTTGATTTATTAATAAAAAGAAATACCTGAACATTTGTGGTTTTCCAAGTCAATATATGGGTGTAGACATGTTTATGTATGACTTAATGGACCTCATTTCTATTTGAATTTGACATAACCACATTGTGGTATTCCTGAGAAACATCCACGGCATTTAATAAGTAAGCAATTTCTTTGTGATAAGTAAGGTAATTTCTTTGGCTTCATAAAGATCACTCTTTAATTGAATTTGCTCTAACTTTTCTTCTTTGCCATGTGTGGGCTTGTTGGTCCATGCTAAAATGTCAGTAGAATTACTATATTGGCATGATTTCTTTGCTTAGAATTTTGTATTTAAAAACAATCTAAATCCTTGGACCTTAAGCTATTCTCTTTACCAAAGCTATTCTCTTTACCATTATCATGGCAAATGATAATAATAATGATTCCACAAGTTTTTCAAAGCATAAAACATAGGGAACAAATGGGTTATTTTTAATTATTTTGAAAATATTTATAACATATTTCTGTATTTCATGTATACTTACATATATGCATATATATACTTACATATATGTAATATATTTTGTATATTTTTATGTATGCTTGCATATAAGACAGCTAGGTGGATAGAGTGCTGGGCCTGGAGTCAGGAAGATTTATCTTTCTGAGCTCAAATCTGGCCTCAGACACTTTCTAGTTATGTGACCTTTGGCAAGTCACTTAACCTTGTTTGCCTCAGTTTCATCATCTGTAAAATGAGGTGGAAAAGGAAATGACACACAACTGCAGTGGTTTGCCAAGCATATTTGCCATGAAAGCCCCAATTAGGGTAATGAAGAATCATACATGACTGAAAAAATGAAATTAAAAAAAATTTATATATATATACATACATATATATACATACATACATATACTTACATGTAGATTGATAAAAATATATACCTTGGGGTTTCCCTGAAACATGAGGTTCTACTTGGTCTGTTTAATATTTCAGTACCTTGGGTGCACTATGAGGATGGTTAAAGTATTTTTCCCTGTTTTATTACAGTTCTGGAAAAAAAATAGAAAAGGTACTAGGTAATTGGATAACAAATAAATACTTTCAACTTCAGTTGTGGGATATATATTAAATCATTTAGTTTATTGTGTTACTACTTATTAAATAATTGCTATCTCCTCATCATATATATGATCATAAAGTTTAATGCAAAATGATAACCTAGGAACCTTAGAGGATAAACATAAATTCCAGAAGTGCTACAGTAGATGGCAGCTGTTAGCATTTCATTAGATAAGTTTATAAAGTAGAAAAGTCAGGTTGCATAGAAAAGAACATCATTCGATCCCAATCTCAGTTAGACAGCATTATTTTTACGTGTACTATGGCAGTCAGCTGATTAGCATATAGTAAATAAATGTTTCTTTAGCACTTGCTATGTGTCAGGCACTAGGCTGAGCCCTGGGGTTTCAAAGAAAGGGGAAAAACCCAGTCTCTGCTTCCAAGAAGTTCACAATCTAATGATGGAGATAACATGCAAATAACTATGTAGAGACAAGTTACAGAGGGGAGAAATTGTAGCTCTTCTCAATGGGAAGGCATTCAGATTAAGGAGAACTGGGAAAGGCTTCTTGTAGAAAGTGGGATTTTACCTGAGAGTTGAAGTGAGGGAAGTTAGAAGGTGTGGTTGTTCTTTGTTGTTTATCCTTCATTTTTAAAGTGGACCATGGCCTAAGGAAGGTGATGTGGTGACTTGCAAGTGGAAAGGGCTATGCAAAGTCAACAGCCTCACTTTCTCCTTCAGAGCCATCTGGGTTCAGTGGCAAGATATAGATCAGGACAGCGGGGATGAGGAAAAGAAACATTCCAGTCATTAAAGAAAGCCAATGAAAATGCTTGGTGTCTAGAGATGGAGTATTGTATGCAAAGACCAGTGCGAAGGTTAGTGTCACTGGATTTGGGTCCTGTAGGAAATCAAAAACCCAATTGCTTTCATTGAATGGGGGAGAGTCACAATATGGTCTTATTTGTGTTTTAGGAGGGTTGGTTACAGATGAGTAAAGGATGAATTGGAATGGGAAAGACGACGCAAGGAGACCAATTAGAAGGGTATTGCAATAGTCCAGGCACAAGGTATGAAAGTCTACACCGAGCTAGTGGCAATGCCAGAAAAGGGAAGGTGGCATATAAAAGAGATGTTACAAAGGTCAACAACAGAACTTGACCACTACATATGGGATGCAGGGATGAGAGGGTGAGATATTGAAGATAACACCCATGTTGTAAGCCTGGGTGACTAGGAGGATGGTGGTTCCCTTGACAGAAATAGAGAAGTAAGGAAAAGGGGGAGGGGGCTTCAGGGTAGATTCAAGGAAACTTTGCAGGGAGAAAGGAAGTGAGTTAAGGTAGAGAACAAATTTTTAAAATGATGCTCCCTCCATCATTAAGAAATTTACAAGTTAAAGATCTCTTGGGACGGCTAGGTGGCGCAGTGAGTAGAGTGTCAGCCCTGGAGTCAGAAGGACCTGAGTTCAGATCCGGCCTCAGACATTTAACGCACACACAAATAAAAACCTAGCTGTGTAAGAAAAAAAAAAAAGATCTCTTGATGTTTTTTTATTCCAGAACACTTTACACAATGCCAGAGAAGGCAACATTTTCAATTTCCATTTTATTGTTCAGAGTAAAAATTTCAGTCAGAGGTGAATTACAGGTTATACAGGCTAAAATGTTAGATGGGATAAGGTAAACAGTGGTGCAGCAGAAAGAGAGCTGTATTTGGACCCAGAGAAGAGATAGCATAGTTTATTACAGTATTGTGAAAGGCAAATAGAAATGAGGCCCCTAAACCACACATAAGGATACTTGTGGGATGCACATTAACTCAGTTTTAAAATGTGACATTATCTATATTTCATTGTATTTTTATTTATTTGTTAAATATTTTTAAGTTACTTTTAAGTCTAGTTTAGGCTGCCCTCAGATGTGTGTTAGACCCTGCTTTTGAAACCTTTATATTGGATAGAGCACTGGACTTGAAGTTGGGACAGATATGGTTTCAAATCCGACCTCAGACATTCATAATCTATGTGATCCTGGGGAAATTATTTAACCTGTTTCCTCAATAAAGTTAGAATGTTGGTTTTGATGACCTTTAAGATCCCCTACAGCGCTAAATTCATGCTCCTATAACTTACATTCAAATATGAGCTCTGCCACTTAAGTACCTGTGTGTTTGGGGACATCATTCTACTGTCCTAAAAATTAAGAGAGGGAGCAAAAGGGCAGATAGGTGGCACAGTGAATAGAGTACCTGCCCTGGAGTCAGGAGGACCTGAGTTCAAATCCGATCTCAGATACTTAACACAAGCTGTGTGACGTTGGGCAAGTCACTTAACTCCAATTGATCCTCCAAAAAGCAAAAAAAAAAAAAAAATAGAGAGCAAAAGTGATCAGTACAAAGAAATGTATGGGAACCAAGGTGAACAATAAAATAAGAGAAGGGAAGTCCTAGTTTCCTTAGATTGACACTGTGACAGGAAGATACCATCAAGTTTCCTGATGCTGCAACTCTGTGGTTTCTAGGGAATTAGATGGTTTTAAAAGGTTTATATCTGGGGGATGAAATGTGAAAGAAGGACATGAAGAGGTAGGTAAATGATAACTAAAGAAAATGAGGTTCTAGTGTATCTTAACTGATTTTGGATATTTATAAGGAAACAGAATGTACTCAGACCTTATTTGTTTGTAAGGATTCAAAATCCAAGAAAGATACCTACATATTTTTTTCAATTTTTTGGAGGGGGGAAGGCAGGGCAATTGGGGTTAAGGGACTTGCCCAAGGTCACACGGCTTGTAAGTGTTAAGTGTCTGAGACTGGATTTGAAATCAGGTTCTACTGACTCTAGGGCCAGTGCTCTTTTCACTTTGCCACCTAGCCACCTGCACGTCTACATTTTTTTATTTTCTATGTGACTGGGTGGCATCTATGTGGCAGAGAGTTTTTCCTATGTGGTTTGTTGTAAAGAAGTTACATCATCTCTATAAATTAGCATCTTGGCAAAAAAGTCTTTGGGGAAATAGTTGTGATACAAATGGGAATATTTAATGGAAATGTGAATTCTGGATGAGAAAAGTAAATTTTCAATTGGTTATCAACTATACAGTTTGATTGTTGGAATTGCATGCATTTTGCATCTAACAATTACCCTTGGTATTCTAGATAAGCTATATGCTTAATTGAAAAATACAATATTTTTTTTTTAAAGCAATTGGGGTTAAGTAACTTGCTCAAGGTTACACGGCTAGTCATTATTTATGTGTGGGTGCTCATTTCTGAGGCCGGATGTGATCTCGGGTCATCCCAACTCCGAGGCCGGCGCTCTTACTCACTGCGCCACCTAGCCGCCCCTTTAGGGCAATTGGGGTTAAGTAACTTGCCCAAGGTTACATGGCTAGGTTTTTGTTTGTATGGATTAAGTGTTGGAGGCCGGCTCCGAACTCAGGTCCTTCTGACTCCAGGGCGGGCGCTCTATTCACTGCGCCACCTAGCCGCCCCGAAAAATACAATATTTTTGAGCTGGGTATGACTAAATCTTAAAAAATTAATCAAGTGGAACATTATTTTATAGTTGAAAATTATGAGATCTAGGCATCAAGTCTTTAACCAGAGCTATTTTCATTAGCATCTTCTTCTCATTTCCCAGTTTCATATTATATCTATCTACTACCCAGGTCTGTAAAATATAATCTTTATGCTATCAGCCCAGATGTTCATTCTCATTGTTCTTTCCATGCTCCCATAAAACTTATTCTTTCTTCTACTCCTAATCCTATCTATTTATCCATTTCATTTTCAAATGTGGTTCTCTAAAACTTTTTCTCTCACTATTTTCCCAAATTTTTCTTTAATGTTCTTTAAAAAAATTATTCATTGATGTTTTTTCCTCTTTCTTCCTTCCTGATAATTTCATTAATTGAAGTCAGTTGCCAGAGTAACTACTTTATTGAGAAAGTGATTTTACTGATTACTTATACTTTTTACCCACCTTGTACTTTCTTTGCTCTTTCTACCAAAAATGCATTCCATTTGAACTGAAATATTATATAACATATCCAAACACAGTGGTTGCCTCCAATTCAGCCAAGGCAATTCATACCAATAACAATTTTTTCAAGTTTCATTAAGACAGCTATCATTTTGGCATGGACTGTACTAAGTCCTTTATTCCTTACTTGTATGTCTATTATCATACTCTAGAGTCAAAATATTTGTCTTTCCCAAAAATTGCAAAAGAATATTCACTACTCCAAAGCTAAATGTAAAACACATAAATGTATTTATATATTTTATTTTGGGATTCAAAATATCAATAATGAGAGGAAACCACTGGAAAACAACAGGAAGTTTATAAATCAGTTTATTAAGTAAAATAAACATTATTCAAAAATAAAATTAGTTTGCTACAGTGTTGAGAAAAAATTCATTTCACCAAGTCAAAATAAATTAAAAACAGATTTTAGTCTTTTTATAGCTGATTTTCATCCAGATGCACAAGGTCATGATCAAGTTCTCCAAAAGCTACCTATTAGATGCCAATTCAGCCTTTTAAACCTACAATGACAGCTCCTTCCAAAAATACTTTAAAGACTTTGTAATTCACTGAAAATGTCACTTTTGAACTTCCTTTTCCATAGAGCTGGAAAAGCCCTTGTCTAGTAAAAATTAATTCAACTTTTTATGTTCCTTTTTTAAAAATCAAAATCCAAAAGCATGGTCAACCAGGAAAGAGTTCTAAATGGTGCTGTGTAAATGAAATATTGAATCAACTTTATATAGATATGGAACAATGTTTTAAAAACTTTTGAGATCAGTTATTTTCTATTTCACTTCAAGTCAATGAGTTCTTTTTTGTTTAATGTGATTTATTGAAAAGCACAGTTGTACATCCTAATGCTGATTTGAATTATAAAATAGCCCAAAAGAAGAGCACCAATAAAATCCACAAAGCATTGGGTCTGGAAAATATTGGAATTAAATTAAATATAATGGTCTAGGAAGTGAGTAACAGATTACTGAATTCTACCTGATTTCTCATTTCAAAAGCACACAGCAAAGCAGAAGCCAATTTTTTTTTTGCCTTTGCTATTCTGTTTTTTTCCTTCATAAGCAGCAGTAGATTTCTCTTCAAAATTCATCCTCAGCCATCTGTTCCCCTCCTATGAAAAATGAATTCCTTATTTTTCAACTTAAATTCTTAGCCTAAAATTTAATTTTGAGACTGCATTTATCAAAATAACCTAATGTAAAATTAAAAAGATCAAGATTGCTAATGAATATGATGAAACAGTTTAGAGACTGTCTCTTTGTAGAGTTCAATGTATCCAAAATAATGAAAGTATGAGGCAGAAAATATCATCAGATAGAAGAGAGAAAAGAAGTTGTTTCTTAGCTCACCACACACCTTATAATATAAGGTTATAGAAGTTAGAAAACATAGCCTTTCTTTCCAGCTTTGTTTTCCTGCTAGTTCCATGTCTTTGGAGAATCAATTTAACTCACATTAATTTCTTGTCTGGGAGATTATGGTTTTCTTTAGGAGAAATATAAATATTTCAAATATTGTACTTTCTTGAGAATTGTATGTATGTTTTTTCCCACAACCTCTGTTTCCTTATCTTTAATATAGAGCAAGTAATACTTGGACTTTAAGGATTATTGTGAACATAGTAAGAAATACATGTGAAAGAATTTAAATACCGTATAAATGTGAACTTTTTTTTAAAAGACAAGTAAGGTTCATAGCATTTAGAGTTGCAAAAGATGTAAGAAAATATTTGGTTGAAACCCTCATTTTAAAGATGACAAAACAGAGAACCAAAGAGATCAATGTGTAAGAACAGAGAGGGCACTGGTCTTAGAGTCAGAAGAGCTGGGTTTGAATCCCAGTTAAACTGTCACTGTCTGGTTATACAACCTTAGGTAGGTTAACTAAATTCCATGATCCTCAGAATCCTGCCAAAGGTACACATTAGTTGTATAACCCTAAGTGAATCAAGTGACCTCTGAGCTTCAAATTTATCTTCTATAAAATGGGGATAATAATAGCTCCTACTTTGCAGTTGTCACTAAAAGTTGTTGTCATTAAAGAGTTGTTATTAAAAATAAGTCAAATCATATAGGTAAAGTGCTTTGCAAAACTTGAAGTTCTATGTAAAAGTTAACCATTGATATTATATTTTACAAAATGAAGATAATGATACATTACCTAACAGAGAACTGAGAAGAAAATGTTTTGCATATGTTATAAAATCCTATGACTATGTGGATTATGCTTATGATCATATTTTTATTAATGGTTGTTTAGTTGAAATAATTGTCAAAATTAAAAGGCACAAACACATTGTTCATTTTTTAATTGAACATTATTTTATGTCTTCAAAGCAGAAAGTTAGAGCAAATTCCAGATATTTAAGCAATTCAAGGCTCCCCTAACCCAATGATTTGGCTCAAATTAACTACACATTTCAGGTAAATTTGTCTTATTTTGTTTTGGCCTGAGTTAAAGGATAGAATTTTCCATTTCATTTTGCACATGTAAATATAACCATTATTTAATTTAATGCTGAACCTAAAAAAAAAAAACAATGTATAACATGTTTCATATGTCCCTTTTAAAACCTATTTTGTTTCTGTTCTTTTCTTTTTTAAATCAAACTGTGTGCTGGTAAAGTCATTTTAATGTCATTTTAAAGTCATTTTAATGTCAATTCTCCCCTCCCTACAAGGAATAGCATTTAGAGATTTCTGCAAATAAGGAAATCCAAAAATATAACATATTGGTAGTAGATGGAAAAGAAACCTGATTTATGGAGCAAAGTACCAGGTACCAGGTCCAAATCTGCTTTTGAGGGCTTCCTGTATTTGTGCCAGATAAAGCTGTGAAGTAGGTGATTTTGGCCTTCTCACCTTCTCAAACAATGCTTCTCTTCCTTTTCATTGGGATCCCTGATAGATGTAAAGCACCTACTCTGTGCTTCATTCTAATAGTAAGGATTTCTGCATTTCTCACCCTGGTAAGACCACATGTGAACTATTGCATTCAGTTCTGGTCAACACAGTTTTATAGACAGACAGAGAGACAGAGAGAGAGAGAGAGAGAGAGAGAGAGAGAGAGAGAGAGAGAGAGAGAGAGAGAAATCATGTGGCACGTGTCCAGAAGAGGACAATTAGGATGAAAGACCTTAAGTCTACATCATATGAGGATCAACTGAATGAAGTATCAATTTCTTACCTGAAGAGCAGGTTCAAAGGAAAGATAAAAAGCTGCATTCAATGAATTAAAGATCTGTCATAGGAAAGGGGAACTATATTTCTGCCCCACCCCCCAAAAAAGCAGGTTCTATAATAGGTAGAAGTTAAAGTTGGAAAAAAAAAAACATTATACTTGATAGAAAGAAATAAAATTGCTAGTAATTAGAGCTATCCAAAAGAGGAAAGGGTTATCTGTGCAAGTAGTGGTTTTCCAGTCTTTGTCTTCTTTTAAAGTCCAAATGTTAGGCATTTGTTAGGCATGTTATAATAAATGTGTCTGCAGAGGTCTATTTCAGACTAACCTTCTATGATTTTGTGATCCTGGAGGGAAAAATTCCCAAAAGAATAAAACCATAATGCTGTAAAAATAGAGGAAAGATTTGATATTTCCAGAGAGAATTTTCAAATTATACCAGTTTATACTCTACCTTTTTCTGAAGTAAGTTTTTCAGGCAATTATTTGTGCTTATTAGTCAAAGTATTATAAGTTGGGAAGTATGACTTGGGAGAGGAAGGAGTAAAGATGAAAAAGTAAATTTCTTTCTATCATAGCTGACTTAGGAGAATGATTATGTCATTAACAAGTATAGTGTAGGAAAATTATTATGTCATTAACAAATACAAGTGATAAAGAAGAACAAGGAAGATGCTTTCTTCCTAAGATCTTTTCCAAGTACTTTAGGGAAAACTAGATGGAGATATGGAGCTCTGCAGTATGTGGTTTAGAATACAGGTATCACTAAGAAGCAAGGTTGGAAGTAGAGAAACAGATTTTCAATTCTTCCACATAACATATGATATTTGAAACTAAGAGTGAATGAGAATGATGAGAGAGAGAACATGGAGAGAGAAGAAGCCAAATCCTGGGGCATGCCAATATTTTGGAGCTGGAAAGATAAAATAAGTCAACAAAAAAGATAGGAAAAATAGTCAGAGAGGTAATAGGATCATTCCCTGTCTCTGTCTCTCTCTCTCTGTCTCTCTCACTCTCTCTGTCTCTCTCTCTCTCTGTCTCTCCCTCCCTCCCTCCCTGCCTCCTTTCCTCTCTCCCTTTCTCCATCTCTCTCTCTCTCTCCCTCTCTCTCTCTCTCTCTCTCTCTCTCTCTCTCTCTCTCTCTCTCTCTCTCACACACACACACACACACACACACACACAAACACACACACAAACAAAACTGTCACAACTTCAGGCTTCCTCTAAGATAGGCAGACCAGCTGATGTTTTTTGTTGGTGTGAAGGAGGACAGGAGGGAGTTTTCACAGGCAAAGCATCTACTGTGGTCAAAGCAATCTGGAGTGTGCCAGAGCATTCTTCCACTTTTTTCTCACTTCTCTTCCTATGGTTCACACTTACATACACCCCCTATCCTGTTTTTCCCAATCTATTCAGCCTCCCTCTGGGCAAGGACTCCTTATCATCTATCATAACACACTAGGAAACCTCAACTTGGTCTCTACCCTATAACTATTCCTTGCAGGTAGTGCATAAAAGATAAACAGAGTTGGAGTACTATGAAGAAGTGAACTTTAGACCCCTGAATGTATGTTATATTCCTCATTGTACAACAAATATAGCAACAGGTCGGTTAATCTCATTTTTAGGATATCTGGCTGGTGTCATGTATGAAAAATGAATTTAATACACATCCTACTGTCAGCATCCTCTCTCCCAAAGATGTTAGGAAACCCTAGAAATTTCTTCTGTTCATTCATATAAGCTACTTTGATCACCAAGTGACTATATGCCATGCTGTGCTTGTCTATTGCCAATCTATAGATGTGTATGCTTTGCCCTGAATTTTAGGTTAGGCAGGGATAACCCACCTCTTCATATATTTCAAGCATCCAGTTTAAGGATTGCTAATTTGAGAGTTATGCATGGGGATATTTGGGGAAGTAGATGAGTCCTGAGTTGCCAAATCTTCATTCTAGCCTTCAGTAGTCTTGAATAATTATAAGTGACAACATTATTATACATAAAGATTCAAGAAAACAGGGAAGAAGGAACAGTTGTCAATGTTTAAAAGAATATCTAAGAGGACATAGAAATCCTCACTTCAGTACTAATAACATGTCTTCTTTTTTTCCATTTCGAAGAAGCAGATTGTCCTATATTGTAACATTATATCATAGATAGAGATAGTATGTTTAAATAATTGGATGAAACTAGACATTCTATGGCAAGAACCTGTGGGACTTGAGAGAGCCTTAGATTTAAGTATGGGCAGGAATTCAGGGATGTACTTCACTTGTGACTTATCAGGACTGGCAGCTTGAATTCTCTCTCTTTAGGGGAGCAAGAAAGTTGATCTGTTTTGCAGGATTATAAATGGCAGCTGGCACCATCCTAAGAGCAGCAATAAAATAACTATAATGAATCTCAAGCCCTCAGATATGATTACTCTCTCTCTATGCATTCATTGCTGCATTTAGATGCACTTTTAACTCATAATCTCATTTATAATACTAACAGTCTAATGTAATGCCTAAAGACATCTAGGATTGGTTTTTCCCCCCATTCTAGTAGCATTGAAGCCTTTGGATTTTGTTTCAAATAATCCAGGGGAATATACTTAATACTCACCAAATATAAAACAGTTTACCTTATACTAAATTATAAATAAGAAGGGTCTGAACAGTTTGAACCTGTAGTATAAGTTTCTAATTTCCTAAATTATTGTTTTCTTTAAAGCTGAATTAAACAACAACTTCCTTTTTTATAGGGAAAACTATGTGATGTAAAATTACTAATTTAACAAAATTTTTACATTTCATGGTTATGGGCGTTATATGGATAAATGTTTAAATGGGTCAACTTTCTAAGCTTCACGAAACATTCCAGGGGCAGAGGTAAAAGCATTTGTTTTATGATTAATTGTTTAAAAAGAAAGAAAATTGTGATAAAACTATATGTGATACCACATATGCCTTATTTCACCTTCTACTTTCTTATTGAGCAAAATATGAGGACTGGCTAATGAACAATCATATAGTTCAAAGTGCATTTAAAAAAATTCAAGTGATGTCTTCTACATTATGAAGTGTGGCTAAATCACTATTCAATTCTACAAACATTCATTAAGCACCACTTGGAGAATGATTGCATGGAAATCCTGGTCCGAGAAGTGAAGTTCAAGAAAAGGATCATAAAGGAATTGTGTCAGCCACAGGGGGCGCAAACTCAACAACGCTGCTGTCCTAGGGCATCCATAAATAATCGACTCTTGGGTCCACACAGGCAGAGATGGTATGCATAGTATAATGCAGAAGACAATGGATTGAATGTCAGAAAACATCTAAACCATTCCTGATAAGTGTTCATATTAATTAATGATGCAAGAATGGTGAATAGTTAGGATCATGGGATTTAAAGCTTCATAGAGATGCAAAGATCATTTAGTTCAATACACTCATTTTGCTTATTAAGAGAGATAAACTGACTTGCAAAAATGACTTATGTAGCATGATGGGTGGCAGTCAGGATTTAAGCTCAGACTTTTCTTTATTCCAAACTCTTTCTACTCCCTTCATAATGCCTGCATGAGAACTTGTTAATGGTCTCTTTTTATATTTAATGGAGGAGGTCTAAATCACAGAACTTAGGAGTTGGGAGGGCCTTTTAGTTGTCATCAGTTCCAATCCATATACAAAGGGAATTTCACATTATAACATGCCAACGACTTCCTGGGTTTTGATCCTAAACCAAGATTCATTAAGACGCTACCCTCATGCCAGACACTATGCTAAGCACTTTATAAATATGGTACTTGATCCTCACAACAACTCTGAGAAGTAGGTCTATTATTATTCCTATTTTACACTTGTGGAAATTGAGATAGAGGTTAAGGGACTTGCCCCGGGTCACACAGGAAGCAAGTGTCTGAGGCAAGTTTTGAACTCAGGTTTTCTTGACTCTAGGACCCCAAACTCTATCCACTGGGCCATCTAGATACCTCTGCCAAGGGAGTGAGTTGTATGATAATGCAGAAAGTACTCTGGATTTGGAATCAGAGGAAATGGATTCAAATTCTGACTCTGTTTCTTACTACTTGGATAGCTATGAGTACTCACCTATCCATGACTCGGTTTTCTTTTTTTTCCAAAGCAAAGGTATTTAATGAAATAACATAATAAGAAAAGTAACAGCAAAACTTTTCCCCACAAAACATGCCTCAATTTTTTCCTCCAAACAATGAGAGGGCCTGATGACCTGTTTGGTCCCTTCCAGCTTCTAAGTCTATGATCCAATGGAAAGAATTCACCTTGAATGTACATGCAGTTCCAGGAACTCTCAAAATATTCATGAAATTAGAAGAGGGATGTGTTTGAAGTGCCTTGATTACTCAGAAATCAGCAGCAGGCCCAGCACCTCCTCAGACTTTAGTTCCCTCTTAACAGTGAGGAGAATGGGGAAGTTGTTTCGTGCCCCTTCTCCTTCGGATTTGTTTTTTCTCGAATATTCTCTCTCATTTCCAGAGCAGCCTCACCACCTCCCAGGAGTTACAAAGGATGGTTATTTGGCTTCTCTTGAGGAAGTAGTAGACAGTGGAGCAGAGGCAAAGCAAGCCCCAAGAAAGGAAATCCCTTCAAAGAGGATTTATCAGATTCTGCCTGCAATTTCCTGCAGTGCAGGACCAACCTCCCAGGGAATCTGCAGCGGTGACTGCCATATGGAGTGATTGAAAGCCAAGTTTGCACCACACTGTGGAGAGAGCTTCACTATGCACATTTCTTAAGAAAATACAGCATTACCAATCATTACCCGAGCTCCATACTAAAGCGTAGTCTTGCATAAAAATGCAAGAGGCGACATATTTTATACATCTTCGGGGTGTGCTGATTCAGCACATGTGTGTTGATCAAAATGTACAGCAGTTCATGTTTTGACTGCAGGATGCTCCCATGGGGTTGCCGAGGTGTCAGCTTTCTGACAGGGAGCTCTTCTTCCTGTTAACTGGGGAAAAGGGCAATAATGACAGGGTCAGCTCCACTATTTGGCTAACTAGATGAATTTGAAAGAAAAAAAAAAACAGTTAATTACTCATACTTAGAACTTAAATTGCTTTGTTTATTTCCAAACTGTATACTGAGGTACTCTGGAATTTCAGAGTAATACAACCCCTCAAATCAATGCCATTTTCAAGATCTTAAAATACATTGACAAGAAATTTTGAATGAGGTCTAAAAAAGTGTCTGCTGCAACTTACTTGATTTTGGCTGTTATTCGGAATCAAATATATTGAACCCAGTTTCCATATGATAAAATGGATGTAAAGACACAAAAAAGTAATACTAAGGAAAATAAACTTTAAAAACTAAATGTACTGGCATGGTTTGATGATCACTAAAGATCATTTTATCTTGATTTGAATTAATCATATGATAAAATAATGAATCCCATTCTCTCCTAGTCTTCCATTGTTGCTGGTTCTATGATTTCAACAATATGCGTTTTTCCTTCAGCAGTACATATCTCAGCCAATGCATGTCTTCCTGTCTTCTGTAACTTGTGTCGTTGTCCTCCTGTAAGTTTCTCATGGGAGGTCTGCCTGAAATACTGGAAGCCTTCTTCTCAATTCCATCATATTGCAAGGGTATCACATAGGATGTCTATCAATTATCCGTAGTTTTGGTTGCATGGTGAAACTACTTTCTTTTCTTCTTAAGATTTATTTTATTTTTTTATTTATGGAATAAAATAAGCATTTCCATACAGCATAATTTTAAAAAGATGAGTACACATTAAACAGCAAATCTTTTATGTACAGCTTACTATTCCCTTTAGACATATAATACAGTTATTATGTAAATTCATTTTTAAACTTCCTTTCTAGTACTACATTTCCCTGATGACATCCATTAAATTTCCTCCTATGGAATTTATTGGTCATATGTTACAGCCTCATACTAATCATGTGCTTCTCCATGGCTTTTTGAGTGACCCTCAACTATAATTTTTCAAAGATCATGGTTTTCCATAACAGAGTTATATAGCCTCAACAGGAAAAAAGTCATGTTAAAAATGGAGCTTTCCCCCACCCCCAGAATGTAGATTGGGGTCATTAAACATTGTTCAATCTAGTCTATTCTATTTAATTCTGGAATTATTTCATCAACAGTATCTGTTAAAGAAATAAATGTAATGATGACCCAGTACTATAGATTTGTACATTCAAATACACTTCACAGTCTGGACGATAGACTTTCTTCATACATTTAAATGTATTTATCTTTTTGTTGTGTAGTTATGTCAAACTTATGGTTCTCATTTAGAAAAGTACAATGTTCAGGGGTTTGATGGAATTAATACAATGACAACTGCAAACAAGGTGACCTGGAGGACCTCATAACACTTTTTCATTTCATTTCATAATACTTCATGCTAGACAGGCCTGATGACAGTGTCAAACACCCTTGGTGGCCAAACATTTTTGTATTTTTATAATCATTTGATATCAATAATCAAAGATCAGTGAACAAGATTGTCTCTATCATTTTAAAGAAATATTATATGATTATAAAATATGTATGAAAGATATCTTTTCAGAGAAAAACCTTTGGGCATTTACCCTACTAAAAGAAAAGTAAAATTAACATAATAAGCACAGTGTACTAGACATTATATTAGACTTATGTGAGGAAAGAATAGGACTGGACGTGGCAAACATACTGATGGTAAGGCCTATAACAAAGCATTCTATTCTGAAGGTGGCCCCACATAAGCAACTTTCTCATCCAGCTTGCCTTAATGTGGATGGAATGCTGGTTCAGGAGCTGGGAAGATCTGAGCTCATGCCCAGCCTCAGATGCTTACTAGACATGTGGCCCTGGGTAAGTCACTTAACTTCTGCTTGCTCAGTTTTCTCATCTGTAAAGTGGGGATAATAATATCACCTAGGTCTCAGGGATTTTGTGAGGATCAAATGAGATAATAATTGTAAAGAGTTTAGCATAGTGTCTGGTAAGCCCTTAATAAAGGCTTATTTCCTCTTCCTTCTTCCCAAGGGACTCTTTCTCCTTAACAACCACAATTTTAGGTCCTAGGATTTTTCTTACTTGTGCTTCTGCAATGTTATCTTCTCTAGCTTCTTCACTCTAGTAGCGCATTCTCAAAATTCATTCAAGTAAACTTTTTTTTTACAATAGCATGACTGAATTTCAGAGTATAAATTATGTGTAGTAGAGTTAAATTACAAGCACATAATCTCATATGACAATAAAGGCTTGCAACAAGTGTAAAATATTAAAAAGTCTCCCTTAGGAGCTCCTTGTTATCACTTCCATTCCAGTCAGTGGCTATTTTTTGTTCCCTAATGCAACCTACTTTCTCCCTCAGGTCTAAGCTACAGGCTATTTGTCACTCTTCCCTAGTTGCCTGGAAAAGAAGAATCCTTTTCTTTCTAGACTTTACATAGAAAGTACTTTTTCCCTCAACTGCCACCTGAGCCACCAATTGAATTAGGGTCCCTTGGGTTCTGCCTTAAGGAATTATCTAGTTGAGAAGTTCTTTAACCTGGAATTTATGAACCCTCAGAGAATACATGGATAGATTTAAGAGGATCCATCAACTTAAGTACAAAAATGCATCTTAATTTTTACTACTTTATTATTAAATTTTGGTATTTCCTTCGAATATGAATTTAAAAGGAAAAAAATATTGTTCTGTGATGATGTCCATAGGCTTCACTGCACTGCCACGACACAGAAAATACCCTTTGATCTAACCAGTCTTTTCTACAATTCTGGATTTCCTTAAGATGAACATACAATTGCTATTATGATACCTCCTATTTCCATCAGCGGTCTTTCTCTCTCCTTCATTTTCTAGCTAGCCTAGGTTTCCCACTCTTATTCTAAATGGCATAGTAAATTGAGCATAGAACTTGGAGTCCACATGACCTTTGTTTGAATCTTCCTTAGACACTTATTTACTGAGAGGCCATTGGCTTAACCTCATTCTTTTTCTTCACATCATGGGGATACTAATAGCACCTACGTTAGAGATTTGTTATGAGAAGGCTCACCTGATACTATCTATTTAAAACACTTTTCAAACAATAGAGCATTATAAAATATTGTCAGTATCATCATTATTATTAATATTAATTATTAAAACCCTTCCTGAATTTTCTTCTATTAATGAAACTCAGTTTTTGTAAAGGGGCCTTTGTTTCTTCAGAATTATGTACATACACACACAGTGTCAGACTATCTAAGTAGGTCAGGGCACAAACTGTACCATCCCAAAATTAAGGAATAACACCCACTGTTCCCTGAGATGCACATGGTTCATTTCCATAATGTTATGTATGATATTAATGGAATCTTTATTTAATTCAGTTGTTTTGAACTTCAACCTATCCATCTGTCTTCATAGACACTACAATACCCTGATTTAGTGAGATACATTGATATTAGAATAATGATCTAGGTAGATTCTTTAGGTTGCCCAGCTTACAGTACAGTATGATGTCCAAATGTGGGTGTTCACCAAGCTGTCAGTGTAGCATAGTAGGCAGAGTACTAGACTCTGAATCAGGAAAACCTGGCTTCAGTTATCTCCTCCATGACCTACTGTATGACCATCAGCAAGCCAATATTATGCAATTGAAAGAATACTCGATATGGAGTCAGGGGTCCTGTGTTCGAATCCTATGTCACACCACCACCTGTGTGACCTTGATCACATAACTTGTGATCACATAACTCTTTTGGCCTTTACATATCTCATCTGCAAAAGGAGGAGAGAAGGAAGGTGGTCCAGATGGCCTCAAAGGTCTCTTCCAGCTCTCCAGCTCTAAATTGATATTTTGCAATAAATCCAACCTCACAGGTGGTTGTGAAGATGAGCGTGTGTAAAATACTATTCAAACCATAAAACACTATATAAATATCAACTGTCGTTTACATGTAGACAAAAGTACATTGTTCTTCTTAAACATCAAATTATAATCTTGGTAGGATAGGAGAAGAACCAGAGGAGAGCAGGTTTTTGGAGGACTTTTGCTCTTCCATGCCCACAATGTGTTATTGCTAGAGCCCATTAGGTGCAAATGGTGCAATGAAATAGAATTTCCTAAGATTATTATTTTTTTAATGAACTGCTACTTGGCTGAAATCAGTATCAGTAACAGTGTGCTTGAGTGATTTGAAGACATCTTTTTCCAAATGCAAAGACTGAAAATTTTTAACTTTTCAGTGCTCCAGTAATAACCACAGCTAACAAGTGTAAATGAATCTGTTGCCTTTCACAACTTTTGAATGGTCCTGATAGAAGCATTGTGAAAGAGAGCCAGGCTATTAGTGGGGCTGCCTCAGAGCCTGAGAAGTGTGGGCTTGAAAGTCTTCCTGATACGGACATCCTAATTCTGGCAGGTCAGATCAGTCCTTTAGCTTTTTACGCTAAGTGGAGTTGTATGAATTGAACTAATCTAGATCTACAAAGCAATGTCAGGGAAAATAGTGTAACAGTGACCCCCATTCGACTCTTTTCTCCCCTCCCCGCACTCCTGTCCTAGGGATGGATTTCTCCTTACACTTAGCACAGTGCTTGGCACATAGTAAATACTTAATCAATTAAATGCTGGCTAACTGACTGACTCCAGCAGGCAGTCCTTGTGGCACAAGCCCTGTGAGATTGTTGTTCTTCACAAGATACTGAATTCTTCACAAGATACAGTTACATATGGTCATCTAGCATAATTACTTAGCACTTTTTTGGGCTCAGAGACAACTGAGGCATTTCTTCCTGAATGTGTTCCAGACTCCACAATTTCTAGCAGACTCAGTATTTTTCTGGTAGTCAAGCAAAGTGACCTTGGCAGAGATAAAACATTTATAAAATGAAGACATTTATCTTTAACACAACATACAAGAACTATTAAGTGAAAATAAGTACCGCCTATCAAAATAGGTGGAATTTATGCTATTATTCAGTTCTATTTGTTGGTGCTGATTTTCATTTTTTTTACTCATCTATTCATTCATTTACCTATTTAGTTATTTGGCTCATGTTGGGCTTATTTGTTTGTTTTTTGGTAGCTTTTCCTTTGGAATTGCTTTCAGAGGGAGTTAATGAGATATGCAACAGGTCTCTTTGCTTTATTGTCACATCCATTATTTATGAATGTTCAGGCTTTGTTGTTGGTCCCAGTGGAACTGGGAACCAGAGAAATGTTTGGTTTTGTTGCAGTTGGTGGTGGTGTTTGTTTGTTTTCTACCAGGGAGAACTTCAATTTCTTAATTAATCAATTTAATTTTTAAATTATCAATAGGTTTTCAGAACCATTTTAACAATGGTTTTCTGAATGCTGATACTTAATATTTTTCCTTATTTTCTTTTTTTCAGCTGAATTCCAATGAAAGTCAAACAGTCCATAAACAAGCAGTTTTTAAAAACTGTCTTTGTTGTAGGCAGGGATTGTGCTACTGGAACTGGGGATACAATTGCAGTTCTTTACTTGACATTGGTAATAAAAAAGTTATGAATTATCCATGGTAGATATAGTATTTACCAGATATTTAAACTAGGTATTTTATATGAAGATGTGATTAACAAGGGTCTGTTGAATTGAATTTAATATTTTAATGTAGTAGTTAAAGAACAGATTGTTACCTCTCCTCTTGGAACAGATATATTGGACAAAAATATGCCAATAAACCAGAACTGCTGGTATTACTTATTTTGATAGTGTTACTACCATAAACTAAAGAAAGGTGATCAATAAATCAATCAATAACCAACTGTTAAATGATTACTATGTACCAGGCATTATGCTAAGTACAAATTCAAGAATGAGATAACCCCTGCTTTCAAAGAGCTTACATTCTCCTGGGGAGGTAGTGGTATATTCATAAATAGGTAAATTCTTGGCTACACCATGTAAATACAGTGGTTTTTGGAAGGATGGGAATAACAACTGGGAGAATAAGGAAAGACTTCTTGAAGGAAGTGTCACTTGAAGTGAGTCCTTATGGTAGCTAGCTGCTCCATGAAGTGGAGGTGAGAAGACAGAGTGTAAAAACACAGAGACAGAAGATTGAATAGGAAAAGCAAGGAGATAGACTAGAATATAGCATGAGAGAGAGAGATTTGTAATCAGCATGGGAGTATGGGAAGAAACCAGATTGTAAAGACCTTTAAATGCTAAAAAGAAGAAGAATTTGTGTTTTATCTTAAAGTTAATAGGGAACCAGTGAAACTTTTGGAGCAGGAGAGTTACATGGTCAGGTCTGTGTTTTAATAATATTTGGACACATATATGGCTAAAGGAGGTATTGGGTGCAGGGAGACCAATTAGGAGACTTTCATAAAAGTCTGGTTGAAAGGTTATAAATCTTTACACTGGGTCAGTGGCCATTTGAGTAAAGATAAAGGGACCGATGTGAAAGATGTTAAGGAGATAGATGAAAATAGACAATTTATAGTTGATTGGTAGTGAAGGGTTCAGGAGGACACCTAAGATGGAATCTTGTATGACTAGAAGAATGGTGGTAAACTCAAATAAATAAGTTAGGAGGAAAGGCAGGTTTAAGGGTAAAGATAATAAGTTATGTTTTGAACATATTTGCATATTAAATGAGGGTGTCTATTTAAGGTGAACCTGTGAGAGAGCAGACAGAAATCCCAGAAACAATGACATGAGGTTACCAATGTGCTTGTGGGGTGACAGAATAGATATGGGTACAGGATGAGGTTACCTTTACCTAGCCATCTGGCAGCTTCCTATGTGAACTAATGATTCTGGCTAAGGAGGTGCTACATTCTGTGCTTTTGTTATTGCTTCAATTACTCCTAAGTCCACTCTAAATTTGGATCCCCCTGAATTCAGTGCCATAGGGCAAAGCTCTGGTCATCACACTAGTGGTTATATCCCTGATTACATTATTGGGTTTTGCAAAAGGAGAAATTAGTTGTATACAGCAGGCTTGGTTTCCAAATAGAAAGTCCTGCGAGTAGAAATCAAGAAAAAAAAAAGGCAGTCTTTTAGAGCTAGTGCTTTTAGATGGTGAACAAGAGTAGAAACTTTGCTACAATGATTGCAGTTAACTATTTGGGATATAAAACTGATCAAGAAATTTAGGTCAAGAAAGCATTCTTTTTGTGGTGCACCAGCAGGAACATGCTAGGTTTATTTGTCATACCATGAAGCAATGCAAAAGGATCATTTATCTGCACAAGGTTAGCATTCCTGACATAGTCACTTTCCCACAAATGTTGGAAATGGAGCACGAGCAGACCTTAAGACTCCATGTCTATTTTGTTATTGGGTTAGCAAAGTCAACTTCGATCTTTGATACCATACAAGAAAGTGTCCTTTGAATTTAAGGAATCAAACCACTGCAGCTGGATGAGACAACAATTTCAAAAGCTTTTGTGGACAGTCTGGTGAAAGACAGCTCTGTACCTTTTCATATGAGCCTTTCACACTGTGACATTCTCAGCTCTTTCTTTCTTTCTTTCCTCCCAGCACATGCCACAGTAAAATTACAAGTATAGCAGTCCACCATCTGGCAAGAGTCATTCCCCCACAAAAGTGAGATGGGACCATTTATAATGCTTTCTATTTTTTCTTATGCTCTATGTTGGGGCTATTCAGCAGATAGTGCCTTAAGTATAGCTTAATCTAATCACATACACATAAACACACACCAAATAAAGGTCCTATGAAACTTAAATTCTTGATTCTTTTAAGGTTTTAGTGAGACATCTTGACCTCAGATTAAGACAGGGTTGGTAAATTTTTCATATGATTATGTGAAATAAAAATTAAAGTGATCATCAGTACAGGTTGGTGATTTTCCTGGTCTCTAGCTTTCCTTTTTGCTTTGCTCTAGCCTTCATTTGCTCTGAAAAATTTTGAGCATTTCATGGCTCATTAGTCTCTTTTCTAGGGTCTAGGAAGGGGAAGGGAGAACATATGAAACTAAGATGTATCTATTTCATGCTTTAACTGAAATGTACAGTCACATATGCAGATATATTTGAGTGTTTTTGCAGGCTATTTGCACTTGCATCGAGGCAAGTTTCTGCTATATCTGTATGATAAAGTCAGGTTTAAAAATTAAATAATCAAAATCATTAAAAGTTACTTTTATTCAATATTTTAACATGAATTAATGTCAGATTTACATTTTTATCTTCATTTCTGCTACAAATTAGACTTTGAATTTTAGGGAATGCATATAAAGATGTTGCCACTATGTTGAAAAATCAAAAATCAGCCCTATAGCACACAATATAATTTCAAATCATCTCAGTTAAAATGTATATTTTTATAGGGGACACTTTACCTTTGCCAAGCATTTCTTTGCTTTTAGCTGGGAACAGAAAAGAACAGCAATAGCTCAACTAAAACATATAAATATCAGTCAATTTCCCTTTATATGCATGCATACACACAGTACGTCTTCATACAGACACATATAAATACTGATATATGTCTACGTGTGTACATATGATGCATACATGTATACATACCTACATAACAACCGCGTGTGTACACACATGTGTTTATATTATGCATTTGTAGACAATATCCTCTCAAGGAATTCATATATAGTGACCTAAATGGAGTGTTTCTCAGAAATTTTATCAATCCCAAATCCTGTTTCACAAGATGAAGATTATATTTTATTCTTTTTTAAAAGCGATGTTGTAAACCCAAGGGCAACATGAAGAAACAGAAGAAACTAGGGTAATCATTATATGAGTAATAATAATGGCTCATTGATAGATAGCACTTTCTTTACAGCATCCTTCTAATGATCTATTGCAGGTGACATCATTACCATCTTATAGATGGGGAAACTGAGATTTATAGAGAACTTAATATGTCTGCCCTAGATCCCAAGACAGACATGGCACTTTTACCCTTATCTCTTAACAGTATCTCCTTCTCTCTGCCTTAACTATAATACATGGGATATTTACAAACTTGACCACATAAAACATTGATTTCCTTTGGCTGAGTAGGCACTGTGCTAGACACTGGAAATTGAAAAAAATGTCCTGGCCTCAAGCATTTTATATTCTATTGAATGTAGTAAAGTGTTTTTAACTTACCAAAATCCCCAGTTTTCTGATGTCCAAGATTTCATGTATATGTACGGCACTTGATTGATTTGGCCAAAATATAGGATCTGAATTTGCTGCCTTATAAAGAAAAGCAGATAAAATACAAAAAAGTTCTAAAATCTTTTATGAATATATTTCCTGTTTTACTTTCTATGAAGTAAACAGGATGATTTACGATATGAAGCTGTGAATCTGATGTTTTTCTGACATGAACTGGATGGTGCTGTCAGCTTGAGGCAAGGACTTTTCAAAAGCATCTTATTTTTTATACCCTGTTAAAGACATGGTGGGAAATATTTTAGACTGAATAATATAGCCCCTTTTCATGTCACCCACTTCAACCTTCCACTCAGCAAGCAAGTACTGATGAAGGAAAAAGAAATGTTTGTCGCTGAACTGGGTTGCAAGGTTATAAAGCATGACTTTTGGGTTTCCCCAAATCAGCTCAAAAGAATTCTCTTAGATAATACAGAAGTATCTCTCATTATCATGGAATCACAATGCAATGTACAGTCTTGTTATTAGACCCTATATTCTCATCATAATATTACAGTAGTAATGGTGGGAGTAAGGGTGTCTAGCTTAAGGCTGATCCCAAATGGGAGGGTTAATGCAATGGTCAGAGCACTAATGTTAGAGTCACAGGAGTCCAGCTCAAATTTCAGATCTGCCACCTGTGCCCCCCTGAAAAATCTTTTATAGTTCTCTGCTCCATCCATTTCCATATTTCTAAAAGGAGGCATAGATTTCTGATATATCTTCCAGATCTAAGGCTATCATCCTATAATTTAAGATTCCCATTTTAGCAGTCTTCAGCATAGAAAAGAAATACTCGGAACTGAAGAAAAAAATTATATTTTGTACCAGATCCTTAAACATATTATCCTCTTCTTCTCAGAAAGGCAGAGAATAATGAAGCAATACCACTGCCCAAATTGTCAGATATGGTCTCCATATCAGTTTTGTTTACTTAATTGTTTTTCTTTGCTACAAGGGAAAGCTAATTTGTGATGTGAAAGATGGAATATATCTAGATATGAGACTGATACAAAAAGCAAAGTAAAAAAATAATTAAGTGGCTGGTCTGGAAACTATCTTTCACTACACTCGGGGAGGGATATTATAAAAGAAATGTTTTGAAGAAATGGTTAATTTTAGTGATTTTGTGGGTATTTAGAGGCTTGCTCTCTTTCCTTAGATTTCTAATTTAATCCTTACCAAAACATGT
Organism: Gymnobelideus leadbeateri; assembly: GCA_011680675.1. NCBI lineage: Eukaryota > Metazoa > Chordata > Mammalia > Diprotodontia > Petauridae > Gymnobelideus > Gymnobelideus leadbeateri. The sequence goes on from WOXC01010789.1 coordinate 721,551, forward strand.
GTGTAAATGGAGCAATAATATAATATCCTTGTAATTATTATGTGTTATTTTTGAATCCTCCAAGGTTTTGTCATGAATGCTAGTAACTGATAACTACAGAGCATGGTCAGGACTGGGACCTTAAATCTCATCAAGCATGTTTCACATAATATATTCTGACTCTGGTCAGTATCGAAGTCAAGAATCCAGGTCAAATCTTAGAAATACAAAGAATATTTTAAAAAAAAGACTAAAACATCGGGGCGGCTAGGTGGCGCAGTGAATAGAGCGCCGGCCCTGCTGGAGTCAGAAGGACCTGAGTTCAGAGCCGGCCTCAGACACTTAATCCACACAAACAAAAACCTAGCCTTGTAACCTTGGGCAAGTTACTTAACCCCAATTGCCCTAAAGGGGCGGCTAGGTGGCTAAGAGCGCCAGCCTCGGAGTTGGGATGACCCGAGATCAGATCTGGCCTCAGAAAATGAGCACCCACGCATAAATAATGACTAGCCGTGTAACCTTGAGCAAGTTACTTAAGCCCAAAAAAAAGACTAAAACATCACAGGATTTGGAACTAGAAGAGCCTTCAGAAAACATCCACCCAGACCTCATTACAAATGAGACAGCAATGCTAGCAAGCTGCAGAACAGGCATTCATATTTAAGCTTACTGACTTCCAATCCTGTGTTCTATTGACTACGGGATTAATTAATTAGTACTTGCCTAATTCAAATATTACCCTCTCCGAGGATCAGAAACCAAACAGTATCTTTTTAGGTGCATTTTTTTTCCTTAAATTTAGTCATAATCAACATCTTCTTGAGAGAGGGGGGGGGGGTGGGAGGTTGGGAGTGGGGCTAATGAGGTTGTAAAAGACCAGGTAGTGACAGCAAATTAGATATACATCTGCCCTCATTTGGGACCCCTGGAAAGAAACAGTTGATGGATCCACTGCTCTTCAGAGGAGAAAGAAAAGAAGGATTCTAAATAAAAGGACAGAGATGATTGCCTAGTCAATTTTTACTAGGTCTAGAGAAAGGCTAAAAATAATATGGCTAATTTCATGACCTGTCTTGAGCATATTACAGTTGTGTTTGGGCTGAACTTTATAACTAGAATAAGTGTTTCAGAAACCGCAGCAGCATATAAGGAATGTACGTCCAAATGGGCAAAGCGCTTCCAGGAAAACAAAGCATTCAACCATAGTGAATCCTGACATATGAACCTCAGAAGTTATCTGAGGTTACCTGAAGTGGCACGTATAAACTTCAGCTGTATTATTTTGCAGAAGGTGGAATATCCTTTACCAGTTCACATGATGCCCAAAACTAACTGACCCTCCTGAAGTGGCTCTGAAGAATTCCAGGAACTCCAGTAATGGCTTTAACAGGCAAGTTTAATTAACAAAATGACAACAATCAAAAGGCAAATGGAGCTAGCGGTCAATAAGCATGATTGCTGATGTTTATATAGCACTTTAAGGTTTCCGGAGTGTTTTAAAATCTACAAAGCTGTTTATATACAGTATCTCATTGGACTCCACAGCAGTTCAATGAAGTAAGTGGTACAGCTATTTGGTTCAGATTTGTGAAGCAATCTAGCTCTACCAATGAGGACTGGAGAGCATTCTGTAGGGTAGGGTCTTGAAGAGTTACCAGGAACATTGAGAACTTAAATGGTTTGCCTAGGGCCACATAGTGTTTAGGACAGGATTTGAAACCATATCTTTCTGGACTCCACATGCAGAACTCTATTCACAATTCTACACTGTCTCTCCTGAACACAAACACTCATACTCCTCTCTCTCTCTCTCTCTCTCTCTCTCTCTCTCTCTCTCTCTCTCACACACACACACACACACACACACACACACACACACACACACTTATACTTCTTTCTCTCACATAGACTTACACTCCTCTCTCACACACACAATCACACTCCTCTCTCTCTCATTCACTCATATGCATTCACACTCCTCTATCTTTCATACACACAATCACACTCCTCTCACACACACACACATAAAGTCATACTTCTCTCTTTCTCATTCACATACACTTACATTCCTCTCTCACACACAAACACATACACACACACTCCTCTCTCACACACATATACACACAATCACACTCCTCTCTCTCACACACACACTCACACTCCTCTCTCTCTCACACACACACACACACACACACCTGTGCATAAAACACATTCTTCCTCACAGTTTTTATCACCAGAATCATCACCAATTATAAGGATATGTATATGAAAATGAGAATTTTAATTAGATAATATATGTACTTAAAACATTTTCAGGCTAATAGCTCATATTTATATTGTGCATTAGCCTGGGCAAAACACTTTGCAGACACTCATTTCTCTTAGCTTCACCATAACTCTATGAAATAGTTGTTGATATTATCCCCATCCAATAAGGAAAAGAATCTAAATGGCTCTTCCACAGTCATAGCTAGTTAAGTGTCTGAGGTAGGATTTGAATTCCATCTTTCCAGATACCCGACCCCACCCTCCATCCTCTCCAGAACATTGCCTCTGAATTCTGCTACAATGATAGCTCCACTTTAGCTTAGCGAACAGGCCAACATATGTGATTTCAGCTCAGTCTTCTTAAAATTCGAACAAGAAATGAGATACATTCCATGACAGGAGAAATTCTCTCTACATCCTAAGTATGTAAGAACTAGACTATGAAATTATTGAGTACAACTCCCAAAGGGACTAGCACAGATTGCATTTGTTTTATTTGGTTTTAATACATAAAAGGCTTCTTCTCCCCCTAGCATCCCAACTTTTAGATTTCAAGTTAGATTGGGGGAGGGAGTTTAAATTAAAAGAGGTGAAGACAATCTGTTTCTCCAATCAAGGTAACAGATGGATAGGACGTAAATCTCCTAATAATTATGTTATAGTTTATTCATTTCAGCTGTGTTCTGCTGTTCTTGTGGGGAGTTTCTTTGGAAAGCTACTGAACTGGTTTGCCATTTCCCATTGCACATTTTACAGACAAGGAAACTGAGACAAACAGGGTCAAATGACTTACCAGGGTCACACAGTCCGAGGTCACATTTGAATTCAAGTCTTCCTGACATCGAGCCCCATGGTCCATCCACTGTCCCACTTAGCTCCCCTTCTAATGACATAGACTCTTCTTCCATATCAGTGGCATGAATTCTCCCTAAGGCTCATAGGACAGGGGAATCCATTAGCTCTTACCTGAGCATTAAGGACAAGTAAAGTAATGCAGCCTTGATGTATTTCAGCACAAATTCCCTCAAGGTTACTCCTGTTCTCAAAGGTTTAAATGACAGTTTCGCTTTGCTTTTCATTTGAATTTTTTGCCAAGAAGAAGTTGCCTCTTGAAGGAAGGCGAGTGATAGAGATGAAGTGTTATGAGGAAGAAGCATTTTGCCAGAATCAGATTCACTTGAGGAATCTGAACAGAATGGAGAAAAGCCTATGTGATATGGGCCCCCAGTCAAGTCTGGTGGGAATCAGCAATGTTTGTCATGTTGAGACACTAGCTTAGAAACCCTTACTTTCAGAATATCTTATTTGGAGGAGTGAGAAAGTCAGGGCAAAGAGAGAAGGGCATTATAGAGCTTTGGAAAGGCCCATGGTCTTGCCTGGTCATTTTTTTTTTCTTTGAATGGTGGCAGGCAAGGCAATTGGGGTTAAGAGATTTGCCCTAGGTCTCACAGAGTAGCTAGTGTCAAGTATCTGAGGTTGGATTTGAACTCAGGTCCTACTGACTCCAGGGCTCTATTCACTGTGCCACCTAGCTGCCCCTTGATTGACTTTTTTGAACAGTGATATGTGCTCCCCTTTCAGAGAAACAAAGCACTCAGATACTTCTCAGACTATTTTGTGAGTCCTGAAGATCAAACATCAAACATCACATCAAACCGCACATCATTGCAAGATCCTTGCTTGCTGCCTCTGGGTCAGGGCTGTGTCCTTCCTTCTCTTGGCTATACTCTCAACTCTTTATGTATGTGCTTTGTATTCAGTGGTATTCTAGGAGTTTAGATACTGGGCATTCTACAGAATTAAGCTCTGACAGCTCCTTCTGTGGGTTGGGCCACTGCACCATAAAACCTTTACCCCCTTTTACTTGCAAATGTCTTCAATATCTATCAGTTCAAAAAATAACTAGCCAACTTTTCTCCCACTGCTGCAAATCTACTCCTCAACTATAACCTCTTGATGGGGGAATGGAGGTATGCATAGGGAGGGAGGGGGCTAACAACTTTTCCATAGCAGTTTGCATTGAAAGCATCTGTTGATATTTTCTGTAACTGGCCTGTTCATATTCAACATCTGGTGATTGTTCCAGCTGTGTTCCCTGCAGAGGTGGGCAGCTAATTCACCCTTTTTTCCCCTCCCTTTCACATAATAAACCTGGCTGCTAAAGAGCTTTAGCATGCAAACAAATGACTCCCTCACTATCTCTCCCTATGATTCAGTGGGGAAAAGCATTCTTCTATTTGCCAATGATGGGTGCTCATAATATGATCAACAAGACAAATTATCCATCTTTTCCCCCTCATTCATCGCCATTCAATTATAGTACGATTTAGGTTGCTGCTGGGAAAGAAAGCACTTTGTTAATACAGCCTAATATTAATGGGCAAGATTTATTTTATATAACTAGTGCCATTAGGGATAAATTTTCATTATGAGCTCAAAAGTGCAAACCCATAGTCTTGTGGGCAATCTTGCAAGTGCTGTTTACAGGTTACCAGTAGGCAGTTCTCTGAGAATCCCATATGACCTGAGTCTCTTGTTATCACTATTTCACATATGGACACCGGACATATGAAAATACCTTTCTATTTTGGAAAAAAAAAGTTAGATTGAAAAGAAAATGTATTTTACCTTTTTGGAGGGCAGTTGGGGTTAAGTGACTTGCCCAAAGTCATATGGCTAGTAAGTGTGTTGAGGGTCTGAGGAGGGATTTGAACTCAGGTCCTCCTGACTCCAGGGCCTGTGCTCTATTCACTGTGCCACCTAGCCTCCCTATTTTACCTTTTTTTTTAAACTTAAATGTTATGATAAAGGTACAATGTGCCTGTGCCTGTATAAATTGTTCACATGGAATATATATTCAGTGCTTTCTTGCTACAAGAACAATACAGCACCACAGTTATGATTGTAATAACTATAGCAAGAGATGGCAGTGTGGCACAGGACATAGAGGCATGGCCCCAAAATCAGGACGACCTGGGTTTAAGACTTACCATGGACACTTGCTAGCTCTGTGGCTCTGGGCAAGTCATAAGCTCTTGGTGGTTCAAGGACTGACTGTAAGTGGTAGAGATGCTGTTCATAACAATGAAGAACGTTCCACCCTTAAAACTCCCTACATGGATGAAGCCAGCTAAGTGGTATACCGAATAGGGTGCTGGCCCTGGAGTCAAAGAGACCTAAGTTAAAATCTAAGACACTTACAACGCTGTGACCCGGAGCAAGGCACTTAGCCTGATTTGCCTCAATTTCCTCATCTATAAAATGGTCACAAAGATTGGGACATGACTGAACAACAAAGTAGATGAGACCACACTATCAACTTAAAGGAAATAGGTTGTAGCATGTACTGAGTGCTGTTGTTCTTATCTCTTGCTATTCATAAATGTGTGCATGAATGTCAAGTGATTACTTTAAAAGTGATACTTAATCAGGTTAAGGGCTTACAGGGATTTTAGAGCAGGAAACAACGTTAGAAACCATCGATTCCTGGGGGGTGGAGTCAAGATGGTGGAGTAGAAAGAAGATGCTGTTAAGCAGATCCAAACAAAAGAAAGAATAGAAGGCAGTGTGAAATATCTCATGGGAAAAGCCACTGACCTGGAAAATAGATCCAGGAGAGACAATCTAAAAATTATTGGACTACCTGAAAGCCATGATCAAGGAAAGAACCTAGAAATCACCCTTCAAGAAATTCTCAAGGAAAATTGCCTGATGTTTTAGATCCAGAGGGCAAAATAGAGGTTGAAAGAATCCACCAATCACCTCCTGAAAAAGATCCCAAAAAGAAAACTCCTAGGAATATTATAGCCAGGTTCCAGCATCCCCAGATCAAGGAGAAAATACTACAAGCAGCCAGGAAGAAACAATTTCAATATTGTGGAAACACAATCAGGATAGCACAGGATCTGGCAGCTTCTACACAAAAGGATCGAAGGGCATGGAATATGATATTCCGGAGGGCAAAGGAGCTGGGATTAAAACCAAGAATCACCTACCCAGAAAAACTGAGTATCATGTTTCAGGGGAAAGAATGGTCATTCAGTGGAATAGAGGACTTTCAAACATTCTTGAGGAAAAAACCAGAGTTAAATAGAAAATTTGACACTCAAATACAAGAAGGAAGAGATGCTTGAGAAGATAAACAGGGAAAAGAAATCATTATGAACTTATCAAAGTTGAATTATTTACATTCCTACAGGGGAAAATGATAACTGTAACTGATGAAACTTTTCTCAGTATGGAAATAGTTGAAGAAGGGTATATGGGCATATGAATACATATGTTAATGTGTGTATATATGTTTTCAGGTATACAGGTCGAAGGGATGATACTTAAAAGGTGAAATTAAGAGGTGAGAGAGGAATATAATGAGAGGAGATGGGGAAAGACAGAATGGGGTAAACATATAGAAGAGGCAAGGGAAAATGGTTACAAGGGAGGGGAAGAACAGGAAGGCAAAAAGGCAAAATCTTATTCTCATTGAATTTGGATCAGGGAGAGAATGACATACATATTAGATAGGGTATCTACAGGAGAGTAAGGGGGAAGGGGATGAGAGGGGGGGATAATGGAAAGGAGGGTAGGCTGGTGGGGAGGGAAGTTGGAAGCACCCACTTTTGAAAAGGGACAGGATCAAAGTGGGGAGTGGACCAGGTGGGAGGTGGGATAGGAGGGAGGGAAATATAGTCAGTCTTTTACAATATATCTACTATGGTAATGTTTTGCATAGCTACACATGTACAGCATATACTGAGTTATTTATCTTCCCAGTGGGTGTAGGTGGCAGGGGAGGAGGGAAATGGGTCTGGAATTCAAAGTTTTAAAATCAAGTTTTTAAAAAATATATAAATACTATGATTAATACTATTTTGCATATAATTGGGAGATAAGATGTGCAGGCATTGGGGCACAGGGATTCACCTTGCCCTACTGGAAAAGTCGAAGGGGGTATGGGAGAAGAGATGGGAGAGAGCAGATTGTATGAGGGTATATCCTGTGGGACTGCTATTCTGGGATGGTTGGTAGGGGGGAAATGGGGAAAAAATTGTAACTCAAAATCTGAGGGAAATGAATGATGTAAATCAGAAGTTAATAAAGCATTTGAAAAAAGAAAAAATCATCTTTGCATGTAATGGGAAAAATAAAATATTATTTTCAAAAAACCTCAAAAAAAGAAACCATCAATTCCAACCTTTATATTTTGTGGATGAGAACACTGAGACTCAGAACAGTTATATGTCTTATTTTAGAATGAATTGATTTTTTAAAAGCATGAGAAAACAGGAAATAAAATTTAGATAACATCTAGTTTCAGTTTTAATTTACTTGAATCCTAAGGCATCTAGATGCTACAGTGAATAGAGTGCTGGACTTGAACCCAAAAAGATCTGAGTTCAAATCTAGCCTCAGACACTTACTAGACTGTGACCCTGGGCAAGTCACATGTCTTCATGTGTCTACTTCAGTTTCTCAGCTGTAAAATGGTAATAATTATAACAACTACCTCTCAGGGTTGTTGAGAGGTTCAAATGAGATCATATTTCTAAAGTGCTGTTGGACAGTATCTGGTAGGAGTATAAGAAATGATTGTTTGTGACCAACCTTTCTTCCACTGTTTCCTCATCTGTAAAGTCTGTTGAAACATTAGACCCCAAGTCTTGAAATTCTGAGCCCAGTGTTTTTTTCATTAATCCATGCTATTTCAGAACAAGAAATCATACTTTTTGTTTTAAATCAAATGCTGTTCAAAAGGAGGGAAAGATATGTGCAATTTTGTCTATTAAATATAAATTATGAATATGAAACATAACTCAGTGGTGCATTTACCATCATGTTGAACTTCACAGTTGTATCATCAAATGGTTATGGGGCTATTATTCTATTTTACCCCTATAATTTTATATGAACTTTGACCATGAATTCAATAACTAAGAGATTAGTGACAGTTGCCAATCATTCTAAGTTCATATCACTTCTCTATGGAAGTCTGGGGTAGGGGGTATGCCAGTTTATTGGACAAAGGGGCATAGTTAAGTCCTATGAGGAACAGTCGGCTTTCTTTGATATAACAGAGACTTTGAGATGGAAGATACAGTGGCAAGAAGGTAATTAGGTAAAGTACTTGAAGGTGATCTTGGTTGAGATCCCCACATTAAGAAACTGTCACATGGTATGAAAGGCAAATGAATGTCATTGCTTTGATGAAAGTGGAGGATAGAACTAGAAATGTATACAAAGAAAAAGTGGACAGTTTGATACCCTTAGAGCATTTTCCAAAGGCTGAAATTATATATGATATAGGAAATTATTAAAGGTAGAAAATAGGACTTGTTTACTTTAGCCAAGGACTATATAATGTGAATGAAACTTGGGAAAGTGGTGTATTATCAATGCACAGTCTTTTACTTCCCATCCTGAAGTTCTTCATCTTAATCTAAACACACAAGATTAATGGGTCAAAAAAAATGGGCAGATGCTTGATGGAAGTCTTGAATCAGATTTCTTTAAACTTGCTTTTCCATTGAATTGCTGTATATATTTGCCAAGTCAATTAATGTGATTTGCTTTGGTATAACATAGGCTAATTTGAATCTGTAAACCAACTGCTTCATAAATATAACATTTGTTTTTTGTCGATCAACACCAATCAGAAGCATATGGTGAAAATTTGTTTTAGGGCAAGGGGAAGGAAATTCCAAAAGTTGATAGAAAGTTTAAAAAAATAGGTTTTCCTATATTAATGGTTCTTGCAGCTTTGTTGCAAGGCCTTTTAGTTAGTTACTTAATATTTATCTTTTATTTTTCTAATTATATTCATTGTTTGGCCCCTAAATCATACAGAATTTTTCAAACACAGGGTGATCTTCTCAATACTTAAAATATTTGCAAGAAACATATCATCTCTTATACTTGATTGCATGCCACCATGGGAGGTGTGGAGGAGAGGGAAGAGGAAAAAAATTGAAAATCAAGGGATTGTGGAACTGAATCTTGTAAATTAAAAGCAAATAAACAAATTAATAAAGACAAAAAAGGAAAAGAAATATATCATCTCCCCCATTTTACAGGGAAGGATAACATAGCAAGGGAGGATTTTGCATCAGAAGAAAACAAAGAAAGGAAAGAGAACAATTCAATAGCAAAATTAGAAAAAAAAATCCTAGCATCAAAATCCCTTCAATCAATCTGTGATCTACTGTGTAAGCTTCAGATTTCCTTACATGGAAATACTTTTTTTTGTTAACACCCCATATCAAATGGGTATCTCTGCCAAATAGCATTTGTAAAGAGTATTAAGATTCTGAAATGAAATCATTACATAAAATATCATTGTGTAACCAATATTCACCGTTTGCTCAACACTATTTGAGACTCCAGGCGACTATCTATATTGCCCTCTACTATAACTTGCCTTTGTATATTTTAAGAAGACATGCTGGGTAGACCCGCCTCCTTTTTTCGAGCCTTCCACACTACTGTTTTTCTTCTATGCTTCTGACTAATGAATGCTTAAGAGAGTAGGTTTGCAGACAGCACTAGGATTTTATTGAGGCTTTTAATGAATACAGAGGCAAGGTAGCATTATCAAATGGATAGGGCTCCAAACACAGAGCCAAGAGGCCACCATTTCTGTCATTTACTAACAATGTGACATGGAATTCACTTTTTTCATCAATAAAATGAGATGGCACCTTTTTTTTTTGGAGGGCAATTGGAATTAAGTAATTTGCCAAAAGTCACACGGCTAGTATGTGTGTCAAGCGTCTGAGGTCAGATTTGAACTCAGGTCCTCCTGAGTCCAGGGCTGGTGCTCTATTCACTGCACCACCTAGCTGTCCCTGCAAATAGGAATTCGTATACCAATGAAATTGTAGCTCTAATACAAAAAGTGAAATCCAAAGAAAAAGGTTTTGCTAGATGATCTAAAAAAAAAATAAGCAAGCTCTAAAATTGTGTTGTTCTGCCTAGATATATGAAACCATTTGGGAAATCTTGTGTAAAAAGCAAAAAAAAAATAACTGAAGGAAAGAGACAGAGATTAATTTAACAGAAGTAGAAGAGTGGTAAATTAGGAATCAATTAGATAAGTTATATAAGCATAGGTAGGCACTAGTGCAGAAAACAGAAAACCAATGTGACTGATTTGCATTTGTCCCAAAAGTTACAACAGTATTAATGGAATCCCAGCATATAAGATGATTTACTTTACATGTTCATGTTTGTCTTCTTGTCCCAATTTCTCTGCACAAAGCTCTGTGCTCTATTCCTAACCTATATTTTAACCCAGAGCATCCTGTAATACCTATTGCATCAAATCTGATCTACTCTCTCTATTCCTATCCAATATATTTCTATATTCCCTGAGTGAATCCATCACTCTATTTAGGCCCCTTATCACCTACAGACTTCATGGTCATTCCCATCTCTTTGTGTTTCTGCAACGGCCACTGCTTACCAGAAGCTTACAACATCACTAGGGAAATAACCATCATTATTTTGATATTGATAGTTAATTGATAATATTAATAAATATCATTATTTAAATAATAATGATAATTATTTCCCTAGTGATATTGTAATCTTCTGGTATGCTGTGACCCATTGCCTTATTCTTATCATAGTTCTGTAGCTTGGAGGCACTTTAGAAATAATCTGCCCCAGCCCTGGAGTCAGGGGGACCTCAGTTCAGATCCAGCCTCAGACACTTGACATATATACACAAAAGCTAGCCATGTGACCTTGGGCAAGTCACTTAATCCCAGTTGCCCTACCCCCCCCTCCAAAAGGCAAAAAAATAATAATAATCTGTCTTACAAAATCTTTCATTTTACAGATTAAGGTACTGTGGCCTAGGCAGAAAAATGACCAAGACCAATTCTTGTCCATCTCTTTCTCCATAGTGCAAAGCAGAGTACTAGGCAGTATAATAAGCATCAGGTTACTATTTATTGATTGTTCAGTTGATTTTTATGAAAAAAAGCAAAGAATCCCCATAAGAAATACCCTTCAGTCTTAAAAATTGATGACTGACATTAGTTTCAATTCATTTCAGTACTTCATTAAGTCCCAAGGACTTCACTAACTAGAAAGAGGGGGGAAGGCAATAGCAACAGCAAAACTAGAAGAGCAGCTCCTGTCTTTAGTGATTGAAAGGGAATCCTCCTACAGCCTGTCTCCAGCCGAGTTCCCTGTACATCTCACTCTAATCTTTCATCTACTCTGCATTACGAGCAAACTTAATGAGTGGGAGCGTCCCCTTCTTTCCACCTCTTCTTTCAGTGCCCTCCTCTCCCTTTATATCTATTGCTAGTGTCAGTTATACTATAACACTTTCCAGGGGTGGGGAGCCTGCAGCCTTGAGGCTGCCACATGTGGCCCTCTAGGTCCTCAAGTGAGGCCCTTTGACTGAATCTAAACTTCACGTGCTTTTCCTCCTAGGTCCTCAAGTGCAGCCCTTTGAATCCAAACTGCACAGAACAAACCCCTTTAAAAAAAGGATTTGTTCTGTTAAACTTGGGACTCAGTCAAAAGGCCACACCCAAGGACCTAGAAGGCCACATGTGGCCTCAAGGCTGCACGTTCCACATCCTTGAATGATGCTATCCCATATAGCATCATATGTTCGTATGTGACATACACACACACACCCTTTAATTCACTTTGAGAATAATGTCTTCATGGGATCTCTTTCTCTTATGTGTTACTAATTAAAGACTTGCTTTCTCAAAAGTAAGAAGATAAAAAGTATTTTTGCAATAAAAGAAGATTGAAGAAGAGGCTCGGATAGACGCCCGTTTGTTTAAAAAAAAGATCTCAGGTTTTAGTGAGCTGCAAGTGACTGATGAGTGAGTGATATGGCAAACATAAGCCCATTAAGAAATGTGATGTCCATGTTGAGGAAAGTATTTGTTCTACTGTACCCTGTCCTACTCAGGTCACATCTAGAATTTTGTGTTTACTTCAAGTAGGGACATTATAGGAATCACTCTGTCCAAAGGGGGCTGGATGATCAGAATACGACGAAGAATGAAGAACATGCCACATGAAGATCAATTGAAAGACCTGGACATGTGGAATCTATAGAAGAAAAGGTTTCCAGGGGACATGCTTGCTTTCTTATAGTATTTGAAATACTCTCATATGGAAAAGAGATTAAGCTTGGTCTGCTTATCCCTGGGGAGCAGGACCAGAAGTGATGGATTGATGTTTTAGAGAGGTAGATTTTAGCTAAATAAGACAATTTTCCAACTATTTAGAAGTGAGAGGGGCTGTGCTGCCTCTGAAAATAGTGGGGACCCCTTTACTGAATGTCTTCTATGCTGAATTTGGATAATCTCTTGTTAGTGATGTTGCAGAGGACATTTATACTCAGCTACAGAGGTAAAATATATTAATTCTGAGATCCCTTCCTAAATTGAGTCAGTGATTACAAGTGAAACTCATTAACTGAAATGCATTAGTAGCTTTCTTAGTTATTTGTCAAGAAACTTGAGCTTCTTTTCTATGATTAAATTTTTAGTGTTTTCAGTCAAACATCGGGGAAAATAATGAAATTCAAAGCTGAAATAATCCTAGTGGAAATGATTGCTTGGTTTATATCATGAATGGAGAGTCTTCTGATAACAACAGGTAGTGACACTGAAATGAGTAGATAAAAGTTTATTATGTAGTATATCAAAGGAAGTGAATAATATTTAACTGAGGCTTAATTTCCCAAGGCCTTAAGGTGGAAATATAATTTTTCATTTGGTCACTGTCCTTATGCATGCTTTTTGTAATACTGATTAATTTCCCCAACTTAATCACCCAGTATTGGCTCTGTGTGTTGTTTTTTATTGTCTAGGAGCAGGGAGAATTTTTGCAAAGGGATTTAAAATTAATTGCATCAGTTATTCTGCACAAACTCCCTGTGAGATTTGTGATTAGTATTGTCACATAGATATTGTAAATGAGAGAGAACTTAATTTTCTTTTCTTTTTTTAGCCCAAGTTTCCCCAGAAAGTCAGTAACAGATATAGTATCATTTGAGAATTTGGAAACTGTTTATTTCTCTATCTACTAAACCTTATTTCTTTTATTTATGGCTAATGTCATGCTTAGAGATGTTCACTCATGCAATTGATGCATTTTGAAAAATATTAACTGTTTTAATGTAATTGGTTTCCTTTGCAACATTATGTATTTTATTTTATGCTTTAAAAATATTATTCTGAGATTAGGTCTGTAGGTTTGATCAGACTGCCAGTGAGGTCCATAACAAAGAGAGAGAGAGAGTATGTGTGTGTGTGTTAAGAACCCCTGCACCTCAAGGGTGGCAGCTTGAGTGTTTAGAAGGTTTTAGGGAAAGGGTAAAATGCATAGGATGGTGTGATGAAAATCAACTATTTAACAACCACATGAAGTTGTCATGTCTTTGTTTTTGTTGTTTTAGAATGCATTATTAATACCATCTTCATTGACTATTTTTGGTAGTTCATATTTTCTGTTTCACAGTGAACATCTTCCCCAGGCTGTCATTTAAACTCTAGGAACTGGGGGACACAGTAAATTATATTATGTGTTCAAACCTCAATTACTAGAAAAGGTTGTTTTTAGCAACACTACTGTAGGAAAGTATTTTAGGTGTCAGTGGCCTCCACAACTATCTATTCACAGGATGCAAGGTGGACTTCATTAAATAAGTAGATACAAACATGTTTCAGAGAGTTAGAGAAATAAAGGTCTATAATATGGACTAAGAAGTATATGAGAGAGAACATGGCATAATGAACATAGAGCTAACCTCATAACCAAGATTCAAGTCCTGTCTCTGATATGTACTATGTGAACCTGGGCAAGTCACTTACTCAGTGATCTAGGCAACTAAGACTGTAGTTTGTAGGGAAGGTGATAACCTTCATTGGATAGGTGGAGCTTACTCATCTGGGAAATCCCCTCTGCCAAGAAAATCACCAATACTTTTAGAAAGCTATCTTACAGGATATCAGTAAAAAAAAAACATGCAGATCCATTAAAAGTGGCTTTTGTGTATTGAAGTTTTAACTCTTAAAAATACCCTTAAGACACAGAAACATTACTATAAACAGCATAGAAGTAGACAATAAATCAGAATATTTCTTAGGTCAAGGAGGGTACAACTTTGCAGGGTATTAAATAACCTTCCAGAAAATTAGTAGACGAGTAGAATAGTGAATTTAGTTATAATTCAGCAGTTCTCATATCAATAATTACATATATATAATATATTACATATATATGTATTACATATATATGTATATATATACATATTACATATATATATGCAGAGAGAGAGAGAGAGAGAGAGAGAGAATTCTGAATGGACTACATGAGAGAGTATCAGATCGTGTATGGCTTTTGGGCAAGGAGATCTCTCATCCTTATTTCAAAACAGAAAATTCAATTTAGCAAGCATTTTTGCCTCATATGTAGGTCATTATAAGATATCCTAATAATGTGACTAAGAAATATTTCAACCATTCAACTTTTCCCTGAAATGAAATTATTTTTTCCTGAAATGAAATTGGATAGTAGGAATATGCTGAAAAAATATATTTGTTTTTATATCACACACATCGATAGATATATGTTATGTATGTATATATATGTGTGTGTGTGTGTGTGTGTGTGTGTGTGTGTGTATATATTTATAATATACTCTCAGATACAATTATTTCTATTATGGTAATTGGTGGAAAACCCATAGAAACAAGTATTTTTCTAACCATATAACAATGTTGATCAGGTACTAGTAGCTTGATGTATATATATGTGTGTATATATATATATATATATATATATGTGTGTGTGTGTGTGTGTGCGTATGTGTATATATGTATATATATGTGTGTATATATATATATATGTGTGTGTGTGTGCGTATGTGTATATATGTATATATATGTGTGTGTATATACATATATATATATGAAAATTAATCCTAAATTGTGTGATTTTGATTTTTATGGGTATATGGGTTCATAAGATCATAGATTTCAGGACTAGAGGGAAACCACACCTAGTAAAGCCTCTTCGTTTTACAGATGAGGGAACTGTGGTCCAGAGAGATTATGTGACATATGTCCCAAATGATGAAATCTGGGATTTGAATTCAAGTCATATGCCAAATTCAGTACCCTTTCCACTGTACCACACTGAGATTTTTTTTAATTTCACACTGAGTTTATGTGTCTAGTTTCAATTCTGGTACAAACATCAAATCCAAGAGAAATGTAGTCAATACTATTGAATTTGGAATTCTCAGAAGTATAAACTTTGTCATCTTAAATTGTACAATACCTAAATTTGTAATATTCCCAGGGTTACTTCAAATTTGGTTCCTGATTTTCAAGAAACTTTCAAGAGATATATGATCTTCAAAGAACCCATGTATGCTCTTGGCTCAAATTATATATTTGCTTGAAACTTGATGGGTTTTGTTTATTTTCATATAAAGATAGTATTTTTCATATTAGTCTTAGGGAAATTTTTATGCTTGCATTGTAGATAGGGGAGGAGAGGTAGAACATCCAGAATGATATGTGTGTATGTGTGTGTGTACACATACTTGTTTGTAGATGTAGATATATATTTATATATCATCTACATGAACATATATATTAGATGATTCTACATTAGGAAAGTTAAACATAGAATTGAAACACTTATTTAGATAATTTAATAATAACTTGGTTGCAATTAGCTAGACACTTCAGATGAAGGCTATTGATCCTAACTCTCCCTGAGTTTTATTCAAGTAGATATGATCTGGCCCTTCTTATTATAATGTGAGGATCTTATCTGTCTAGGGGATTTTAATTTATATTCATTTCAAATTTATTTTTGGTGGAAATCTATTTTTCCTAAAATTATTCAAAATCTTTTATCTTATGATTTGGGGGTGGAGAAGGTTGTAATTTTTCAGAAGATAATTATAGATAAATTTGCTACATATATAAAATTCAAAGATGAATATTTGAATGAATGAATATTTGATTAATATACTTTAACTTTAAGAAACTATTTTGAGAATTCAATTTAACAAAAGTTCTAAATAGCTACTATACACAAAGAAGAAGTAGGTTGCTATAATGCATAGAACAGTCTTAGAGATTAGAAGACTTTATTTCAAACCCAAATCACAAGTAATTGTGTGTCTATAGTCAAGTTCCCTAACCTTTTCATGTCCCAGGCAACTTTCAAAGGTAAAAAATTGATGGAAAGAGTTACCACATGTGGATATCCCTACACAGATTGATGACAAATTTGGGGAAAACAAATAAACTGCAAGACACTCTGTTAGTTGTTTGTAATTTAATGGCAAAATGAAAAATAGTTGGGGCGGCTAGGTAGCACAGTGAGTAGAGCGCGGCCCTGGAGTCGGAAGGACCTTAGTTCGGATCGGACCTCAGACACTTAACACACACAAACAAACAAAACCTAGCCAGTGTGACCTTGGGCAATTTACTTACTTAACCCCAGTTGCCCTCCAAAAAGCAAAAAAAAAAAAAAAAAATAGTCGTGGCCCTCAAGGAAATTATAATCTATAGCTGTTACTTGGTTTTTTTGGGGGGGTTGATGGGGACGGTGGAGAATGGAAGGCTAAGGGTCTAGAATAAAAGAAATGCTTTGATTTTTCTAAATTTCAAATTATATTTTTCTTTCTAGATATTTAATTGATGACAACAATAATGCATTTTTCAAAGGTGCTTCACATATATCTTTTTGTTTGGGACACTGAAATCCATGAGTTATGTCAGAAAAGACATTCTGCTCATTTTGCAAATGAAGTAATAGAGTCAGAGATATAAAATAACGTGTGGGTTCACACTGATAGGTAGTGATGGAATTAATACTGAAATCTAGTTAAGTGACTCTAGTTTTAGCCAATGGGAGATTTAATTTAGTCTATTAGTACCGTATCCAGCACGTAATAGAGATTTAATAAACGGTTATTGACTGACAGGCTAATAGCATAGAATTCTTGCTTATACAATGAGTAAAATATTTCACAAGTCCTATAGGATATCATCAATGAACTCTTTTCTTAACTCTTGATGCTTTGGGTTGATTTTATGCTTGTCTGTTAGATATTCTTCACGAAGATGTCTAACAAGAACAAAAGAGATCCCATAGGTCTATCTCTATTTAGTTCCCTCAATCCTTCATCTTTCATCATGTTAATGATATTTAATTTTTTTCTGGTTATATTTCATGTATGTCTTTATGACATCTATTGTTCCTCACACATCTTCAGAAAATGGTCCTTTCATCAATATTTCTAATATAATCTTATATATCTATTTAGAATCAATCCTGCTCTTCCCCATTCAGTTTTCATTCTCTAACTTTTAAATTGATCACAGTCAGTGTAAATAGTTGCTCTGTTCCATTTAGTAAAAATAGTTTTAATTTTGAAAACTTTCTTTCCTTCAAATCAATTTATTTTCTTATGAGATTAAAACCTCTTTAGCTTCTCAGAACCAATGCTCTTAAAATTTATCATTTTTGATGTCCTACACTAAATTCTCCCTAGGGCAATAAAATACTTGCCTTATATTCAACTGAAGCTGTGAATTGCAAAATAACAATATTCCATCCTAGAATTTGCTTTCTTTCTTCTTTGCTTGAAGCAAAGAATTCAATTTGATTTTTACTGATGGCATATTGCCTTGAAAATGTTTTTTTTAATTTTTAATTTTTCTACATTAATCTTGATACTAGTACCTTTTTCCTAATACTTCACTTTTTTCTTGAAATACAATTTACTTTTACTTGCATAGAAAGGGGGAAAATTTTAGTTTTTAGCAGTTTTGAGAATAACTATAAAGTTTGTTCCCTTAGCAACAAATCTTAAAGTTTTTGCCTTTGTTCTTGTTAAATACCCTTTATGAAAAGGTTATGGGAAAATAGGAGTTGGTCTGCATAAATGTACATGTAAGTGTGGGGGAGTAAGAAATGGTGTTCAGAATAGCAACTCTTTCTTTATTCACCCAGAAAACCAAAGACCATGGGGAAAAATGTTTTCCTGCCATTATTCAAAGGCCTTCCACTACTCCTATATTTGCTTGGGAAATCTGAATGTATCCAACAGTAATAATAGCTTTTAAATTTATGTATCAAACAATTACTTCTGAATGTCAAATAAAGCTCAGTTTGGCTAAGTAGAGCAATTGTGATATCTCTAATTTATCCATTTAAGCAAGATGCCAATAAAAATTTAAAATAGACCAATGTAAAGATGATAACGTTTATTATTCCAGTTTCTTGGACAATTAGGACAGAAGATATTCACTGGAATGTGGAGTCTACAGGAGACCACAAATTGCCTTGGACAACAAATACTTGAATTCTTTGGCAAGAAGTATTGGTGGTTCTATAAGAATCTATTATCATCAGGAAGAATAGATGAACCACCAAACTTGGACTTTACTAGTATATGATTTCATATAAGGACATCATAATGACTTTTTAGAAAATTAAGTGAGGAAAAGCAGATGTAGCTGACCAGATTAAAAAAATTTAAAAAAACACATAAATGTGCACATTTACATAGATGCACATATATAAATATAGAAATGTGCATACATGTGTAGTTATGGTACATGCATGGGGATATGCACACAAACCATGCATAATACATATGCATACCTATGTATATATGTATATAGTGGCAGTTAGGTCGCCCAGTGGATAGAACACTGGGCATGGAGTCAGGAAGAACTGAGTTCAAATACAACTTTAGAAACTTCCTAGCTATGCAACCTTGGGCAAGTCATTTGATCCCTATTAGCCACTGGAAAAGGAAACAGCAAACCACTCTAACACTGTTGCCAAGAAGATCCCATGTACAGAGGTCCAAAGTGTCACGAAGAGTTGGACACAACTGAAACAGCTGAACAGCAATACATGTTGTACACACATTTACATATCTCAATAGTAACATTCATGATCTCCCTTATTTTGGAATCTTCTTTTCCTCAGTCTCTAAGTAAGACCTTTAATATATGGGAAGATGAAGTTAATTCCAAAAAAAATGAAGATTTGGGATATTACTGTGACTAAACGTGTGTGTGCATGTGTAGAAAAAGTGAGAGAATGAATAATGAAAAGGTTTTCAACAAGTACCCTACTTTCTTCAAAGAAAGTCTTTATGAAAATGGTTGATGTACATATACAGTATCCTCAATGAAAACATGAGAATGAAACAGACAGGTAGATAATTCCCTAAAAACATTCATAATATAATTGAATGAGAGAACTTAAGATCTAACTTTGTCTATTTGTTGTTCTTTTTTTAAAAATTTGTAAAACAAAATGAAATTTTAGAGCTTCTCCTCAAACCCAATGATATTATCATACCAGATGGTTTTATTCAACAATCTGCTGCATGACAACACCAAACAAAGCATAGTACAAAGAGCTGTATATTTACCAAGTAAATGTACCAAGTAAAAGGCTTATATACAGTACAGATCAAAGGAGCATTCCCTATTGGTGGCAAGGTTTCCTAGATGCTTGTGTTTGTAATCTGATTGTTCCCTGTGATTCAGTATCAATATGATTTTAAATCATGAGATATAATGAACGAGAAGTATCAGAATTGCAGTGATTCAGAGATACAAGCAGGCTCCAGTACATTGTCAATAATAATGTGTCCTCTACCCACTGCACCACCTAACTGCCAAAGTGGAATAAGGAATAAATATGACCAGAAATGTACATGAATTGCAGAGAGATTAAGAGGTAGCAGATGGAGAGCCTGACTCCTATGGAAAAAAAAAAAACCTCTTTTGACACCTTTGTAGAAATGTTTAAAAAAAAAAAAACATGCTTGAGAATCCCACCTGATAAGAAGGCATGAATAGTTTTCAATATTGACCGGAACTAGAAGGTAATAGTTTCATTGACGATTCAAACAAACTCTTTTAATATGACTCACTTGATGCTATGGTTCCATCTCTGAATTAAAAATGATACTTTACAAAAGTAGTCTGGTCAAAGGATCATAATATTGAATCTAGAGCAGTAAGGTCTTTCTCATTATTAGCTTCTCTTCAAGGTAATTCTACATTCATATTTCAGAGAGATGCTGAAGAATTCAGTTAGAATTTGCAATACTTGGGCCCATTTAGATGAGCCCAAGAGAATTCACAGTGATATGCCATCTAATAAAGGATGGAAATAGACATTAGGAACATGTTATGGCCTTTGGCAGGAGGGTGGAATAGTTGGAGGAGACATAGAAGGTCATGAAAATTCAGAGGAAACAAATAGGGCATAATACTGGAGAAGAAGGAACAAAAGGGTAGGCCAATTGCTGGCCAGAATGGTGAACTTGACCTTGGAAATGTTGTGAGTAGATGTTAGTGTCTTTTGTTATTTTGAATCTGGGCAGTCAGGGTCACTCTGTTCTGACTGTTTTGATGTGGACCAATACAGAAATTATCCCCAGGGAAGCAAGCTATCCTATCAACCTTTCTGCCCACATGGATGATGGAGCAAAACACCAGACAAGGCAGACTTACTGTTCAAGCTATGTATTTTCCTCCTGTGTCATCCTGCCCATCTCCCTAGTCTAAAATATACCTTCCTGTTTCTCTTCATTATCATCACCCTTGTTGACACTCTCCATCTCTGTGCTTTCGTTTGTTTCATTTTGTGTGTGCGATATTTTCATTAGATAATGCCAGATATCACCAGAAGTAGGATCCACATTTTCTTTGTCAAATATCACATCTGACCTCTTTTATTCCCTATTGACAATGTCCCTCTCATGCATTTAAATTTCTTATCAAATTTCCTAGCAGCAGGTCTGTGGCCTGGGGTAATAGAGTTTCTTCAGCAGGAGGGCTATGATGACAGCCTTTGCCTCTGATCCAGAGCTTAACAAGAGTCCCTTTAAAAGGTATTCTGCTTAGGAAAGCCCCCTGCTTTCAATTTAGTATCCACTTGAGAATTCTTCTTTATCCTGGTATTTTAGTTTCTAAAAATACTATATAATAACGCCTTGCCTTATATTTGTAATATTTTCTACTTTCCAAAATGCATTTACATTCTTTACCTTACAGGATTCATTTGCCTTCTACTCTGAGTATTGCAACCATGACAATTGCAGATGAATTAATATTCCATAAAACTTGTTTATTAGTGATTCATGGTTGTTGCTGTTCAGAGTTCAATATGGGTTTATACCTATATAAGCCTTCTAAAACTGCAAGTCTTAGTTATAGAAAAGATTAATATAATATAGCTAATATTTACATAGAACTTATGATTCGCTAGGCACATACAATTATTATCTCATTTAATCCTCCCAACATCCCTGGGAGGTAAGTGCTATTGTTATCCTCACTCTACAGATGAGGAAACTTAAACAAGGTAAAATGATTTGCCCAGGGTCACACAGTTATTAATTGTATGAGGCTGGGTTTGAACTCAGGTTTTCCTGACTCCAGATGTGATACTATATCCACTGTGCCACCTCTTCCTGAAAGTTTAAAACAATTCTTTTTTTACTACCTGCCCCCGGATTATAGTTTATGGATTTGGATAGAAACAGCTCAGAGGAATGAATATTAGAATTTTTAATGTTTTCACCTCCTTTTGAGGTTTTGTTCTTCTTATTAATAATAATGGAACCAGAGCAAATGTATTCTCTCTGTATAAATATTATGTTAATAAATAAATAAGCTAAAAGATATGACATTACAATTGTCTTCCTACTTTGGTGATACATTTTTCAAACTTAAAATACTTTACTAACAATGTCATCAAAGATTCTGGAGGTATTAAACAATGTTAAATAGGCCAAATTAATGTTCCTAGTTTGTGGAATTGGAAACCAAAGGAGGAAAATACTGTCTTCAGAAAATCCTACCAGTCTGTTTAAATATACCTGCTCCTACATCACATTTCTTAGGTAGATCACAAGTGATCTGAAATAAAAGGAGTGATATAGAAATTCAATGTGAAAAGATTTCTTATTTAGATAACAAAAAGTTATCTAAACATTTGATATAAACACATATACCCCATATGTCTTAAACATAGGAAGTTTGAAGGCCAAAAAAGTAACATACAGTGTGACCTTAAAATAGAAAATTTGAGCTAAATAATCAATTTAAATAAAAGCTGAGGGGAGGAATTTTGTAGATACGGACATCTTTTCTTCAAAACCCCAATGTCATTGAACGCTCTAAGGCAATCTTGATGTTCATGACCTATTTTTTTTTTTAATTCTGAGTCTACACCACTGGTTTAAAAATGTGTTCTCTTTTTAAAGAATTAAATACTTTTCATGAAATATATTGATGTTTAAAGTAAGAAGTGAAAAAATAAGGATGTTTTAATTGCTAAAATAATAACTTCCAGAAACTGGAAGAGCAGCTGGAAAAGAAAAGAAAAGAATGTAAACCTCTTTATGGCTTTTTAATGGCATTTTTGATACCTTAAATTTCCACTCTGACCATTCTTCTTCCATATTTTTGGCTTTTCAGACTCATTTTACTTCTGCTTCTGTGAGTTTTTTTGATTTGTTAGGAAGATGCAACAATCTCATCGAAGAAAATATCTTCTCTGAAAATACACCCTTACTTTAAAATAAAGCATTCTAGGTGTTTTGAAAGATTAAAGAAACAAATAAACAAATAACTGAGGTCATTGCTAAAATTTCTCTAACAGACAGATGCCTTAGGAAAGTGCAGAAAAGGGAGGACTAGGAAATTAAAACTATTTGACCATAAAATGATGTAGTTTTTCTTGTTCCCCTCAGTTCTTCATAGCTAACAACTCTAATCCAGATTTCAAGGTATTATCAAATATTTTTTCTGTCTTTATTCTAAACCACCAGACTGCTGCTATTCAAGCAACTTTTAGCAATCTTTCTTTTCTATGAACTTAATTCAAAGTTTCAGTTAGTTGTTTAATTCATACAACAGCCATTTTTGCTCTTGCACACCAAAAAAGTCAACTTTACAAGAATTAGTTGAAGGACATATGGAAAGACAGTGGTTATAGTGGAAAAGATCTGAGAGTTTTAGTGGATTATAAACTTAATATGAGTTAGCATTATGTGGCCAACTTATAAAAGAAAAAAAAGTAGTACAGTATTTGACTGTGTTAAGAGCAGGCATAACTTCCAAGAATAATAGGAAGATAATATTTCCTTTGTGACCTACCCTCATCAAACCTCATCTGGAGAATTATGTTCAATTATGGACCACATGGTTTAAAAAGGACATTGAAAAGCTATAGAGTGACCAGGGAGAGGCAACTGGCATGGTAAAAGGCCTTGGATCCATGCCCTATGAGGATTATTTAAAGGAAATGGACATATTTAGTCTGGATGATAGAAGATCCAGGAGAGCAGGAGGCATCAAGCTATCTTCATGTAGAGAAGAGATTAGGCTTGATTTGACTTCAGGGTTCATTCTATATTGTATGTTTCCTAGAGATATATTATATATCTATACAGATATACAACCATATAGATATGGATATGGTATGTACAGATATAGATATGTAGCCCTTCCCTGGAAGACAGACATTAATTTCCTGTGCATATTTATTTTAAATGGACTACATATGCATATTTCTGAGTGATAGTAGTTTGTTTTTTTTTTTTTATTCCTGAGGCTATAGTAGAGCCAAGGCAGTTGTAAATAATGCATCCCATCTTCCTCTTTCATTCTTTTGCTCTTACTTGAGTTTACAAAGAACTGAGATTCTTAAACCAAGCAAGACATGAGGACTGACTACAGAAAAAGCAGATTAGGAAGTTAAAGCATTTCAAGGCTTTACTGAGTAGGCATCCAATGGACATCTATTCAAAACAACTGGGGCAGAAGAGTATCAAGATAGCAGCATAAAGAAACAGATCTCTCTCTCTCTCTCTCTCTCTCTCTCTCTCTCTCTCTCTCTCTCTCTCTTCTGTGAGATTTATGGCTGTCACTACAGTGTTATGTTTTCTTTGGGGCAAATAGATATTAGAAGAGGAAAGAAATACTGGATAGAATACTAGACTGAATCATGATCTGAATCAAATCCAACCCCAAATATTTATTAGTTATGCTATCATAATAATCACCTTGGACAAATCATTTGACACTCAGTTACCACATCTGCTAAAAACAAACATGCTAGCTGTGATCCAAAAAAAAGCAATTGGAGTTAAATAACTTGCTCAAAGTTACACGGCCAGTCATTATTTATGTGTGGGTGCTCACTTTCTGAGGCCGGATCCGATCACGGGTCATCCCAACTTTGGGGCCGGCGCTCTTACTACACTACCTAGCCACCCCACTATTGCCTTTTAAGATAGTCTAATGACTTAGGCATCTAACAAATCTATATTCCCTCTCCCTTCAGTTTTACTGCACCAACTTTGGTTAGTTGAGTATTTTTGGAATGAGATATGAGCAGACATCTGTTGAAAGGTGTACATTCCAAAGGTTGGGGAATATGGATGAGTAACAATTGATGGACTGATTCAATGGTGCTTGTTTAAAAATCACACATCTTTAAATATTTATGCATGTATAACTGGCTCCAAAATATGGAGTTCTTTAAAAAAAGAAAAAAAGGCTGATGATCTAAAATCACCCATGTTGGCGTGTTTTCAAAAATCTGATTCAGTGCCACACAAAGCAGATCAAATCTGTAATGCAATAACCAGTCTGTTTGATCCTCCAGTCTGCAATGCAGGCTTTTCCTTCAGGATCAAACTTATTAGTTGCTTGTCATCACAGTCACTGTAGACATATATAGAGAGAGAAACATTTCCTCTGTGCAACAATGAGATAGAAAATTTTAGGAAGAGGTTGGCTTGGTAACAGCCGCTCCTTCTCTAAGGAGCTGCTGCCCCCTGAAAAGAAGGAACAGGCTGTGTACCAGGTAGAAAGTGATATAGGAAAGTCTCCCAAAGCTTCTTGGAGCATCCATTATTATCCTAAGAAGGCAAAACAAAACAATACAAAGCATGTATTGTTCATGTATACTTATATCCAATGAGGGAATCATGCTTTTCTGTGTCAAAAAGTAGCAGAACACACTCAACATAGGGTTCAGAGATGAAAAAAAACAACAACAACACAGTGTGCCTCAGTGGACAGAGCCAGAGCCAGTCTTAGCATCAGGAAGAGACAAAACTAGATGATGTCTCTGACACATCCTAGTCGTGTGACCCTGAGTAAGTCACCTAATCACTAGTGTCAAAGGTCAATATACTTTGTATGTCCCTGGTTATTTAAATATTTTCTCTTAGAATTTAAATTCTTGAGGATGGAAAAGGGTTTTTTGTTTGTTTTAGTTTTTATTTTTGCTTTTGCTTTTCTTCATATTCCCAGCACTTGGCAAGTGCTTAATAAAATATTTATGATCTCATTGTCTGAAGTCATGTCACTGAGAACTATGTATGATTTTTTGTTTGAAATCCATATTTCTCACAGAATCACAGATATTTTTCCAGTTTGTTGTAAAACAGTGCCAACTACATCCTGGATAAGTTATACAAAACAATCCCTAGAGTTTGGGGTATGATTGCTTCTGGCCCATGCTGCTTTCACAACCAGGGTCTCTGGATACTCAGGGATGCATCAGGTTTGGTGAGAAAGAAGGATTTGGGGGCCAACTTGTGCTTTAAATACAGTATGATGATATGAAATTATATACAACAATTGATATATACATATGTAAACATATACATATGTGTATGCATATATCTGTAAATAAATAAATGTATATATCACATGAACTCTGCTCTAAGGTGCTCACGTGAAAACAAATAGCAGCCTGAACTGCCTGGCCCCTCTAACCATTTCTCACACTCAACCTCAGGCTTCTTCGGAGAAGATTTTTGATGACACCATTTACTACTCTCTGCTTTTAATGTTTATTCTTTAAGTCAGATAATAGTGTTCATTTACAATATGATAAACCCAGGTAATAATTTTCATTTACATATAATATTTGCCTTGTTCACATATAAAATGTACTCTATATTTTAAAGTTTTACATGAAAATTAAGAGACCCAGCCCAAGTTATCTTACAGAAGTTTCTAGACCAGTGGTCAGTGTCTAGATCTAATGACTATCTTGGAGAACTTAGAAATTATAAGATTGGGACAGCTAGGTGGTGCAGTGAACAGAGCACTGGCCTGGGAGTCAGGAGTACCTGGGTTCAGATCCAGCCTCAGACACTTAACACATACACAAAAAAACTAGCCCTGTGACCTTGGGCAAGTCACTTAACCTCAATTGCCCTCCAAAAAAAATTTAAAAATAAGTAATAAGATCCTCAAAAATACACTCGAGAATTTGGGAAATGCTTCTGTATCCCTTTATGCTTTTTAATCAGTCAGTTCCTCACTCACCTTAATAGTCAGAGCATTGCTAATCCCTAAATCCCCAGCAGGAAGTCATTCATCTCTAGGGTACATCAAGACCAGGAGATGGAATGAAATGCTGAGCTAATGGGCATATGGAATTCATAAGCAATAATTAGTGACAGACACATTATGACTGGGTCTAATTAGAAAGAATAACACTAGATTAAAAAAATGGTCAATGGGTTGTTATTGCAACAAACAAATCAAATCAACTGTATAGCTCCCCCCACCACTAGTTATCCATCAATGAAGTGGTAATTAAAGTGAAAAAGTCTGGTTGAACTGAGGAGCAGTGGACAGTGGGGGAAAGGAAGGAGGTCAATTCAGTTGTATGCACACAATTGTAAAAATTTTATACATTATTTGCAATTTTCCAGCATAAAGAAAATATAGGTGGTGAAAGATGAGAAAAAAAGGAACTATGGAGTTGAATCTTGTTAACTAAAACTAAAGTAATAAATTAATTTAAAAAAAGATGAGAAAAACCAAAACTGATTCCAAATCTAATTACACATTGGTTCTGCTGATAATGCTTCTTCTAGGGCTTCATAGTCAACATATCACGAGCCATCTGGATTTAGACTTTCTTCTGTTTTTGTGCTCCTGTGATCATCATTTCAGTTTGTCACTATATAATCATGAGTCATTAATATGTTGCCAGAGCACCATGATTAAAAAGCAGGAGGTGAATGTTTACAGTTCTCTAATGACATATTTGTGTGCCTTAAGAAAGCATGCAGAAACAGAAATATGTGTGTATAGTGGTGTGTGTGTGTGTGTGTGTGTGTGTGTGTGTGTGTGTGTGTGTGTAGTTTGGAGAATATACCTTATAAGACTAAGCATGAGAAATGATCATGAACAAAGAAAAAGGAGAGAGATAATTGTTTGCATCATATATGCTCCCAAGGAGCAAAAGGTGGTAAAAAAAGAACTAGATTTTTAAAAGAAACTCAAGGAAATTTCAAAGGCAAGTGAAATTGAATCCTTAGGCCTTGAAATACCCATGTCTCTCTCTAGACTTTCACTTATATTTCTAGAATTTTGGTTTTTCACTACTTTGTATATTTCCCCAATAACTGAACCCTTCATTATGAGCCCTTCAGATTTCTGGATTTGATGGAGTTTCTGAATCCTTAGAGTAATAGGATCTTAAGAGCTGGAAGAGACCTTAGAAGTTACCTAATCTAAACACCCCCCTTTTTAACAAATGAGGAAATTGAGTCTGAAATTTATTAGGTGACTTGCCCAATGTCACACAGGTAGTTTTAGAAGTTGGATTTGAACCCAAGCCCTCTACCTCCAGAGTCACTATTTTTTTTTGCTCTATCATATTTACTTTCTCATACTTTATCATATTTAGATATTTGTTGTAGTTGATACCTAATACTATTTCCTTGTCATCACACAGTCAGATATTGGCATCTACTCTCTATTTTCTCCCTAAACTCCTGCTACTATCCACTACAAATAACTTAATCTGATACTTAAGTGAGAGAATTTATCTTTGTGGCACATAATAGGTACTTAATTGTTGATTGATCTGTATGACATCTCAGAGAAGGTCATATTAATCTGTACCCTTTCCATTTTATACGATTTTTGTCCATATCTTTCCTTAAAGCATCTATAGAGAATCTATCCAATTGAATTTAATTGAACAAAGAGACCTTATGCATCAACT
This sequence comes from Gymnobelideus leadbeateri, assembly GCA_011680675.1. Classification (NCBI taxonomy): domain Eukaryota; kingdom Metazoa; phylum Chordata; class Mammalia; order Diprotodontia; family Petauridae; genus Gymnobelideus; species Gymnobelideus leadbeateri. The sequence goes on from WOXC01010789.1 coordinate 749,883, forward strand.
CTATGCAAAGCTGTTCTAGATTTCTTTCAGCTGGGTGGAGGGAATGGGAAAATGGACTGGACCTTCCCCAACTTCCTTTTCCAGTGAGGATCATTACCTTCACTAAAACATGTAGGCTCAAAAAAAAACAAACAAACAAACAAACAAACAAAAAACATGTAGGCTTACAGAATTTCCTGGGCTACTGAGTGATGAAGTAACTTATCCAAGCTAACATATCCAGTATATAGCAGAGGCCAGATGCAAACCTAGGTCTTTCAGACTCCAAGACCTGATGTACTTGCTCTCTATAGATAGATAGATAGATAGATAGATAGATAGATAGATAGATAGATAGATAGAATAGATAGACAGATTTCCCTAGGGGTTTATAGTTTTCTGAAAGTATGTGTGTGTGTGTCTGAGTGACATATACACAATTACGTAAAATATTAAGTGAAATATTAGGAGGACAAAAAAGAAATCTGTAATTGGCACTTGAAGAAAAAATGGGCAACTAGATGGCACAGTGGATAGAGCACTGGGCCTAAAGTTGGGAAGACTCATCTTTCTGAGTTCAATTCCAGCCTCAGAACCTTACCAGCTGTGTGACCCTCGGTAAATCACTTAACTCTGTCTCAGTTTCTTCATCTATAAAATGAGCTGGAGACTGAAACAGAAAACCATTACAGTATCTTTGCCAAGAAGTGGAGTTTTAGAGTCTAACACAACTGAAAAATGACTCAGCAACAAAACAAAGAAAAAACAAAGAGAGAACACTTTCAGTTGGGGAGGAAGGGGACAGTAAGGAAGACTTCTTTCCCATCCATATGTACTTTTGATGTTATTTATGACATTTATTTTTTTTTGCTTTTTGGAGAGCAGGGGCAGGTCAATTGAGGTTAAGTGACTTGTCCAAGATCACAGGGCTAGTAAGTGTTAAGTGTCTGAGGTCTATTTGAACTCAGGTCCTCCTGACTCCAGGGTCAGTGCTCTATTCACTGCACCACCTAGCTGCCCAATTTAAGACATTTCCTAAGAGAAAGTACATTGTTGGCAATATATGATTTGGTTAAAGTTATTTTACTAAGTTCCTCGAGTTTCTCTATTTCATCCTCTACAACATATCTAATTGAATGACCTGCAGGGGTGGTCTGTTTGCTCATGCCCATTAAGAAGATTGAAAATTGAAATGACTAAACATGGAATGATGTTTATTTTTCACTTTGGAGTCATGATAAAGCTATCTCTAGCCATAGAATATATAGACAGGAAACTCTATTTGGAGTCATGGATAAGGATCCCAACTTTGCCGCTTACTACATGTGCTATCTTGGTTAAGATAATTCATTTCTTTAAGCTTTGGTTTCCTCAAAATGAAGAGGTTTGATTAGACCATAAGATCCCATCTATATGTAAATATATGAACTTTTCTTGTATTATGTCTTTTTTGAGACTCATTCATTTGTTGAGAAAAGGAAAATATATTCATCTTTGGGTTATATCTAAATGACTACCAAACGGACAGAAGAAAAGTGGAAATTGTAGTCAGAATGATTATTTTTCCTTATATAGGACCACACATACAAACTACAACACTGGAATTGGTTGTTTGAAAGAATTCGATGATTTTGTTTTATTTTACTGATTTAAGAAGTCAATTCAAAATGGTCATCTCAATCATACAAATTGATTATTAAATCTAGAACTCAAGTTTTCTAGGTAATTACCTTTACAACATAGGCTTATATACTGATAAATGTTATCTCAGATATAGGATAGAGATGCGCACCCACCTTGGATTTTTTATAAGATTCTTCTCAATCTAATTATAAATGCTTCTTTGGCCAATGAATTAGAAGGCTGAATATCATTTCAAAAATAATATAAAAGTTACACTTTGTGAAACAGAATATGGTAGAGCAAAGACACATTGGATTTGGAATAGAGACCTGTGGTTAAATCCTGATTCCATGTCTTTTAACCTGTGTGACTTTAAGCAAGTCATTCAACCTGTCTTTGGCTTTGAATGCTTCATCTGCAAAAAGTAAGGGCTGGGATAGCTGATCTTTCAGATGGTCCCTTCCAAATTTAAATCCTATGACAAACTCAATGAAAATTCAGCTCTTTTTTCAATAGCAGTGACAGATGGAACGTTTTCTTGTACCTTACAGAGCCTGAAGAGGAGAATTCGGGTAGTTATTGCTGAAAATAATAATGCATTCTATTTGATAGGACTTTACTTTCTCAAATTGTCTTTGTATTCCTTTGTGTCCCCATAGCAAATGAAAGACATAGGATAAATGTTAATAACACCTTCTTCACTAACTGCCAAACCCTGGGGCTTTCCTCCTTTGTTTCTACAGGATACAAATGAACACCTATGTGTTGTCGATATCTGCCCCATTGATTTATCAGTTATGATTATATCTTCTTAATGAATAAACTGCTAATCAGTTAATTGGACAGGTAGTAAATTCACAGAGTAAGTTGATTTGATATGTTGACAGGACCAATATATATATATTTTAATTTATATATGTATGCATTTATTGTTTTGCTTTTTAACTATTTTGACATTGCATGAACATGGTTAAAGATGGTTCATGTTTCTCTGGCTATTTTGTAAATATACCCATGCTTAAAAATTTCCAAGAAATTTTAAAACTAATAATAATTAGACTTGCGCTATTAACATTCCCTCTACTGAGCAGTTTACCATGATAATGGATGGGCCATCATGGTACATGAAAAATATGAGTGAAAACTGAGTATTTGAGAACAGAGTTCATAGTTGGTACCCAGTGTTGCTAATCCAAGAATTCCTCTGCTCCAAAGAGGCAAACTCTAAAGTTAGGTATAGCTTTATTTTACCTAAGCTTTGGTAAAAACCACTAAACTTATTTAGTAACAATATTAATGAAAATCATTAATATAATGAATGATTTTCAGTCCATAAACTATCAAAATAGCTCTTCAATCACTTGAAGCATTTTCTGTCTATTCACATTCATTTTCCCCCTTTCTGTGATATTAGCATATATACTCTATTGTATTCATATAATCTCTGAGTTTGTCTTAGCAGGTTGACCCCCAAGTATTTTGCATTGTCTTCAGATTATTTTGAGTGGAATTTCTTTCTATATCTTCCTGCTGTGTTTTGTTGGTAGTATGTAGAAATGTTGATGATTTATGTGGTTCTGTTTCATATCCTACAAATCTGCTGAAGTTGTATTCTCTAGGGTTCTATAATTATACTGTCACATCATCTGCAAGGAGTGATAGTTTTGTTTCTTCATTGTTTATTTTTATTCCTTCAATTTTTTTCTTCTCATTGCTAACTAGCATTTCTAGTGCAATATTCAATAATGGTGGTGATAATGGGCATCCTTGCTTCACTCATGATCTTATTGGAAAGGCTTCAAGTTTATACTCATTACAGATAATTCTAGCTGTTAGTTTTAGTTAGATACTAGTTATCTTTTTAAGAAAGGTTCCACTGACTCCTATGCTTTCCAGTGATTTTAGTAAGAATAGGTATTGTATTTTGTGAAAGGCTTTTTCGGCATCTATTGAGGTAATCAGATGATTCTTGTTGTTATTGTCATTGATATGGGCGATTATGCTGATAATTTTCCTAATATTGAACCAACCTTGCACTCCTGGTATAAATCCCACATAATCATATTGTATGATCTTTGTGATATATTGCTGTAATCTCCTTAACTAGTATCATGTAGTTGAAACAACCAAACCATCACTTAAATTTTCTCCCATTTCCATATAATTCCTTTGAAATTTATGGACATGAATTATAAATAGATCGTATGTCTATAACATGAAAACAATTCATTTTTCTTATTCCATCAAACTGTTCTACTGTGTAAGAAAAAATATGTTCTGTTTGTTTAAGGTCCTTTCCAATAATTGATCTATGGTTTCTGTGGTCCTATTTCTGGAAGGTTTTTGCTCTGAAAAAATTAATGTAACTAGGTTATCATTACCCACTTTCCCTTCATCCATTAAAAGTTTCTTTTACTAAACATATATTTTTTTATTTTTTATATAAATTATTAGCATGTCCACTGTGGCTTCTAATATATTCTGAGTATGGGAGCCTTACTTTGAGGTGTTTAGTGGGATTTATAACTTTTTCTAACAAAGTGAACTTTCCAGATTTTTGAAACAAGGTCTGTTCTAGCCCTGTTCTTAAAGGAATCTTCCCATAGATAATGCTTGCTCTTAGTTTGGTTAGATACTATTTATCTTGAGCAGTCCTCATACTGTGTGACAATTTGGCTTTCAGAGCTGTTTTACTATCATATTCACTAACCTGTGTGCTCTGGGGCAAGCTTCTAAAAATAGAGTTGATGATGTTTCATTTTACTATCAACTTATTAAGGTTGTTAGATGGGTCATATGTGTTTTGTTTTGTTTTGTTTCTGCCACGGGGCTTTTAAATTTGTCTTTTCAATGACTCTGGGTTATTTAACTTACCATAGCCATGTATGTTTCTTGCTAGCTAGCAGAACCTGGTAATGTGACTCCATTCCTGGTTTTCAGTCCAAAAGCTTGTGTTATGAGCATATCAATGACTCAGGTTCATGACAAACTGTCTAGTCAGAATCTCTGGCTTTGTCAGACTGGACATTGTAGGTTATCTGGGGCTTCTTTTATGAGTATATTTTATTTTTAAGAGGAAAGAGTAAATACAGTGATATTTTTGCTAAAACATAATAGGAAACTACTTAAAATTTAAATTTACAGTTTAATCTTACTATCATCTTTGTCAAATGGTTAAGATTTGTTAAGAATGATTTTAAGGGGGGCGGAGCCAAGATGGCGGAGTAAAAACAGCTCATCCAAGCCACTCTGCCCCCACATTCCCCCCCAAACGATGTAAACGGGGACTCTGAACAACGTCTGGAGCCCCAGCACCCACAGAACGACACAGAGAAGCTAACCTCCCGCTGAGGACAGCCCAGCAGCCCTGCAGGAAGGACCAGTGCAGTGGTCTGGGACCTGGCAGCGTGCAGCGCGCAGAGCGCAGGAGCCGAGCCGAGCCGAGCCCGGGTCCGCATGAGCCGAGGTTTTAGCCCCAGGGCGGCAGGGCCAGCAGCCAGATGGAGGAACCCCAGAACACCAGGAGCTGTGGCGATTCCAGAATTATCAACATAGACTTGCCTGGGACAAAGTAAGAGGTTAGTGTCCTATGGACTTTGGGACTGGTATTAGGGAATGCGTTGGCTCCCTCCCCTGGGGGCTAGAAGCCACTGAGGACAAATGCCATTTTGTAGTTTTCAGAGGCAGATCCCGCTCCCAGCCTGCAAATTTGTAGGGAGATCCAGCGATCAGTCTTGGGGGGTAATCACTCTTGCTTTAACCTCCCTGGTTCTGGATTGTGATCTAGGGTGGAAGTCGTGGGTGGGTTTACAGCTTGCCAGAAACGGAAGTTGCCCCCCACACGTTCGGGACGAAAATTCCTCTATCTGGCCTTAAAGCCATAGTGTGGCAACAAGCCCAAAAGTCAAGTAATTAAGTGGCAACATGCCAAGGCAAAGGAAACAGAAAAATGCAACCCTAGACTCCTATTTTGGGGGCATAGAGCAGGAAAAGGACTGTGAGGTCAGAAGACCTGCTCCAAAAGCCCCAGGGGAAACCATGAGTGGGTTGCAGGCCATAGAGGACCTTAAGAAGGACTTTAAAAATCAAATAAGAGAGGGGCGGCTAGGTGGCGCAGTGAATAGAGCGCCGGCCCTGGAATCAGAAGGACCTGAGTTCGGAGCCGGCCTCCGACACTTAATCCGCACAAACAAAAACCTAGCCGTGTAACCTTGGGCAAGTTACTTAACCCCAATTGCCCTAAAGGGGCGGCTAGGTGGCGCAGTGAGTAAGAGTGCCGGCCTCGGAGTTTGGATGACCCGAGATCAGATCCGGCCTCAGAAAATGAGCACCCACGCATAAATCAAATGACTAGCCGTGTAACCTTGAGCAAGTTACTTAACCCCAATTGCTTAAAAAAAAAAAAAAAAAATCAAATAAGAGAAGTGGAGGAAAAATTAGAAAGAGAAATGAGAAGGATGCAGGAAAAGTATGAAATGAGGGTCAACATCCTGACTGAGGAAAACAACACCTTAAAAAATAGACTAACTCAAATGGCAAAGGAGGCCCAAAGGGCAATGAGGAGAAGAATGCCTTAAAAAGTCGAATTTGCCAGATGGAAAAAGAATATCAGAAGTTCACTGAGGAGATTCATTCCTTCAGAGTTAGACTGGAGCAAATGGAAGCTAATGACTTTATGAGAAATCAAGATGCTGTTAAGCAGATCCAAACAAATGAAAGAATAGAAGGCAATGTGAAATATCTCATGGGAAAACCACTGACCTGGAAAATAGATCCAGGAGAGACAATTTAAAAATTATTGGACTACCTGAAAGCCATGATCAAAGAAAGAACCTAGAAATCACCTTCAAGAAATTCTCAAGGAAAACTGCCCTGATGTTTTAGATCCAGAGGGCAAAATAGAGGTTGAAAGAATCCACAGATCACCTCCTGAAAAAGATCCCAAAAAGAAAACTCCAGGAATATTATAGCCAGGTTCCAGAATCCCCAGATCAAGGAGAAAATACTACAAGCAGCCAGGAAGAAACAATTTCAATATTGTGGAAACACAATCAGAATAGCACAGGACCTGGCAGCTTCTACACTGAGGGATCAAAGGGCATGGAATATGATATTCCAGAGGGCAAAAGAACTGGGAATGAACCCAAGGGTCACCTACCCAGCAAAACTGAGTATTCTGTTTCAGGGGAAAATATGGTCATTCAGTGGAATAGAGGACTTTCAAGCATTCTTGAGGAAAAACCAGAATTGAATAGAAAATTTGACACCCAGACACAAGAAGGAAGAGACGCCTGAGAAGGTAATCAGGGAAAAGAAATCAAAAGGAACTTATCAAAGTTGAACTATTTACATTCCTATATGGAAAAGCAATAACTGTGACTGATGATTTCTTTCTCACTATGAAAATAATGAAAGAAGGGGGTGTGGTCATATGAATACATATGTGAATGTGTGTGTATATGGTTACAGTTATATATGGATAGAGGGCATAAGTTGAATTTGTTGGGAAGGGAGAATACTCAAGGGATGAAATTATGAGGTGAGAGAGGAAAGTGCAAGAGGAGATGGGGAGAGACAGGGTAGTGTAAACTATCCCATGCAGAAGAAGCAAGGGGAAGTGGTTGCAAAAGACGGGGAGAATAAGGAAGACTAAAAAGGCAAAACCACATTCAAACTGAATTTGGTTCAGGGAGAAAATGACATACATACTAAATGGGATATCTCAACCTGCAGCAGGATAGGGGGAAGGGGGATGAGAGGAGGGATGATGGATGGGAGGGCATCCTTGGGGTGAGGGAGGTTGGAAGTACCCACTATAGAAGAGGGACAGGATCATGTAGGGAATGGACTAGGTGGGGGGTGGGATGAGTGGGAGGGAATTATAAGCAGCCTTGTACAGTATATCTACTATGATAATGTTTTGCATAGCTAGACATGTACAACATATACTGAATTACTTATCTCCCAAGAGGGAATGGGTGACAAGGGAGGAAGGAAATGGATCTGAAATTTGAGGTCATAACATTAAATTTTCCAAATATATATAAATACTATTATTAATACTCTTTTGCTTGTAATAGGGAGATAAGATGTGCAGGCATTGGGATGCAAAGACTCACCTTCCTCTAACGGAAAAGTCGATGGGTGTATGGGAGAAGGTATGGGAGAGAGCAGATTGGAGGAAGCGATATCTTGTGGGATTACTGCTCTGGGAGGTTGGGTAGGGGAATAATGGGGGGAAAATGATTGTAACTCAAAATCTGGCGGAAATGAATGATGTAAAACAGAAGTTAATAAAGCATTTGTTTAAAAATGAAAAAAAAAAGAATGATTTTAAAATGCATATTTAGACCTCTATAGGATGTCAATATAATTAATACCCTAGGTTTGAATTTCCATATAGTTCTGAGAAGGAAGCCAAAGACAAATTAGCTACAAATTATTAATTAATCTGACACCTACACTCTTTTATATGTTAATGTTCTTGGAGGTGGTACTTTCATAGAACAACTATAGCTGTAATTCATTTTTTTGTAAATCACCTAAAATTTAAGAAGTCAAAATAAAAGAGGCATACATTTAATAAATGAGATTTTAACAGACTCAGGAAATCTCAAACTAATGAGGTCTTCTTGTCTTACAAAGCAAACTTTTCTAGAGAAGGCAGAGGAGGCAGAAGAGCTCCGTTAATTTTTCTTATTGGAATCCCATTATGCATAAAACCATAGTGCAATTCCTGCTTTGTATTTTTGAGGTTCAAATGTGATATGCCTAGCCTCAGAAAAAATGTTAAAATCCGTCTATGAATTATTTTGCAAATTATCCTGAAAATCCTTCTGTAATCAGTTATAGAGGGCATGGATTTCATACTTAATGATTTCTTGTCTGTGTATAAGAAAGAATGATGAAACTGGCTGGACAAATGAGCTCAAACTTGTCACCTCTTTGTGAAAACATCTCAAAATGTGCTGTCTTGATTATGGGTTGGGTATGTATTGGTGTATTATAGGTTTGGACTTGCAAAGCTAATGCTTAAAATGCAATTTTCTCCTAATTACATAGTTTGCAATTAGAGTCAACTTTAACTGAAGCTGATGGTGAGTGATGCTGATCCAGTTACTATCTCTGCACTTTGCACATAGAAACTACTTTATAAATGTCTGTTAAATCTAATTGATGAGATTCCCTTGCCTTTAGAATTGAGGATTGTGGGGCAAGGCTCAGTATTATTTTTATAGTCATTGCTATGTGCACTATACTATTAATGTATCTAGAAGCTGCCCATACCTCTAGGTATGTACTCAGGTCTCAGAATCCTTCCTTTCCTTCAAGGCTCAATTCTACTGCCACCTCTTCTGTGAAACTTCCCTGATTTCCATGCATGTTAATGTTCTTTCTTTCCAGTACTATACTATTTTTTAAATGAACATAGCTAAACTAAAGAAAGAACCATAGGACAACCTACTGGAGACTTCTTTCTAAAACAAAATTGATCCATTAATTAACACTCTTTAGATCTAGTAAGTCAACTGATTCTGAACTAGTTTAATTATGTTTTAGCCAATTCACATTCTTCATCTCTCCCACGAGGTTTTTATACGAGATTCTGCCAAATGTTTTTGATCAAATGAGATAATGAATCTAAAGCACTTAGCAAATCATAAAGCATTGTATAAAATGTGAGTGAGGAGCCATAAAGAATTAATAATAATTTACTTAAAAAGCATTTTTAAAAATCTATCCCTGGTCATTCCCCAATTGAGAAATGGTCAAAGGATATGAATAGGAAGTTTTCAGAGAAAGAAATTAAAGATATCTATAAGCATATGAAGAAATGCTCTAAATCACTATTAATTAGAGAAATGCAAATCAAAACAACTCTGAGATACCATATCTCTCCAGTCAGATTGGCTAAGATGACAAAACAAGAAAGTGACAAATGCTGGAGAGGATGTGGACAAATTGGAACGCTAATACATTGCTGGTGGAGTTGTGAACTTATCCAACCATTCTGGGGAGCAATCTGGAATTATGCCCAAAGGATTATAAATAATTTCATACCCTTTGACCCAACAATACCACTTCTAGGGTTATATCCCAAAGAGATCATAGAAGTGGGAGGAAGACCCATAAGTACAAAAATATTTTTAGCAGCCCTTTTTGTGTTTGCAAAGAATTGGAAACTAAAGGGGTGCCCATCAATTGGGGAATGGCTAAACAAGTTGTGGTATATGAATGTAATGGAATTTTATTGTGCTATAAGAAACGAGGAGGTGACGGATTTCATAATTACCTGGAGAGACTTATACAAACTGATGCTGAGCGAGAAGAGTAGAATAAGAAGAAATTTGTATACAATCACAGACATACCATATCTGTGACGACCAACTATGACAGACTGGACTCTTTTCAGCAATGCAGTGATATAAGTTAATCCCGAATGACTCAAGAAAGGGAGAAATGCACCATCCAGAGATAGAACTTTTAAGAACTGAGCCTGAATCCCTATGGAAGCAAACTAAATGATCTTGTTCTTCTCATTGTTTGGTTTTATTTCTTCCTTACCATCTTTCATCCCACCTAGTACAATATGCCTTTGTAATTGGAATAATGTCTAATATGAATGCATTTGCAGACCCTATACTGTACTATATGCTGTTGTGAGGGGAGGGGGGAGGGAAGTAAAGGAAATTTGAAAATCAAGGAACTATGGAATTGAATCTTGTTAACTGAAACTAAACTAATAAATTAATTTTTAAAAATGGGAAAAAAAATCTATCCCTGGGATTGGGCACTCTTTTCTACTCAATTAAAATTTGTAGATAAAAAACATCATGCTTTATTAAACCAAATGAAGGTTACACTTAAGAAATTATTTGATTTGGGGTGTGTGTGTGTGTGTGTGTGTGTGTGTGTGTGTGTGTAGATTGCATTTAGGACTTTTTTTTAACTATTTCTGAATTGTTATCAATCATTGCTAATCTCAGTTTTATTCTTATACTTTGAGAGATGATTTTTTTCCTCCAATTCATTATGAATTATTATACTACAGCTGAAAAACTCCTTCTAAAGATCCATTTCTCTAACCAATTTTGCACCAAAGGCACCTACATACTCACAAGCAATTAGTGAGAAGCTGATTAGTGTTCATTTTATAATCCCTATTATTCTATTCCTTTCACCAATATGAAAAAAAATACCATAATTACTAAACTAAAGAAAGATAGTGTCTCTTTGACCTTGAAACTCTGAATTTTCTTGTTTTTCCATTCACTGGGTTGCCAAAAGCAGGCAAATACAGCAGGGGGATAGCACTAGTGTTAAAATTATATAATTATCTTTTCAACAGTCAAACATCTTTCATTGGTCATTAACTTATTTTGTGAAAAACTGCTTGACTCCCAATTTCCATTTCTTTAAGAGGCGGCATTTGACAAGGTAGTCTATGAGGTATCTTTCATCTTTAATATTTTATAGTGATGTGATTATTATGTGTGTATGTCTATGTCTGTAAAAATAAAAGTGGCCTGACCCATTAAACAAACAAACAAACAAACAAAACCAAGCAAAAAAGTTGCTCTGAGTAGAGAATATCTGTACTATTTAGGAATATTTTAAAATTTACTTTAGACTAACTTCACCACTGTCTTTCTGAATACATCCTAGTTCATTTCAGCTTGACCTTTGTGACAACTGGGTAATTAATTGTCTTGAGTTAGTTTTACATATATATGCTATAATTTTATGAATCTTTTCAATGTGTATTTCTAAACTAGAAGTACTGACTTGAACTCTGTATTGATATCTGACTGAAATCGTCTATTCTTTTTTTAAAAAAGAGGGATATCAAATCATTTTTTGCATTTTTTCTCTTGTGATTCATTACAAACCATGGACTAAAACAAAAGAAATCCAAAATGTTTCCTGCTCACCCAAATGAATTCAATTCCATTGTCCTGACCCTTTCTTCCTAAATTATTATCATGAGTGTAAATCCACAAAACATCTGCAACAGTATGCTTAATAGGGAAACTGCAAAATTAGATGTTAAAATTACATTCATTTAATGATTCTTAAAATTTTTATTTTGCTTTTGATTTGTAATTTAGGGATTTAAACAATTTTCACAACTTTCTCTTGGGATTCTTCTTTTCTCAAGAATTCCCTAAATAGTTCTTCTACCACCTTTGTGGTAACTAATGAACACTAAGAAAAAACACTAATATAGCTGAAAGAATATGTAGATGTTCTGTTCATTTTTATTTTTGAAAGATATTTTGTTGGTAAAACCTTTTTTGTTGTTGTTAGGCTCATGAAGGCCCTGATTTGCTAAACCCATTGTAAATAACAGATGTTAGATTGTTCAGGCAGCAGCTTTGTATTTCTGCAAAGAATCTACTACTTTTAGAAGGACCCTCAAAAACTTATTCAATATTAAACTAGTTTGTTTACCGAATGCTATGTGATTGTGGCCAATGTGACTGTTCTCCTTTGTATTTGAGTTAATGATTATGCTTTTGCAAATATGTGTGTAACTGCTATCAGGATATTTTTCACATGCTCACCTCTCTAGGTTTTCTTTATTAGCTACCCTTCTAGATTGCAAACCTTTTAAAAGTGTCTTATGAGATGAATTTGGCAGAAGTTATTTGCTAATAAGTGTTGGGGGTTTTTTAGATGTAAGAATCATATGCAAGAAAGTTAGGATCGTATCACATTAATTTATGCATATACAAGGATAAGAAAGAAAGGACTAGTGGGCCATGGAGTAAACCATTTCAAAAAATATGACTAAGTAGAAATACAAAATCAAATATAACCATATAGATTTCAGTGATTACCCACTTCAAATGCCCTTTAATGGTCTTCATATTTTAATATGCAACCTCAAAGAAGCACTCATGGCACAAATAAACCATTTGATAAAACATTTATTGACTGCCTTTCTTCCAGGGTACACAAAGCATCTCCCAGACTAGATCATATTATACCTCACACTATTTCTCTTGTGTAGCTGATGAGCCATGTCTAAATTATCAATGAAAAAGCCGTTAGATTTATAACAGCATATTTCATGCTTAGCAACTCCTGGGACATGTAGTCCTGAACATTACAGAAGTATGGGATCAGCCAGCAGGTATCACATGATATTATTGCTAGAGATTGTAGCCTCTTTTGCAAAGAAAGAAAAAAAAATTCTAAATCATTAATTCAGGATCAGTCCAGAAAATGTAATCATCTATGATAATTATTAAAGCTACAATTTAATAATATTAAAATTAGGATAGAGTTAATCGATCTGGCACCAGATTAATAGGAGATAGAGATATCTCTTTTGCATAAATCATATATATACATGTGCTTATGTATATATGTATATATGAATATATATATACATATATACATATTCTACCAAGTCCACTTCAGCTGCAAAAACAACAACAAATATTCTTGGAGCTTTAGATTATGTCAGGGTGTTCAGTTGCCAATAGGTTAGTTAACTCAGTCAAAAGAGCCAGCTGGATCATTAGGTAGACACAGACTAAAATATCTAACAACTTGTCCATGTAGTTCTACATTTAAAAAAAATAACAAATCTCTATAGCATATAGAAGCCAGGATGCAATACTTCTGTGTTATTCAGCATTTGACTGATTCTTAGTTGAATTTTCTGCCTAATTCTGAGATCAATAATGGAAGAAGAATGAACTGGTTGGAGAAGACTGAAAAAAATCACAAATATTGTTAAGTGGTTGGGAAATAAGATTTCTGATGAAAGCTGAAATGCATTTTTCAGCATGGAGAAAAGGAGACAGGCTGAAGGGTAATTTAATTAGGTCTTTCAGTGTATAATGGGCTTTCATTCAAGAGAATGCTGACCATCTATTCTTCAGTTGTAGCAAGTATGGAATAAGTAAACTGCTAAAACATGAGTATGTTGAATTTGTATCCCTTATAAAGAAAAAAATGTTAGCTGTTATTTTTAAACAACAAAATTAGAATGAATAGAAAATATTTTTCTTCTGCTAGTTCAAAAAATATAACAAATCCCATCATTTTGGTGTGGTTTGAGTATGTTTCTGTCTGAAATTAGGGAGATGAGCAAGAAAAATCATCTTAAAACCTAAACCCTGAAATAGACATCAAAAGATTTTGGCCATAGTACCATCACCGACATTAACTATGAGACCTTGGGCTAGTCTTCCTGATGTCATAGTTTTCTCAGCTGTGAAATGAGAGCATTGACTAGGTGTTCACTGAGATCTTTTCTAGCTCTAGAATCTATTATTCTGATTTTAAAAGACAATTTCAGTCCCAGAAGTGAGTGATTACATTTCATCAGTTTTTTTTTTCTCTTTTGTTCTGTTGTTTTTCATAGAAAGAATATGTTTGTCCTTTGTAAGCCTGGTGGACCTAAGTACTGAGTTGTTGAAAGAATCACTAGAATGTATCAATACCACACACAAAAAAAGGAAAAAAAACTTTTACTGACTACATAATAAATACCTGCCACTTATCTTAAAGAATTCAAACTGGCAATTGGGTATAACAGTACTTTAGTATGCCGATTAATCTGTGATCTCATCCATATGAGCAGATCTTCTGTAACCCACCTTTTTTTTGTCAGAGGTACAAAACATAAGTTACACCTCCAGCAATGAAGATCATAGCTCTTCCATGCCTGCCCAGACCATCTGACTCTGTGCATGTCTTCCCATAAACTCAACACAAGGCATTAATTTTACATGCTGAGGGTCTTTCTTGAACCTTTTTACATTACAAGAATACAGTGGAGTACATGGACTATCAATGTGTGTGAAGGGATTTCTTCACTCTTGCTATATAACAAGGTCATCTTCTCTTTCAGTCATGTATAATTCATGCTATTTTGAACCAATTTGCCTTGATAATTCCCTATTTGTAATGTGTTGTGGCCTATTTACATCCCATGTATATCTCCTCATTGCCTTAGCATGACCTTTAACTGTAATTCATCAGAGACTATAGTATCCCATGACTCACAGTCATATACCATCACCAAAAAAAAATACACAGAAAAAGAGGAAAGCACAGATTTGGTGATTTTAGTCATTTATATTAATGAATGAAAAAATTGGTTCATATAGGTAAAAACTCTGAGAGTTTGGGTAAGGTTTAAATGACATTGAAGGTCAAGGAGTCTAACCCATTCTTTTCACAGATGAGGAGCTGAGACCCAGTAAGGTTAAGTGATTTGTCCAAGGTTATACAGGTTTCAGATGGTAGATTCAATTATATCCAGCCCTTTAGGCAGCCTATCCTGGATAGGATTCAAACTCAGTACTTCTGATTCTAAAGACAGTAGTCTTTCCACTGCACAAGCTAATGATAAAAATCAGTAGTTAGTTTATTTAAAGTCTTAGAATATTTTTCAAGTCTCCTCTCTCATGAAATAATTATGACTCAAATTAGCAGCTCTATCTCTTGTGAGAGATTTGAACTGATGGTAAGAGGTCCAATTTTGATTTAAATAATTCGAATTAGGAGTGCAAGCCCTTATGAATTTACTGCCATTTGAGATATCACTGAAATGCATTTTGAAGTGCTGAGAGAATTTAGCAGGGCCTTTACAAAATAGTGGCATATTTTAAAAATGAAAATATTTAAGTTGCAATACATATTAATGAATGCAAACACAAGTTGCTCCCTCAGCATACCCTGGTCTATATCGTTTGCTGAATTAAACATGTGCAATCTACCAAATAATAGCTTATAGCAGAAAAGAGAATTTAGATTGTACATGTGACTGAACTTTCAAATTCAGTATGACATCTATTCATTTCAGTAGAAGTGCTACTTAAAGTGTTTAAACAGCTTGGAAAAAAAATCACTAGAGTTAGAAGGGAAGAATCTTATAATGGCAAAAATAAATGGGAGAGGGTATTTCTGTCACATTCAGATTGCTATCCTATCTAGACAAGTTTCTGTCTACATTGGTGGGGGAAAGACTTGCTACAGCTATCATTTATAATTTTGGGTAAGTCAAAGATTGTTTAGTAGTTCCTAACATAGCAAGGGTGAATAGATGTCTCAGGATCCCCTATAAGGTTAAACTGGGGAGTATATGTTGTAGAACATGTGAACCATATGTTCTTACAAAAATGAAGGTTGTATTCTGTTCTTGAGGATGCTGGGACTTCTGGACCTCCCTACAATCCAGGCAACTTACTTGTACCTCTAGCAGCTGACTGGCATTCCCTGAAGCATGGATGTATAAAAGGTATCTCACCGAGTTGCATAGGTTGTCCAAAAGACTAGATGAAATGCTATATGTGGTCTTGTACATTTGGAACTTAGAAGTTTCATTTCTTTTCCTTTCTTTTTAATTCTTCACACATTTACATTCCCCTTGCCTCTGCTATGGGGATTGAGTCCTCCACAAAACAGGAGTAAAGTATTCATAAATTATTCATGCAATTCCCTTTCAAAATACTTGGAGTCATGGAAATATACCATGGGGATCCAGCAAAGTAAAGACGTTGTTGACAAATTTAGAAAATCAAGAAACACACCTATATTATTCAAATACTCAATTTTACACAACTATTGATGCATCCTGGCTTAAGTGTCTTTGCTTTTACACGAAGATGTTAACAAGTTTAAGTAGAAAGCTTAGAATATGTTCCGAGTTAGTGCTGGGGATGTATTTATTCCTTGACATTTCTTATTAGCTAGGCATAATTACCTAAATGTGAACTGGGTTGTGGAACCCATGATTTTCCCAGTGATGATGGATGACAGGATGTTATCTCAAACTGTGAGATGGGAGGTAATTCAGTTTTCACAGAACATTTATATAATGCTAATTGAATTAATCTTTGGGATATGTGGCATGTCTTGTTTGAGTTATTTTATGCCCAGTGTTTTTATTTACTAAGAAACTACTTCTTCATGCATTATATTTTCAGTTGTTCCATCTTTGTGCATAGATTTCACTGTTCTAAGTGGCCGCTTGTAGAATTCAATGCCTAGTGAGTATGTTTATTAGTACCATTTGTTCTAATAATCACCTTCATTTTCTAAAATGTATCATGGAGAGTATATATAATAGTAAAAACAAGCTATTAAAATTGCTTTGCAAAACTAACAAAAGGCACCTACTTCATAAAACAAATTGAAAGCATTTGATCAGACCTGATTTGAATTCATTTGATAGTATACATTGTCCAAAATAAAAAGCCCTTTAGGGTGTACTATTAGAGGATTAAAAGGGAAATCTAGAAATCAGATAAGTGTCCAGGTGCACAGATATTTTTTTTCTAATGATAAAATAATTGAAAAAAGGGGATTAGGAATTTAAGAGAAATTTATCTCAGCCTCAGACACTTGTAAGACAGAATGGACCTTTTGCTCAAGGTCAGTCAATCAGTCCATTCCCTTGCCTTAAAGCAGTATTTCAATAGCTCCTTTATAATTTGATTCCAACTTGTACCTGTTCCTTAGTAATTGTGTGAAATGAAAAGGAGAGGAATCCTTCTAATATTTTTTTATTTTCATTTACCTTTTGCCCAAAAATTTGATGAATTTCCTGTTCTACATGCACAAAGGAGCTAGAGAACTACTTATAGGCCATATAGTGAAATACCTTATAAAGTCGTCCATTTATTGGCGTGTCCTGCTCTGACAAAAAATGTGCTATCTGAAGATCCATTATTTTAAAAACCTAAATAGAATATATTGTTTGAATGACCCATAATCTATGTGAAGCAGAAAAAGAGCCATGTGGTCCCTTTTTAATGGAGAACAACCTGCTGCATTTTAAATAGTTTGATTAAAATAAATTGGAGCAAAGCTCTAAGTCATTTTAAAAGTGTTTTTCAAAAGAACTAGGTGTTTTACAGAAATTAGCAGCAGCCATTTTAACCATTTATGTGTATGTTTGTATGTGTGTTGCTCAACTAAAAAGAAACCTAATGTCCTTTATATAATATAATTTATCAGGAAGGACAGGTTTATAAATGTTCCAAATTCAGGGTTAATACAATAGTCACAGAAGAAACCACTTGCTTTTGATTCATAAAAATTTTATTTTACTGCTAAGGATTCCTCCCTATTTGTTCGGGAAGTAATAGGCCTAGAGTTATTTATTCCTTTTCCTATTTCAAAACAGTTAGGAATCCAATTAGGATTCCTTGCTTTGGGATTAAACTTTCTAAACATTGATGGAGTAACACAGTTGCCATGTGTGGGAAAAGCTGAAGGTATATTAAAATGTTCTATGTCAAAGAATTTTTAGAGAAATCAGGTACAAAAATTGAATCTATTATTGCCCTCCAGATAAAGTACAGTTTGCATTTGCCTGTCAGCTTCAAGCTCTAGAATCCAACTGGTTCCAGAATGACTCCACAGAATCAAACAGGTGACCTTGATGGAATAAGTCGCTCTCTTTTTTCTAGGGCTGACTTCTTGCCTTGACCTCTATCTCCATTAGAAAGCACCCGGATTTGGCTTAACAATGCCCTCTTCTGGATTTTTACTGACATCTCATTCCTTGCCAGACTAGATTTTCACCAACCAGCTGATGGAATAGAATATAGTTCTTTTTCTTCACTCATCCCTTTCACTCCCCGTCTATGCTTTCTTTCTTTTCTTTTTTAAATTAAGAATTTGCTGCTATGCCCCAAGGAGAAAAAAAATAAACAGAAAAGTAATTTCACAAGATATTAGCAGTTTTAATAGTAATTTCTGGTGGTATCACCAGGAAGCTGCCCTTTTCTGGTTTTTCTCCCTAATCTATCCCACTCCTTTCTTCAGATGTCTCTGCGCGACAAGTATTATTTTGACATTTTGTCACTTGCCCCGAAAACAAAATCTAAATCTTCTCTTTGCATCGCCACATCCCACAGTCCTACCTTTGGGAAGGATAATAAATGATTGGACATCTCCAGGTTCAGATACAGTGCATATGTAATTCAGAGAAATTAACAAATTTACAAAGTTTCGTACTCTTTCTTGTCTTGCTTTAAATATAAATGTACCTGTTGTATAACATTTATGGAGGAGCTTGATTAGGTGATGATTTTCACCTTATAGAAGGGTTCAACCTGGATCACTGTGGCACCATTTTTATCTAAGACTGGAATCAAATATTCAGATTGCCTATAGTCAATTAATACAACTATTTTCTCTTCATTATTGACAGCATGCTTGATGTCACTTGGCAAATATTAACTTTACACTTTTAATTTTCAAATGTTTGATAATTATAACTGCAGAAAATAAAGGATCTATTTAAATACCTTAATAAGAAAATCAATCAAAAAACTGAATCAAAACTAAATTCATGGTCAAAAATTACTTTAAATTGGAAGATATTTCACAAAATAGAAAAACTATAGTTTTTTTTTTCATAAAAGGCATAAATTTTACTGGCAAATGGAGCAAATGTCAGAGAACACTTTGAACATTGCCGTGGTTAAATAATATTTTATACTTTTTAACAACTCTTTAGAAGTGGCCTGCACATCACCAAGATAAGTGAGTTTATTTCATAGGAACATAAGAGCTCAGAATTGGAAACATCTCAGGTTCAGTCTAGTCCAAAATCCACCCCATTAGCACCCTCTGGAAAAAGGCCCTACAAGAAGTCTAGTTAGAGGTAGCAAACTATTTGATTTTTTGATAGTTCTAATTATAAATTTTCCTTAATGTCTAAAAAGTTTGCTTTTCCAGGATTAAATATCTACAATTTATTTTAATTGACATTACAGAACATTGCTTCAAGTCCCCAGTCCCTTTGCTTTCCCTTCTTTGGACATTTTGGACACATTCTGACTTGTCAAGATTATAGCTCAAATGTTCCATTCAAGACTGAATTACCAGTGCATGGAACATTGTAAGGTATAGAATAATAACCATTACTTTCATTCAGAATTTCTACTAATGTTACCCAATTTTGCACTGGGATTATATATTTCTTTCTATCTTTTCTTTTCTTTTCTTTCTTTCTTTTTTTTTTTTGGTCTACCTCATTACTGATGAGGCCAAGCAGTCACTATCATAGTTGATTCCTGTGATTTTTTCATTCAGTGGACATCTCAAGCTCTTTTCAAATGAGCTACTTTCTATCCACATCTTCCCAATCCTGTACTTGAGATCATTTTCTTTAAATCCAAATACAACACTTTATATGTACACTAATTAAAAATCTGTTTAAATTTGACTCATCATTCTAACCTGGATCATTGTTCTGTCCATTTCCATAATGACTATCCCTCCAAGACACAAGACCTCTACAAATTTGATTAGTATGCCAACTGTACCCTTATCCAAATTACAAATAAAAATATTGAATCCAATGAGGCCATGAGCAGAGACCTGAAGCACTCTACTAAAGACTTTACTTCAATTTGTTAATAGTCCACTTAGGAGTCTGATTCTAAATCCTCAACTCTATACTAACACTGTCCATGTTTCTTCATCTTGTCCATAAATGTATCACATGAAACTTTTGCAAATATTTTGCTGAAAGCTAGCTATTAATTTTTGTTATCTAACACTTTAGCAACCCTGTAAAAAATGAAATGAAGCTAATCTAGCATGTCATGTACAGATGAAACAGACAACTGATTGCATTTTTTTCATTTTTCAACTGGTGTTTTGGCCTAGATCTAGCATTTCAACAGTGAAAAATGGAAAGACTATTTTTACCAAGATTTGTTTTGCTTGGTGGCAATATATTTTGGAGCTTGACATGAGTGATGCTAAGGAAATCCTTAGCTGGGAGTTAAGGAAAGAAGACAGTTGTCTAAGTAAATAGATGGACGTGCCATACATGAGCAGACAAAACAATATGGGTCACAGAAGCACCCCATATTCTTCATGGTTTGACAGTAATGATAGCAGATGATTTTTTTAAACTTGATGTCCTTGTCTATTTGAAATTATTTCCAGTTCTGAATCATTCTCTGTATAAATCAACTCTCCTTACCCCTTCCTTTAGTCCTATTATGATTGAACAAGAATCTCTTAGGGGCACACACATATACACACACAAACACATACACACACACCCCTGAGACTGAAAAAGACAGAGAAATTTCAGTGTAATATTGCATCATATGTCCATCCCTTAATGACAATTGTTCCTAATTGAAAATCCAATAGCTAGAAACTGAACTAAATTAAAAAGCCTTCTACATTCACAGAGGGACTATGGCACTTGGCTCAGTGAACTATTGTCACATGAGGAGAAATGTGAACAAAAGTCCAATCTTCACAGTATACTCAATGTTCCATTATTGATGCCTGAAAAATTATTATGAACACCCTTATAATTGCTAATGGAAGCTCTATGTGTAAATTCTCAATATCCTGATGGGGGATTTGAATCTGTTCATATTAATCTGTTCTGAAGTTCATACTGCAAGCTAGTATGCCATTAAGTACCAGAGTGAGAGGATTAACAGTAATTAGCAAAGGATCAGAAATCTCTACCCAGAAAAAAATAGAATCTTTTGAACTCCATCATAAAAATTGTCTGCAACTTTCTGGATAAATATATATTTATATTGATTACACATCACTTTTTGACCAAAAATTTTCAGTGGCTCCTTCCCCCTTAATTATAGGATGAGGTATAAACTGCTTGGTCTAGTATTCAGCATCCTTCACAATGTGGTTCCAACCCATCTTTTCAGACTCACACCTATCATCCAGCCACAAACTGTGAAGAGAAGGACAGTATCGCCTTAATTCCCGCATGATTGAATATAGGGTCAAATTGCTGCATCATTCCCCATCTTCCACTCCTATTCCACTTAATTATTTTACTAGAAAATTTTAGCTTACTAAAAATATAAATTTTGGGGTGGCTAGGTGGTGCAGTGAATAGAGCACCGGTCCTGGAGTCAAGAGGACCTGAGTGCAAACCCGACCTCAAACACTTAACACTTAATAGCCGTGTGACCTTGGGCAAGTCACTTAACCCCAACTGACCTGCCCTCCCCCCCCCCCAAAAAAAGTTTAAAAATATAAATTTCTAATTACAGAATCACTCCATTCTGTTCCATTAAATGAATCCTGCATTCTACTGAATTATCCATTGTAAGCTTCCTCTTCTCTTTAGTTTTCAAATCATTTCTCATTCACAATCCATTCTCTTCTCCTTTGCTCCAGTTTCAGGGGGGAAATGTACCTTTTTTCCTTCTCCTTTCAAGTACAAACTCTCTACTTATGCCTCTGCTCTCTTTTGTCTGGTAGCATGACCCCTCTATTTCCCTGTTTCTAATCTTCAGTTATTTCTTTATCCATTAGATCATTCTTTGCTACCTATGAACACTCCAATCTACACACACACATAAACATACACACACACAAACTCACATACATACACACACATACATGACCCTATAATCCCCTAATACCACTACCTTTCTATATTCCTCATTCCTTCACAAATGCCTCAAAAAAGCTATCTACACTCATTACAATTACATTTTTCTCACAAATATTCCCATTGCCCCTACTTCTTCATATCCAAACTGTTTCTCAAACCTTTATGATTCAGTTTCTAGCCTCATCATTTGACTGAAAGTGTCCTTTCCGAGGTAACAATGATTATTTTATTGGAAAATTCAGTGGCCTTTTCTCATTTGACTTCCTTTTTGACTACACTGCAATGATCAATACTGGTGTCCACCCCTCATCCTGGATATTATCTCCTGACTAGGTTTTTACAATGCAACTCTCTTCTGGGTCTTTCTTTTCCTACTTTCTAAATCACGTATCGGTGAAATAAAAACATGTACATAGTTGTTTAATTATTCACTCTTCTGAAAACCTGAATTTTATATTTTTTTTATATTGCTATCAGATGAGTGTGATTTTTTTTCTTTCTTTCTTTTTGAGGCAATCAGGATTAAGTGACTTACCCAGGGTCACATAGTAGATATCTGAGGTTGAATTTGAACTCAGGTTCTCCTGACTCCAGAGTTGGTGTTCTATCAACTGCACCACCTCCCTGCCCCATAGCTGTGATTTCTTGATCATAAAGTTGGATCTATAAGATTCCCAATTTACCTGAGACTCAAGTAGTCCCTGTTTACCAAAACCCTCAGGTACTAATGGGGAAACATTTTGTGTTCTATGAAAAATGCAAATTACTATGGAAATTCTTATGCTTAACATTAACCACATAATATTTTAAAGCTTATATTTTGGAGCAAGATTGTAAAAAAATTAATATCTAGAGTCATTCAGCTAATAAACATTTATTAAATGTTCCAGACACTATGCAAAGTGTGGAGATATGAAGAAAGGTAAAATATGACTAACGGATTAGATAACACACAACTATGAACCAAAAAAAAAAAAAAACTGTATATGTAGGCTAAATCAGAAATAATCAGCAAAGGGAAGGCATACTCAACATCTTTCTCATTAATCCTTAATTTTTCTTTTTTTGGAGGGGCAATTGAGGTTAAGTGACTTGCCCAAGGTCACAGGGCTAGTAAGTATTAAGTGTCTGAGGTTAGACTTGAACTCAGGTCCTCCTGATTCCATGACTGGTGTTCTATTGACTGTGCCACCTAGCTGCCTCCAATCCTTAACTTTTCATTCATAACTTCCTAGAATCTTTTGTTGTAATCAGAATTCGTTTTCAGAATGTCTCATATGCAAAATCAAAACGAAACCAAGAAAACCTTTGAACTGTTTTATCTTTTATCTGCAAGCAGTCTTTCTCTATTTCATTTTCAGCACCAGGGATGTGGATAGCAAAAGTTTTGCATGTAATATTAGTGGAGTCAGAATTTGGAATTCTAATATGTGAATGAAAGTACAGATTAGGCTGGACTTTGATATCCACAAACATTTATTAAATATCTACCTTGGATAGAGCATTGTCAACCCCTGAGGAAGATAGTGTAAGGGAAAGGTACTATGAAACCCTATTTAGAGAAGAACCAGAGTTCTGGAGTCGGTAGAACAATCTGGAGTTGGGGATGCCTGCATCTATCTTCCCAGAAAGGCAAATAGTCAAAGTATGTCAAGAACTATAACTATATCAATCAAGTGTTAGAATATAACAGTTGGGGTTACAGGTGCTAGCATCAAAAAGAACCTTGAGGCAGACTGATTTTCCTGAAGCTTGTTTTCCTTCCTACTATGGTAGGTATCAGTCTCTAAGAAAGACCACTTAGAGCCCAGACTTGGAGAACATGGAAAAGCAGGAAATGTGAGGGTAGATTAAGTTATAGACAATCTGGACAATTAAAACTAGAGAAAAATAATCAATTAATCGATAAACATGTATTTGTTAAGCACTTAGATTAAGACCTGATATTTATAGAATACTCCATGACTCATAAAGCCCTTTAGATCATCTCAGTTGATTTTCACAGCTTGGGAAGGTGGGTAGGAAAGAACATTAGCATGATATTGTCACTGGACACTGAACTCAGAGTCAGAAAGACTGTTGAGGTTCAACTCTCACCTCAGAAGCTTACTAGCTATGTGTCTGTGGGCAACTCACTTAACCTCTCTATGCCTCCATTTACTCATCCATAAAACGTGGGCATTAGATAGATTACATCTAATTTCCCTTCAAGCTAAAGGATTTTGATTGTAAGTTTGCTTTTCAAAACTTTTGTGGGTCTCTGAGTTTCTTACATGCAATAGAATAAGAAAATCACAGCAAACTAAGCTAAAATAGAATTTCCTCCGTTGAGCACATAAAACTTTCAGAATACTCCCCTTCACTCCTTTGTGTTCCATCCACCTTGGCCTATTTGTTTTCCCCCAAATGTGCTTTTCTATCTCTTGTTTATGTGCCTTTGCATGTCTGGAATATTCTTTCTCCTCGTGTTAACACTAAAAATCCCTTTTGCTCTTTCAAGGTTCAGCTCAAAGGCTGCCTCTCATAGAATTCCTTTCTTGATCATCATAGTTGTGAGGTCTATCTCCTTCCTCAAATGAGCACGTATATATTTACCTGATTACATTTTGTAACTCAAGCCACCTAGTGCAATGTAAGCTTCTTGAGGGGGAGGAGTTGTTTTTCATTTTGAATTTGAATCCCTACCACCTTATACTTTAGAGGTTCTTAATAAATATTTGCTGCATGTTATTGGCTAGACGGGCAGCTTGTGGTTCCTGAAAGTTTAAGAAGCTAGCTTATTTGCTTTTCACCAATTAGAAGTGTTACCAGAGAATTGTGCCAAGTGGTACAGGACAAGCAACCAAGACTAAGATGGAACTATAGCAGAGTTGAGACTAAAACAGGAGTCAGTCTGGAAAAGAACCAGATCCCATGAAGTCAGAAAAACAAAAACAAGAAGAAAAGAAACACAGCATATTTAGAGTTGGGAACCAAGAGATAGGTTACAACAAGGCAGGAAAATAGGAGTCTGAAGAATTCAGTTACTGAGGGAGGGTACAGTTAATACAAGATGGTTGGTCAAAAGATTAGGTGGACATTCTGAGGCTAAGATATCTGTAGAGACTAGATGCAGCAGGAAAGTGTAAGGTCTTCAAGGAGTAAGGGATCAAGAATCCCAGCACAAAGTCTAGATAGAAAAGGATCAGAATAAAGGAAAGCAAATACTTGACAAAAAAAAAAAAAAACAGAAGAAACTTGCAACATTTTTGCCCCTTCAGAAAGCTTCTTCCACTCATCCTGAGGAAAGTCAGAGGGTAGGATATCAAGAAGGAACTGGTACTAAATTGTATATTATGTTTGACAGATCCTGATACCAAGCCAGTTAATCACTCCATCACCCAAACCTAGCAAGTTCTCATAATGCAAAGTAGCCTATATTTCATTCCTTCGCAGTCCAAAGACTTTTTTTATACAGTAGAAAATATACCTTCATGCACATTGCCTCTGGTGTCTCCAAACAATGGCATGATCTAGGGTCTCAGAGAAAAGTTGCCTCAATTAAAGCACCATATCTTATACATGACACAGAACATTTCTGAATTCCCCCTTCAAAAATGTTCTGTGTCATATATATATATATATATATATATATATATATATATATATATATATATATATATTCTTAGGCCTTGTGTATTATATGTGTGTATGTATACATATATAGATATGCATGCATACATATATGTGTGTATGCACATAACACAAAGCCTAAGAATAAATATTTAAAATGGTTTCATTACAGCCTCTTTAATACATTTTACACTTTATACACCCAAATACCAATGAAAACAACTTTCTAATTAGCTGTTGAGTTCAGTTAAATAGCTTTGGACATAATAAATTAAGGAAAGGTTGTTTTTTGTTTATTTGGTTTGGTTTGTTGTTGTTGTTGTTGTTTTGGATAATAACAATTGGCTATGTTTACATGATAAAAAGTATCCAAATGTTTCCAAGTATCTGGAGAGTTAATTCCACATACACAAAGCCTCTGATAGACTTTTACATTTTCATCTTGTATATACAAAGAAGCCAACTGGTTTGTAAAGTGACTGTTCCTTAAGTAGCATCCCACAGTGTAATGCAGGCTTCTTTCCAGTAATATTTTAAAAATAGAGTTCTATTGATTTGTTTTGCTTTGGTTTGTTTTGGTTGGATTTGTTTTTTGGTTTTTTTGCATCTCTTAAATTTCCCCATGTATTTCTCCATTTTCTCTTCCTTTTCCCCTCCCCCTTTCCAGAGATTCAAACCTTTTTGCAAAGATTTTTTTTTAAGAAAAAAAAAAGAGGAAGAAAAAAATCCTCCAGACTAATCAATACACCACCACTCCCCAAATCCCACTAAAGCCAAAACCGTGTGTGTGTGTGTGTGTGTGTGTGTGTGTGTGTGTGTGTGTGTGTGTATCTTCCCAAATATTCTTTTGGACCTTAGTTATTCTTTGTAATTTCAGGACATTAATATTGAATTGTTTTGTGGTTCTTTTTCATTCTACTTACATTGTTGTAGGCATTTTATGTTTTCTTGGTTCTACTTCAGTTTTGGATCAGTTTATGCGGGTCTTTTCATGCCTCTCTATTCATCATCCTTTCTTTTAGGACAGTAATATTCCATTAATTCATGCACCATAATTTTCATAACTGTTATCCAGTAGATGAGGATAGACTTTGTTTCTAGTTCTTCCACCCAAAAAAATGCTGCTGTAAATATTTTGAAGTATTTGCAGCCTTTCTTTTTCATCAATGTACCTTCCCCAAGGAATGGCTTCCCCAAGGGGTTAGAGGGGAAACAATCTATCCAAATGTCTTACACTCATCAAAGGAAAAGCACTATATGAGCCCAAAACATTGCTATTAATTTTCAAATGCTAACTCCATCAACTTTATGTATTTTACATTTTTATTTTCACCATATTTTCAGATTTGTAGGTTAAGGTTTCAGTTTTCTCCCTCTATGATCTTCCCCTTCTCTACCCTCTGGAGGAACATGCTTACATCAAGAATCACATTATCACTCCCTGATATACTACATGAGTTGATAGCTAAGAACATGAAAGTTGCCAGCTAACTGATTCCTACTTAAGACAATTTAATATATATGTCAAACAAACAAAAAAAACTTATGTAAGAAGTCCATCAAATGAATCTCCCTAAAAATTTCCAGGCTAAGAACATGGCATATGTGTTTCTGTGTGTGTACGTATGTTTGTATATGTGTGTGTGTGTGTGCATATGTGTGTATATATGTATATAATAAATTTTTCCCTATCCTTCTCCAATCTTAACCCTTTGCGGTCTATGAGGTTAAGATTTTATCCTATCTGGTTCTAGTTTCACATAAAAAGGAAACATATCTTCTTCTGCCCCAATATTCCCTGCAAAAGTGTTGGTGGAAATAGGAGAGTTAAAATAAAATGACCCAGTTATATTGCTGGAATGAACCTTAAAGCTCAGACACTATAACCACTTCACTTTATAGTTGAAAAATCTGAGGCCCAGAAGATGGAAAATGAATCACCAAAGGCCAGGCAGGTAGTAGATGTCAGAGCCAGGATTAAATTCCATGTTGTTTTGCCTCCGGTTCTAGCTATATATTACACCACATTGTGTCCTTAGTATTTTAAAATGGAAATTTGGGGTTTGTTGGTATTTTTTTGTCTTTGGTATTTAAGTATAAAAAACAATTCCAGAATTAATTACATAGTTGCTTGAATGTTTTATTTTTATACCCTGTCACTACCCTCCTCCCTGCATTTAAGGCAGATATTCTTAGAGGGTGTGTGTGTGTGTGTGTGTGTGTGTGTGTGTGTGTGTGTGTGTGTGTGTTCTATGTATGAAGTAAAGTTTTGCTTGAAAATATCTTCAGGACTGTTTGTAGTAGTTTGCAGCATTGGGGGCAGGAGGGATTGTGGCACCATATAAAAGGAATTATATCTAGAACTGAGAGCCTAGTTCTAATCTTGGTCACTTAACCTCTAGGTGTTAGTTTCCTCATTTTTTTTTTTTGCAAGGCTATTGGGGTTAAGTGCCTTGTCCAAGGTCACACAGCTAGTTAAATGTCAAGTGTCTGACAGGACTTGAACTCCTGTCCTCCTGACTCCAGGACCAGTGCTCTATTCACTGCGCCACCTAGTGGTGCCCTAGTTTCCTCATCTTTCAAATGAAAGATTTGTACTAGAAGATATCTAGGGTGCCTTGCTGTTTTAAGTGCTATTCTTATACTACTGGAAGATTTCAAAATTCTCTCCTTTTTCATTCGAGATTGTAAACAGAAGGGAATTAAGAATGGGAAATAGATCCTGCATCATGTCTGCATGTCACCTGGAAAATGTTTTAGAAAGTAGAAAATGTGCTTGTTAATTTTCTAAGTACTCTCAAAGCATTCAGATTTAATAACCTTAGAAAAAAGTTTCCACTTAAAAATAAAGAAAATATTTTAGGTATATGAAAACTGTGGTTTTATTTTTTATTTTTATTTTATTTTATTTTAAGCAATTGGGGTTAAGTAACTTGCTCAAGGTTACACAGCTAGTCATTATTTATGTGTGGGTGCTCATTTTCTGAGGCCGGATTCGATCTTGGGTCATCCCAACTCCGAGGCCAACGCTCTTACTCACTGCGCCACCTAGCCGCCCCTATTTTTTATTTTTTTAAAGAAATTTACATAGGGGAAGATCACAGAGGGAGAAAACTGAAACCTTAACCTACAAATCTGAAAATATGAGGAAAACAAAAATGTAAAATACATAAAGTTGATGGAGTTAGCATTTGAAAATTAAGGTCTAGAGCTGTGCACAGGGTAGGAGTATTCCAAGACCTGTTTGTATACATGGAACCAGATTGGGAATTTTGAATGTAAGTGATTATTTCCTGAATACTTTAAGTATGGGCACACTATACTGATTGTATAGACTCACAGGCATATAAAATGTTCAGACTAGGGATTATTTTGCTTGGATGTTCCAACCAGAGCAGATATTCCAAAGTTAGAAGACACAATCTTGGGACAGTGTAACGCCATGCACGAGCAGCTTTCCAGAATAATGCTACTGTGAATAGCTTTTAAGGTTCTGATTACACAGTACAGTGAACACTCTATTCAGTAACAAATCAAAGCAAAACATTCACAGAAAATCAAGGTACAACATTCACAATATTACAACTATCACAGAAAATCACAATATAGTATTCACAGTAGCTTATCATTAAAATGGCCATATAGTTTCCACCAAGTGGTCACAAAGTTTTGAATAAAGAACAATCATCTCAAAGTACAATAGTCCAAGTCTTCCACTCATGGGGCACACTAAGTTAACTCAGTTACTTATTCAGCAATCAATTACTAAGTGCAATCATTAGAAAATACACAGACCTTCCACCCATAGGTCACTAGTAAACTACAATTTCATCACTACTCAGTACCCACAGAAAGGTCTTTCCATCTTGACTAAAGGCAGGCAACTCCTACCTGAATCCACCAGTCACCTGGATTCAAAGGCAGACAGCTCCCAGTTTTTTGTCCAGCTCTCCATGTAAGCCCTGCTCCATGCTGAAGTTCACAGGGTCCAGTCCATCTCAAATCCTTCATAATTCTTCATAATTTCTGTTTCTGGGAATTCAAGGCTCAACCAAGCCACAAACATGCAAAGTTTTAGCATCCCAGTGATACTTCCTCAGTCTCCTTCAGCTTGTTCAAAAAATCAGAATCACCTTATCCAGCCTGGTCAAGGGGTGCTCCTGGGCTCCTGGGCTCCTCTTCAGAAGAATCTCTGCCACCACAAGTTCTCAGGAAATTCTGACTCAGTTCTTGATTCTCATTTCCCTTCCATTGCTGCTCTGCCTCCAGATGCTGGTCCCAAGAAATTCTGACTGTCCCTTCCTGGGGCTTTTCCTTATATACACACAGCATTAGCTTCCTGTTTCAGCCAACCTCTTCCTCTTAAGTCAGCAACAGTAGACAGGAGTTCATACCTTCTGTTTCCCCAACAGAGGCTTGATCAATGACTAAGTGCTAAGTACCTGCTACCTTAGCCAACACAAAGGGACCTTCAAATTCAAATTACATTACTATTACAGGCAGTTAGGTGGTGCAGTAAATAGAGTGCCAGCCCTGCAGTCAGGACAACCTGAGTTCAAATCTGGCCTCAGACACTTAACACAAAATGAGCCGTGTAACCTTGTGCAAGTCACTTAACCCCAATTGCCCAACCTCGCCCCCCCTCCAAAAAGCCAAAAAAAAAAAAAAATCTACATACAACTATTAACAAATATCTATAAGATTGGTTCAGCTTTAATGAAAATGCAAAGAATTAATCATGTCATACAATGCTATACAAACATACCTGTATTCATGCTAAATGTATTAAGAATTTCTTTTAAACTAGAATTTAAAAATAAATTTCCTCTTTAAATGGACAGGGTTATCTCACTATTTAAAGAAATGTGGTAGATCCTTTTGTAAACTGAAGAATTATTTTAGCAAGTTAATAAGTATTCTGCATTTTATCTCTTTTTTAAAATAATCTTGAAAATCATCAGGTACCTATAGTAGGTAATAGAAGGGCTGGTTTTGAAAGAGACTTTTGTTCAGATCCTGGTTTGGACATTTATTACTAGTTATGTAGCTATTGGTAAATGACTCAATTTCCCCCACACCTTAGTTTCCCTATCTGTTAGAAAAGAAGAAAAAGAAAAATTGATAATATTACCCACCTTTGCCTCACAGCGGTTGTAAGGAAAGTGCATTGTAAGCGTTAAAGGTCCTTACTGTAAACAATATGCACACATAAATAGCTTGTGAATTTAGCTTCAGTAAGCCACCTAGCTGTCCCAGGGTTCCTTATTTGTAAAGTAAGGGAATTGGATTATTTGGTCTCTTAGGTCCTTTACAGCTTTTTACCATCTCACATGTTTGTGGGGGCATATAAAAGAATTATGATAATAATAATAACTACCCATTTATATAGCTCTTACTATGTGATAGGAACAGTGCAGAGCACTTAACAGATACAACCTCATTTGATCTTTACAATAAGTTTGAAAAGTAGATATTATTATCTGCATTTCACAGATGAGGAAGCTGCTGTAAACAGAGGTTAAATGACCTGCCCAGAGTCTAAAAGCTAGTAAATGTCTGAGGCTGGATTTGAACTAAGGTTTACCTGACTCCAGATCCTATCCACCATGCCACCTAGCTGCTTCCATTCTAAGATAGTTTCTTATCTTTGAGAGTGTTACAATCTTGAGAAAAAGTCTCCTGAAAATGAGTAGAGATCAAGACAGTGTAATATAAAGTACTAACGTCTATGGTTTAGATCATAAATACAGTAAAAGTCTAGAGAAATAAATTACTTCAGGAATGCATTTCAAGCAGTAGCAACTCATTGAGTGTCCATGATGAAATCCCAGGAACATTGCAATAGTTGTTAGCATATTTTCTGTATATGTTGAGATACTTGAGAGTAGGGATTTTCTTTTGCATCTTTGTGTATCCCTAGCATTTTGACACATAGTAGGTGCTCAATAAATTCTTACTGACTTATTTATGAGCATACACACTTAAAAACTAATATACACATTATTATTTTGAAATAAGCAACAGAATGTTTGTGTAAAAGCAGCAGGATGTCTACTAATTTTAGCATGGCTTTCCAACCAAAAATTGAATTTCAAGGAGGAATTCTATCATGTTTTTGTCAAAAGCTGGAAGTATGGGGTGTCAGTTTTGTTATTTTCCTCCTAGAAAACTGCATGACTACAAGGAATAGGGGCAAATTTTGCTGCTCAATAATTTAATGATTTAAATATATTCTAAGATATGATGGTATACTATTTTGCTACAACAGTAATTCTCTACATATATGTTCCAGTAGCACTTAATACTTGTGAAAACTGTGCTTCAGTTATTGAAATTATCTGATCAAATCGACCAGATTTTTAAAATTATGATTTATTAGCAGATTATTATTATTTATGCTTAATAAAAATCAGACATTGAAATAAAACATTTTCTTATGAAAGGATTTAATAGAGTAAAGGGGACTGGAGGAAACTGTACTTGATGTTATAAAGCTGTTTTACTTACATATTGCCAAGTGTACTTATATAATTAATCATGTTATAATCACTTCAAATTCCACGTTGGAAATAGCAGTCAGAAACATGTTTTTAACTTTAGCATAGACAAAAATTACACCTGTCCAAGAAAGATAGTTTTAATCCCTCTAAAAGGAACAAGGAAGCCTTGCTTCAGACACATAACTGCTTGTGTGATCCTTGCAATTCATTTAACTTAGCAATAGCCTAAGCAAGACAACAGATTACTGAGAAGGTGTCAATCTGCATTAGTAAAAGGGAAAAAATCATATTTTCCTTTATAAAATAGTATTCTGGACATAGTAAGGATTCAACATATGCTTGTTGTATAGAATTGAATTTGTGAAACTTGAATGCTTAAAAAGTATCAATTAGGAATTAATGTTGCACTTAATTTAAATGTCTCTTCTTTCTTTTTTAGAGGTCCTTTCAATTTCTTATCTCTCCTCATCATCACTATATTGCAGACTACTCCACAAGTTTATGTAGTACGATGAAAAACAAAACAAAATAAAATAAAAAATACTAGAGATTCTAGTTTATCCCAATGACAATTTGGAATGCATGCAAGCTTTTCCTTATGCCTTAAAAAGAGCTTATTTCATGCAATGATCTGGTTTTCAAAAAGGCAGCAACTAAAAATTATGCTTACTAAGGGTTACCAAAATGATATGGTGGCAATGTAGCTCCCTCAAGAGTATTAGGCCTATTTTAATGTGTTTTTTCCACCCAGCATAGCCAGAAATATGGAATAGTTTTGTCTTGCAGCATTTGCTTTGTAAAAATGAAGGAAAAAAATGAAGCTAGTGGAATTTTCCACAAGGATCAGAATTTTTCATTTGAAAAACAATGAGCAGATATTTCTTCAAAATAATTATAGATTATTCTGGTTTTCTTAACTTGTGTAATTTTGCTGATTGATGCTTCATTTAAAATTTTCGGAGAAGAACAGGATCTTATCCATGTTTGATGATGATGATGATGATGACCAAAATGAAGTCATTGAGAAGATATAACTTGCATTTGACCTATGACTGGTCCTAAGTTATTTCTGGGTAGTAAAATAATGTGTAATGTCACTGAAGAATAAATAAGTTTCATTCCTTGATAATCACACTGTCTTCTAAGGGGAGCAAAGGGAATAGTTTTGATTAGAGTGAGATTTTTGAGACTGCCTAAAAAAGGTTTTATATGAATTATAAAAATAACTCATGAAAGGAATGGAGAAATAATTTTCTGTGAAGATTTTGAGGGGAATATTATAATGTTATATTTGTAATTTATCATGAGATATATTGAGATTTAGGGGGCTTCTAGAAGGAATCAGGAATTCCCCTTTATTCAGTGGAGAAGGCTGTTCTATGCAAGTTTCTTTTGAAAAGGACTGGACAATAGGAAGGAACAGAGTAGATTAAAGTGAACAAACAAACCATCACTAGAAAAGTATGGTACTTTGATGTTGGGAGGTTAAGGTTAAGCTGCAAGGACTGGTTTAGAGGATCTGAGTTAAAGAAAATCATGAGATAATTCTGCCTCTATCTATCTATTGCTTTTGGTTGTCTACACCCTCTGCCTGCAAACTACTTTGGGGGCAGAGTGACTGTCAAGTTTAGGTTATAACCAGAATGTTGTAAATTGATGTTGATCAACATTTGGGTTTAGCCTTCTTTGTTACCAAACTTAGCACACATTTAATTTCATGTGTTCTGCCTTCAATGACTATTTATGCCCAACCTGTGGTAGAGCATTCCAAGCTCATATTGGCCTGATCGGCCACAGTCCAACACATTGAAACTTGACTTAAGCATAGTGATGGTCCTCTTTGAGAATGAAGTACAACAACCACCATGTGTATAAATAGTAGGGATGATTCATAAAACACCTAGATGGAGAAGCCAGTCCATAAAACACAACTGAACAATTCATTATTTATCTTGGTTTTGTATACCACTCTGGCAATGGGCTCTAGTTGAGTAATTCAATGTGACAAATGGTCAATTGGAGTCATTTAGTAACCTCTTTGAGTTGTGCTTTAGAGTGGAATTTGGATTTGGAAGCCCAATTTACAAGATACATTTGCATGAATGAGCCAAATTAATGCTTAAAGATGCATCAAATGGACCTTGCAGCATCTCCTGCCATCTCATGCTCATGAAATTGCAATATTAGTCACTGGTCAAGGTTTGGGTTTTGTTCATTTTTTTAACTAAAAGGTTATGGGAAATGCCATAATTATTGATAAGCAGGTTGTCATGATAACTCCCTTCTTTTTTTATTACTCTACCGGGATTGAAAGTAGTGAGTCATCCTCATGCTTTTCCCAAAAAATAATTATGTCAATTTAAAGGACATGATTTTTTTGTAAGTAGAAAGCCACTGAAGATACAAATGTGTGTGTGTGTGTTGGGGGGTGGGGGCGATAAGAGTTTGTATTTTCATGGTAAAAAGGTAGTGCCCTGCAAAATTCTCAGAAAGTGGTACCATTATTTCATTCCACTCATGTGGAAAGGTAAGAAAATAGAGAACACTGTTTAGTAGAAGATGAGACCAAGGCAAATTAATCTAAAGAGATAACTAATAGCAGGAAAGGAAATGGTAGGGAAATGAAGGAAGAGGGAGGAATGCTGAAGAAATGTAACATTCATGGTTAGGAGTCTGGCTTATATGCTAAGAAAGAGGGGTTTAAAAGATCTAAGTTAAGAAGGATCCTACATCTAAAAAGAGGTACTGTTGCCTTTGACCCTCTGACATAGGAATTATTTCTTTGTCTGTGAAAGTAGCAAATCAAAAATTTGCCAATCAGTTCAATACTGGGGAAAAAAGTTAAACTGCCTTTTTTTATTTTGACAAAATTTGTATTGATTTCCCACACTTTTAATTTCACTTATTCTCAGACTCTATATTATGAATGGCCTGACTTTACCATTAAGAGTAGAATCTTGAGAATGAATAAAAAGTAAACAATAAAGTAATATAATTTACTTGCAATAATGTATGAGAAAGGTGCCTAAGGGAAACATGAGCTCGGCTGGCTACAGTCACACGGAGGTAATAATATTATAACAAGTCAGCATGAGGTGAGATCTTGATAATGCTTCAGCCACAGGGCTAAGGACAAACTCTCACATCTGTGTCTTTCCAAAATTATAGCTTCAGGCACAGATCTTGCTCTTGTAGTTGCAAAGAAAAGGGTCAGCAACCTTGTTTAATCCTGGGAAAGGGGCATTGGCGAATATTTTCTAGTAGATAACCCCATTTTATGAAAATCCATCTTAGAAATATTGACATAAAAGAAAATGTGTTTATTTGATTTAAAAACACACACACATGTAACTACCACAAACTATATAATCGATTCCTTTATAGAGATCTCTGTCTAAATGTCCTTAATCTAAGCACAGATTATGCTCATAGGAGGTAATTGGGGGGATGCATTTGTTAATACCTGGGTGGTAGTTCTAACATGAATTCATATGTGATGTGGTGCTGGGTCAGGGTAGACCCAGGAAAGAAGTTCTGTTGTTATTTACAAGCCCTCCTTTGCACAAGAACAAAGTTGGTGCTTATGTTGGAAGCTTCTATATCTACAAAATAATTACATTGGATTAAATGTATTCCTAAGGTCCCTTCCAACACTAAAATACTGTGATGCTAAGAAAAGTTCCCTTTCTAACATTCAGTACTACTACACAGTGTCTAGGGAAAATACTCTTCTGTACAAGATCAACATGGGAAGCTGCTCATGCCTACATTTATTGTCACTTTGTGAATTTTATTCTGCGTTCCATATCCCTGCTCTGATAAACTCTGAATCACTACTTACTGGAACACCTTTCTTCAGGATTCTGAAACTGTTGGTGAACTTCCAGTGTTCTTAAAGTATAGGGGTATGAGGGAGATAAGGGACAAAAGTTAGGTTTTCCCATTGAAACTGGAATCTGACACAACAAACAAAAAACTTACCATACCAATTTGCTATTTTACCAAATTACCCACAAAGGAATTGGTCTAAGCAGTAGATAATAAGAGAGTGATAAATAAGATTTAAATTGAGTAATTTTCATAAGTAGACTTTTTCTTAGGTTTTATACCCTAAATATCATTTCTATCCTATCAAGACAGCACTAGAAAGTGATCATTATGACATAACATCATCTAGTATCACTCTATTAGAAATCATTTCCACCTGCCCTTTTAAAAAATAGTATTTATCTTGATATCTTCACAATGCCAAAATAACTGATTGGTAGTAGGCTGAGGACACAAAAGATTATTTAACTGACTGCTTTTCCTGAGTTTGGTATTTGATGCAATACAATCAAATCATTTGATCCAGTTCTGACAATTCCATGATAACAGCTCTGATGGAAAGTATACTATGAAGTATTAAAAAATAAAGAAGAATAAAATTCCACAAGGTAAAAAACTTAAAAATCATAGACATATTTACAGTTCACCAAATGATAATTACTAAGTGCCCACGTGGGTTAAAAAGAAGTATGAACCAGATTTTCTGCCCTCTGGGTTCTTATGGTTTAGTTGAAGAAACAAAACATAGACAAGTAAAAAGTGAGACAATAGGACAAATGAAAAACAACAATTGACTACAACATGATACAAAATGTAACAAAGCAAATGAATGGTAAAGAGAGTTGCTATGTAGGAGTTCGAAGAAGGAGAAAGTCTTTGTAGGGGTAAATTGGTAGCAGTACTTTTTGTTGCAACACAACAATTGGAAATAAAGTAGATGCCCATACACTAGAAAACAGCCAAATTGTAATACATGAATATAAAGGCATATGAATATACCACATATGTGATATATGAATAATAATATGACTATCATTGTGTCATGAGAAATGCAAGGGATTTGGAGAAACTTGAGAAAATCTATTAGAACTGATGCAAAGCAAGTAAACACAACCAAGAGCACAATAATGACTATGGTGATGTATAGGAAAATAATGTAAACGATGTAACAATTCATATTAATGAAATAAGCAATCTTCATTCCAGAGGACTGATGATAGAACACGCTTCTATTCTCTAGAGAGTTTTTGGACTATAACTATATATACATAGTCAGACAGTCAGTGAGTCAGCTAGTTTAGCTTAATAGTACTTCTTTAATATAAAGAATATTTGGGGGAAGTGACAACAATTTAAAAAAACATCAAAAAGCACAGATTTATTTAAAAGAAGAAGGAAGGAGGGAAGGAAGGAAGGAAGGAAGGAAGGAAGGAAGGAAGGAAGGAAGGAAGAAGGGAGGGAAGAAGGGAGGGAGAGAGAGGAAGGAAGGAAGGAAGGAAAGGAGGGAAGGTGGGAGGAAGGAAGGAATTCAGAAGGCAAGGTAAAGCTACACTAGTAAAGAAGGTGTTAGAGTCCGAGGACCTGGGTTCAAATTCCAGTTCTGCTCCTGACCACTTGTGTGTTGAACTTCAGTAGATCATAGTCTATTTGAACCTCAGTTTCCTCATTTGTTACATAAGAAGAATGAACTGAAATACCTATAAGATCACTTCTAGGTCTTAATGATGTTAGCATATTGAAGTAATGTATTCCCAAAAGTGTTAAAACTTTAACTAAAGTGGTAATTGTGAGAATTGAAAGGAAAGGATGGTTAAAAGAGAGATTTTGAACAAAGATTCAATGAGACTTAGCGGTAAGGAGATTAAGCAATTAAAAATACTCCAAGGTTACTGTCCAAATACCTGTTGTAATAAGAAAGCAGAGAAAAAATGTGTATAATAAGGACATTTCTGGCTATGAAAAGCTGGAGTTTCTTTTGACACTTTTTTTTTTGTCTAGTGCACTAGAATTTATACTTGTATTTTTAAATTGCAAAATAGAGACTAGGAACTTGGAGGACTTTAAAGGGAATAATTAGGGCTTTCATAGAGAGAAAAAAAGCTTTAAATGAAAATTTCCCTACTATTGTGATACTAAGGTTTGTAACTTAAACATGAGTAAAATATATAATTGTTGTAATTTTAGAATGCTTAAGGGATTTATTTAAATTTTAAATAATTTGTAGATTTTTATACATCTGTGGTGAGTTTATTTTATATATACATTAAAATGGTGTAATGCAGATGTTCATTGCTACAAGAACAAAAGTGCTGAATTTGTAATCTCACTGTTTTAAGTGAGAAAACTATCTCTACTATTGCAGGTTGACATCTCCTGTTACTTATCATTTCTTATCCTAGGTCCCATAAGCTTGTGGTTTGTTTGTTTATTTGTTCTATTTTGATAACTATTTCAACATAATTGCTTTATTTTTAATCCTATATATTTTGTATTTGACATTTTAAAATACTATAAAAAGGGATTATAGGCTTCACCAGACTGTCAAAGGAGTTGATGAAACAAAATTTTAAAAGGTTAAAAAACTGTCTTATGGTATCATATCTCTTGCCTTCTCAATGGGTGAGAGAGAGGTGAGAAGGAGGGAGAAAATTCAGGATGGAGAATAAAACTTTTTAAAGTTTCTAAGACAATATAATGTAGGGAAGGAAGGAAGGAAGGGAGGAAGGGAGGGAGGGAGGGAGAGAGGAAGGAAAGGAAAGGAAAGGAAAGGAAAGGAAAGGAAAGGAAAGGAAAGGAAAGGAAAGGAAAGGAAAGGAAAGGAAAGGGGAAAGGAAGGGAAGGGAAGGGAAGGGAAGGGAAGGGAAGGGAAGGGAAGGGAAGGGAAAGGAAAGGGAAAGGAAAGGAATCCCTATCTTAGTTGCTTAGAGAGGGGTTGTTACTTTGTCCAGTAACTGTCAAGAGACTTGCATCCAAATCATCCTGGCCAATTCTCTATCCAATATAGATTGTTGTTGTTCAGTTGTATCTGGCTCTTTGTGAGCCCATTTGGGGTTTTCTTGGCAAAGATACTGGAGTGGTTGGACATTTTCCTCTCCAGTTCATTTTACAGATGAGAAAATTGTGGCAAGCAGATTTAAGTGACTTGCCCAGGTTCACAAGTGTCTGAGGTCACATTTGAACTCAGGATGATGAGTCTTCCTGACTTCAACCCAGATGCTCTATCTACTATGGCTCACTAGCTGCCTATCCTCTACAGATATCTAAACAAACAAACAAAAAAGTAGCAGGGAGTCTTCATTTAACAGAAGTTAATGTCTGCAGGATTGATCTACATAATACTTCCCCAATGCACTCAAATGTTTTATTCATTATAGCTCATTGAAAGACAGGCTTGTGGGTAGAACAACCTAAAAAGTTCAATTATGAGGATAAGCTGAAGATAAAAAAAAGAAGCTAAACCATTTCTGCCATTTTGTTGTAACTTTATTTAAATTATAATCCTAAATAATTTTTACTTTATATAAAATTGATTTATTTCCAGCTTATTTAAGACAAGTTTATTTACAAAAACAAGGTATATTTTTAGCAACTATGAAATTTAATTCTTTCTAGCTTAAGTTTATGCTCTTCAATTCATTAAAGTTGCTACATATTCACCCCAGAATTATATTTGGTATTTTCATAGTTGCACTTCATTTTCTTTACACACACACACACACACACACACACACACACACACACACACGCAAGAAAAATCTCAATCATCTTTGATGAGTACTAGCAACAGCAAGAGATAGCCTTCCATTTCTTTATACATGCTTCACACTATCCTAAAATCATATTCAGGATTAGGTTAGTTTTCATTTGTAGAAATCAGTCATGAAGTGTACAGTGTTAGGAAACATACCAGCTATAAATGTTAAGAAGTCAGCTGATTCCTCTGCTCTGTGTAGAGATTTGAGAAGGGGTGGGGGCTAGAAGATGTGGGTGATACAACTGTTTATTATCTAAAAATAATCTGAGAAAGCTTAAAATGTATCCCTCATTTGCAAGGGTAATTAATACACTTTTTGCCAGCCATATGCATAGCATCATGTATATTTGGTCATGATATCTATAGTTTTCTATTACTATGAATGTGTGCCAAATTCTAATGCTTTTGTATGAAGATTTTGTAAATGCTTTTTTAGGAGATGAAGGATAGGTTGATTATGTTGAGTACCAGGGATAATCAATGGATATAGTCCTTGTGCATCATTGGTATTCTCTCAATGTCGAGAACCCATAGAAAGGCCCTCGGGAAATTGGGTAGACTGACCTGATATTGGGTTTGTGCAGGGATAAGACTGAGAGTTGCATAAGACGAATGGTGCTCTGCATCCATCAGTGGAGGGAATATTCACATCAAAGATCCACTGGGGTAATAGATTATATTCTATAAGAAACGAAGTGAATTACCATAAATTTAAATATCATGCAATCAGCCAAAGTTTGAGACAAATCAGGTTGTTTTACTGTGTCACCCAAGCAACTAATGAAAAATTGGGTCAAACATATTATGACTCCATGATTGATAGAACTTTTGGATAAATTGGCTGGATATTTGCATAGATCCTGAAATAGTAGGGAAATAGTTTTGTTTTTTTTTAATTGCATAAGAAAGTTGTGTTGTCACATCTGCATTAGTGACTAAAGACAGAAAATAGCAGAATTGCTGAACTAGGAGTCAGATGAGTTAGGTTCTAACTTTTGATATTGCTGTAGAAGATTCACTTAAGCATCTTAAGCCTCAATTTCCCCAACTGTAAGGAATGAATCCTGACATCTCCCCTATTTCCCCTTGGTTATTGTGAGAATCAAATGATATAACGTATGTGAAAACCCTATGAAAAATTCAAACCAATTTAAATATACTAGCAACAATGGGAAGAACGATGGAATAATGATAGGCAGTCTTATAGATTTAATTGAGAGCTGGACATATAACCTTGTGATTCTGGTAAAAGCATTTAACCTATTAGAACCCAAGAAATTCTATAAGACTATATAAATTGAGGAAGATCCCCTCTGCTTTTTTGAAGGTGTTCTCCCATGCCATTGGGCATTTAAACTTGGGCATTTAAACTCTCAATAACCCTAGGCCTTCCTCAACACTTTTTAGAACAATTTTAGAACAATGTTTTGGTAAAGGGTGTTGACTTCCTAGGAGTTCCCTTTACCGTGGAAATCACAGATCCAGTCCCCTCATTTCCTGAATTTCCCCTCCCTCAATAAAATAAAATCAGCTAGAATACAGGAAAGGACTATCCAAATGGTAAGGAGATAATTCAAGGATTTGGAAATTTGGGGATTGGAGAAGAAAAGACATAGAGAACCTATCATAGCCATTCCCAAACATCTGAAGTGTGATTATGTGGAATTGAGAGCAAATGGTTTATGCTTGATTCTCACAAGATTCAATTAAGGTTAATGGTCAGAAGTTATAGGAAAAGAGATTTCATTCAACATAGGAAGGATTCATCAAAATTAGAAATTCTCACAAAGAACTGTGCTTTTTTGAGAAGCAGTGAAATCAGTTTCATCTAAGATCTTTAGTTAAGCTTACTATGCATATTCTAGATAGTATTGATACTTTAGAGAAAGAATGAAGAAAATGAAGTCTGAATCCCCTTTATTCTGTGATTTTGTGATATTGTCCTAATTTGATTGTTATTAGTTTTAAAACCCCTGATTATGCCCAGTTGTTTTAGTGTGAACAAATTTTATTGAACTGATCTATTTCTCTACTCTTTCTTATAATTAATGGAACAGTCTTTGCTTAATTAATTTTACTTATTGAACTCATTATTTGACATAAACTGCTGGGAAAACTGGAAAATAGTAAGGCAGAAACTAGGAATAGACTAATACCTTGCACCTTATACAAAAATAAAGTCTAAATGGGTTCACTATTTAGATGCAAAGTCTGATACTGTAATCAATCTGGGAGAGCAAGGAATAGTTTGCCTGTAAAATTTATGGAGAAGGGAAGAATTTATGACCAAACAAGAGATGGAGAGCATTACAAAACGCAAAATGGGTAATTTAGATTACATTAAATTGAAAAGTTTTTGTACAAACAAAGCCAATGTAGCCAAGATTTGGAGGGAAGCAGAA
This sequence comes from Gymnobelideus leadbeateri, assembly GCA_011680675.1. Taxonomy (NCBI): domain Eukaryota; kingdom Metazoa; phylum Chordata; class Mammalia; order Diprotodontia; family Petauridae; genus Gymnobelideus; species Gymnobelideus leadbeateri. The sequence goes on from WOXC01010789.1 coordinate 791,958, forward strand.
AATTGGGAGATAATTTTTGCAATCAATGTCTCTGATAAAGGCCTAATTTCTAAAATATGCAGAGAACTGAGTCAAATTTATAAGAATATAAGTCATTCCCCAATTGATAATGATCAAAGGATATGAACAGGCAGTTTTCAGAGGAAGAAATTAAAGATATCTATAAGCATATGAAAAAGGCTCTAAATCATGATTTATCAGAGATATCCAAATCAAAACAACTCTTAGGTACCACATCTCACTGATCAGATTGGCTAAAATGACAAAACAGGAAAATGATAAATGCTGAAGAAGATATGTGAAAATTGGAATACTTATGCATTCTTTATGGAGTTGTAAACTAATCCAACCATTCTAGAGAGCAATTTGGAATTATGCCCAAACGGCTATAAAAATTTGACCCAGAAATACCACTTCTAGGGGTGTATCCCAAAGAGAGCATACAAGTGGGGAAAGTACCTGTATGTACAGAAATATTCATGGGAGCTCTTTTTGTGGCAGCAAAGAATTGGAAACCAAGGGGATGTCCATCAATTGGTGAATGACTAAACAAGTTATGGTATATGAATGTAATAGAATATTATTGTGCTATAAGAAATGAGGAGCAGACAGACTTCATAATAAACTGATGCTGAGTGAGGGGAGCAGAACCTGAACATTGTACACAATTACCGACACATCATATCTGTGATGACTGAATTTGATAGACTGGGCTCATCTCAGCAATGCAAAGTTATAAGACAATTCCAAAGGACTCAAGATGAAAAAGGTTATCCACATCCAGAGAAAGAATTACAGAGTCTGAATGAAGATTGAAGCAAACTACTTGCCCTCTATCGCTTTTTCATTTTGTTTTGTTTTGTTTCTTCTCCCTCGTTATTCATTCCATTGGCTATAATTCTTCTTTACAACTTGACTAATATTTAATGTGAAGGTATATGTAGAACCTATATTGGATTGCATGCTGCCATTGGAAGGGGAAGGGGTGAGAGAAAATTTGGAATTCAAAAACTTGTGGAACTGAATGTTGTAAACTAATAGTTAATAATTTTTTAAAAGATTAATAAAATTTAAAAATTATACTGATAAAATATTTCTTCTTTGTAATAAACAATTGAATTTGGAAGATAAGACTTAGAATATTCCTTTCTCTTCCCTTATATCTCCTCCTACCCCCACCAGATTTACTGTTTGCATGCCACTTTAGGAAAAACTCTAGAAGAGTTAAAAATCATTCTTCATGATTGTGGAAAATTGGTCATTTATCCAGGGGTGTAATTAGAAAGTGAAAGGGGGATTGCAGTCACTGAGTTACAGCACCAAATGGAAGATGAAAGAAGACATAGGAATTGAGTAGTTTCTGTAAGTAAAACTTCCACAAATCTTCACCAAAACAAAGTGGAAAAGTACAGGCACATTCATTCATGCTAGACTAACTCTATACATGTTGTTGTTCAGTCATTTTTTCAATTCTCTGATTTTTCGAGACCCCATTTGGGTTTTTTGCTCATTTTTGGCAAATGGTTTGCCATTTCCTTCTCCAGTTTATTTTACAGATGAGAACTCTATGGCAAACAGGGTTAACTGGCTTTCCTAGGGTCACACAGCTAGATTTTAACTCAGGATGATGAGTCTTCCTGACTTTGGGCCAGCCTCTCTATACAGTATGCCACTTAGCTGGCCCCATACATATACATGCCCTCTAATGCTGGAATAAAAAACATTTTTTCCTTGGGTCAGCATGTGTAAGAAGCTGGAAAACATTTATGCACATCTGTTTATTAGAGAATGTATCACTGGCCTCTTGTCTGTTATTGAATTGCTCCTTTGCCTCCTTCACCTAAGAGATACCTGACCATACCTGTATCCCTGGTGATCGATATTAGGCTCCTGTCTGTCTGTTCTCCTGGCCTCTTACCCAAGTCACACCAGTCTATGGTTTATCCTCCCCACAAGTGATACCTCTGGAGTCTTTCAGTTAGTATATTTGATTTTCAAAGTTCTCTGACCAAGGAACAATGAATAAATCTACAAATATTTATTAAGAGCCTACTATATGCCCAGTGTGTGCTAGATGTTTGAGATAGAAATGCAAAAATGATCCAATTCCCATTCCCTAGGAGTCTATATTTTGATGTCCAGTCCTCCTACACCAGAGAGCTATACATCTCTTATATCTTGAATAACTTTGAACTATCTTCATTGTTATTCATCTCCTCTTAAAAAAGCAGCTCATAATAGTGTCTACACTAAGACAGTTGACATTTTTCCTAAGTTCTTTAAGGAACAAAGCTCTCCATGGTGAAAACAAAACAAATTCCAGCAACATGTGGATCAAGACCCTTGACAGTGGTGTAATTATAACGATGATGATAGATTGAATGAAAGAGAGATTAAAGAACAGATAAAGTGATGACATGTCTAGAGACATAAAGTGAATGATATCTAAGAATTACACGCTGAAAGAGAACAAGAAAGTCTGAGGGGCTAATGCCAGAGAGGCTTAAAATTGTGGGAAGGAAGGAAGGAAGGAAGGAAGGAAGGAAGGAAGGAAGGAAGGAAGGAAGGAAGAGAGGTAGAGAGGTAGGAAGGGAGGGAGGGAGGGAGAAAGAGAGGGGGTGACAAAAAGAGAGAGAGAAAGAGACAGAGACAGACAGACAGACAGAGAGAAATCTTGTGGCTAGTGCCATAGGGAGAAAATTCCAGGTTCCTAATAACCAACTTGTAGGGAGGCAAAATAAGTGTAGTGGAAAGTGTGGTCAAGGAACCTCAGTTTGAATCCTAGTCCTACCATGTACTAACTAAATGATTCTGGGCAAGTCATTTGACAATTCAGGACCTCAGTTACCTCATCTGTCAAGTTATGATCATTGTATCCTCCTGAGAATTGTTATCTCTTCTGTCTCCTTCTTCTCCCCTCCTTTCTTCTTTCTTCCTCCCTCTCCTCCTTTTCCTCCTCCTCCTCTTTCCTCCTTTTCCTCTCTCTCTCCTCTTCTTTCTCCTCCTTCTTTTCCTTATCCTCTTCCTTTCCCTCCCTTCTCCTCCTCTTCCACTTCTTTTACCTCCCTCTTTCTTCCTTTTCTTCCCCTCTTCCTCCTGTTCCTCTTCCTGCACATTCCCTCCTCCTCTACCTTTCTCTCCCTCTGTGTTCTCCTCCTTTTTCTTCTCATCAGACTAGTCTCAAAAAGTATGCTTTCTTGACAGAGACATCCAGGGTAGTAAGAATCAAATCAATGTACTTTTATCTAACCACATTTAAATCATTTCCATTAGTGTTCATGTGAACCAAAAGCTCTAAATAATCTCATCTAGGTTGTTTCTTGTCCAGCAGTCTCTAATGAGTCCAACCCACTGTGCGCATGTATCAATATAAGAAGTTCTTGTTCCCCCCAACCCACTAATTTATCCCTTCTTTCCATCCTTCTGTCATTCAAAAATATTTACTAAGTGTTATTAAGAGTATAACACTAGGGGCGGCTAGGTGGCGCAGTGAGTAGAGCGCCGGCCCTGGAATCAGAAGGACCTGAGTTCGGAGCCGGCCTCCGACACCTAATCCGCACAAACAAAAACCTAGCCGTGTAACCTTGGGCAAGTTACTTAACCCCAATTGCTTTAAAAAAAAAAAAGAGTATAACACTAGTTAGATACAAAGAAATACAGGATTATCTTTTGCCCTCCTGAAGGTTTTACAGTCTCATCTCCCATACTAATACCATCATGATATGGTCTGAGTATGGAGTCAGAAGATGCAGTTTATGTCTGGCACTTACTGAGTAATATGAGCAAGGCTCTTAACCACTCTGTGCCGCCTTTCCCTCTTCTGTAAATTGATAATTACGATACTCATTCTACCTAACAGAGTTGTGAGGAAAGTATTATATAAATGTTTGTTTTTCATAATTATTGTTAAGAGACATTTGAGAAGGTAAAACTTCCCTTTGTCTTAGCTTTCTCTCTTGCAATCCTTTCTACAAATATTCTCATTTCCAGTTCTTCTGTATGAATGTCATATGTAACATGTTTTCTATAAATAATTATTGTTTCTTCTGTATCTTTTTTCTTTCTTTCTTTTTTTGCTTTTTAGAGGGCAATTGGGGTTGACTTACCCAAAGTCCCATGGCTAGTTCTTGTGTTAAGTGTCTGAGGTCAAATTTGAACTCAGGACCTCCTAAATTCAGAGCTCGTGCTCTATTCACTGTGCTACTTAGCCACCCCTCCTGTATTTTTTCAATGTGATGTTCCAGGTATTTGGGAAATTTGATTATCTAAAAATTAATGTGAGTGAATTTTCATGAACAGTAAAGGTTAGATTTGGTGCAGTTCTTTTCTTTCATTTTTAAAAGTCTACAGATATAAGCTATGTCTACATAATATCAAACAACCGGATTAAAGTCCAGAGATTTGAGTGTCATAAAAAAAAAATAGTCTTAGACATTATGGATTCTCACTGCGGAGCAAACTACAGTCATAGACATTTTGGAATTTGATATTTGATTAATTGCATTTGTTGATTCTTTTATGCCCTACATATGATAAATTTAATTTGTCCAATATGTTGTTCTGGGGGGAAAATATGCAAATAGTGGACTCCTAGTTAGACAACTACAATTTATGGGGTGGCTAGGTGGCACAGTGAATAAAGCACCGACCCTGGAGTCAGGAGGACCTAAGTTCAAATCTGGCCTCAGATGTCACAAAAACTAGCTGTGTGATCTTGGGCAAGTCATTTAACCGCCATTTCCCCTCAAAAAGCAAAAAAAAAAAAAAAATGACTACACTTTAAGTGTCTGCCTCTTATTGATGGCAAAGGGAAAGCTTTGTTTTCTTCCTGAAATAAAAGTATTTAATAAAATAATATAATAATAAAAATAGCAATAATAGATTTCCAAATAAACCTTGGCCATATTCTGCCAGAAAAACACACAGTGGCATCAAAGGGAAGAGTAGAGACACATAGAACATATACAGAAAAGGTAAAGATATAAGGAACATTAGTGACCCATTGAGGGACAATGCACTTCACAGCCAAAGCTATCTTCTAGAGATGTTATTGCACTGCTCTCAGCGGAGCTGCTTCTTTCCAGTCTCACATGGCATGGTGGGGAAGCTTCTCTCTCTGCTAGCCATGTTGTAAAAACATTTTTAGTGTCTCTGTATATTACTCAGTGAGAACATCTACATGATGGGGAATACATATAACTTATTCTGGGGGCGGGGGCTGTTTGTGAGAATCAAATGAAATAACATGGAATGCACTCTCTAATCCTCAAGCACTATATAAACTCTTTCACTGTATCTGCAAAAGTTACTTTGGAATTTGAACCCTCTCTATTCACAAAACCTGTATAATTCATAAATAGCTCTCTCTTAAGTAAGTGGGTGGCACAGACCTTGAATTAAGAAGACTCCTTTTCATGAGTTCAAATCTAGCCTCAGACACTTATTAGCTGTGTTATCCTAGACAAGCCACTTAACTCTATTTTCCTCAATTACTCATCTGTAAAATGAGCTGGAGAAGGAAAAGGCAAACCACTCTAGTATCTTTGCCAAGGAAATCCCAAATGAGGTCACAGAGAGTGTAACACAACTGAAAAAACTTAACAACAGCAACAATGCATGCATACATGCATGCTTGCAGACAAATATACATATATATGTGTATATGTGTATGCGTGTGTATATATATGTATATATCTATATCTATCTAATATCATTCCTGATATTAAGAAATCAGTTGCTAAACCCTGTTTGGTCCAACCACAATCTTTCTCCAGAAGATATGGGTAAGATTTAGTCTGAATAGCTTTATATTTGTAAGTATTATTTTTTTTCAGTATGTATAGATGGTATAAAAGGACATGCTAGCTAATGAAAGGACTTCAGTCATGGGTAAGAGGCAAAGATTGACTACAAAGATGAAACTAAGGAGACAGCCAATACAAATTTGGAATATCCAAAAGAAAAAAAAATCATCAATGAGTTAATGCCCAGCTTCTCAGATGCTGGAATCTATTCTACAGAGGCGTATATGTCATTTCATCTTCTCATTCAATACAGCTATGACAAAAGCTTCTTAAAATTTTTATAGGGACTTTTCCTAGTATACACTTTGGGGTTACTAAAAGCTTCAGGAAAAGCAGTTTATGTAAAGAATAGTATCCCATAGTTATGCCAGAAAAGCTACTTTCCATAATACTTCTCGTAAAGAATGAAACTTGTGATTTATGAGACTTTTGTGTGTTTAGAACAGTTTACTGCCAATCACAATAATAAAATATCTCCCTGGAACACTTTTTAATAACTGGTAAAATGCACATAATTCTCTCTCACACTCATATAATTTCATTTTCTTAGAAAAACTCTAGCCCATTAATTGTTTGAGCAAATGTTTAAAGTCAAGAAACTGAATTATTTTTTCAGAATTATAGAGGAGGATGGTTACATGATTAATTTTGCTATGGAAATTCTCCTTCCAAAAGTAATGCTTAGCTTATGTTTCACCCAAAATACTCTATAGAATCCCTCTATTTTCACTAGAATGGTGGAATTTAGATTCATAGATTTTGAGATGGGAGTGACATCAGAGACCAACTAGTCTGATATTTCATTTTACTGATGAGAAAGTACTTCACTGTAATAAAGAAAGTTAATGACAGGGCAGAACTAGAAACAACATGAGATCATAGGATTCATAATTGAAAGGCACTTTATAGATCAGTCTAGTTTCCTTATTTTACAAATGAAGAAATTGAGGCCAAGACAGGCTAATTGGCCTACCTTTTTTTTTAACTTGCCAAGAGAGTATAGCTATTAAAATTTTCTGTTTTTCAAAAATACATATAGGGTTTGCATGTAATTGGGAGGTAAGATGTGCAGGCATTGGGACACAAAGAGTAACCTTGCCCTAATGGAAAAGTCGAAGGAGGTATAGGAGAAGATATGGGAGAGAGCAGATTGGATGAGGGGATATCCTGTGCGACTGCTATTCTGGAGTGGTGGGTAGGGGAAAAATGGGGAAAAAATTGAAACTCAAAATCTGGTGGAAATGAATGATGCAAACCAGAAGTTAATAAAGCATTTGTTTAAAAAAAATACATATAGGGGCTGCTAGGTGGTGCAGTGAATAGAGCACCGGCCCTGGAGTCAGCAGGACCTGAGTTCAAATATGATCTCAAACACTTAACACAAAAAATAGCCTCGTGACTTTGGGCAAGCCACTTAACCCCAATTGCCCTCCCCCCAAAAAAATAGATATAGCATCACGAAAACTGAAAACTTTTTTGTTTATTTGACATCTTTCCTCCTTTTCTACCTGGTTCCCATAAGAACGGAGAAACAAAGAAGCAGAGTGAGGAAGTAGGAAATAGGAAGGGATAATTAGAAACACACACTACAATGTTAGAGAAAGAATTATAAAGACAGAAGAAAGATTGTCCTGAAGATGTGATAAAGCAAACTACTAGGTCGTGAGATATGTCAACCTCTTATCTTCTTTGACTTTTGATGAGATTAGTCCCCCAAGATGGTTTCATTGAAAAGGTTTTTACTGTGTACTTTCTGTGGCTTCTTTCTTTGTACTTTTTTCACTGAAGTTACAGTGACAGAGGTATAATAGGACATTCTTTTGTTGCTCTTAGTTGCTGGGTTTGCTCATATTTGCTCCTCTACATACTTTGATTTACTTTTTTTTTCTTTTTACCAGAATGGTTAAATGATAATTTCCTATATTAATCTACTTATATTGATCTTACCTCTTTAAAAGAACATGTAACCATTTTGAAATTTAAAATGAATACTGAGAAGTTAATTGTTTTAGTTTGGGTTTTGAACTTAGTAATTAAACATACAGAATAGCCATAATGTTATTAAGTCCTTCTCAGGTTGTCCCTAATACTTACATAAGGCCTTCTACATTAAGTCTTTAGTGATCTTTCCAGCAGCTAGTACATTCTCCTACCCAAATGACCTTATATTTGTGATAGCAAAACATTCTCATCCTAAGACTGCTCCCTCCTTTGATTTATCAAGAGAAAAAAAAATAGGGATGGAAAAGTGGTGGTTTCATTGCTTAAATCATGCCCCAAACATTAAAAAAAAAAACAATATAGTGAGTAGACACTTTATAGAGTGAGAGAAGATCTGGGATCAAATTCTACATCTAATACTTACTGGCTCTGTAGTTTACTGGCAGCAAGTCAGTTAACCTATCTGGGCCCGAGTTTCCGAAACTATGAAATGGGGATGATAACACCTGTAGCCTATAATTAACAGGATTGTTGTGAAAAATGAATGAGAGTATAAATAAAATATTTTGGAACTTCATAGTGTGATCTTAGTATTACTGTTGTTATTATTACTATTTAATTAGCAACTATTACATCTTTAATAATAAGTAAAAATTTCTCAATGCAATATGTATTATTTGTCATACAGACTTTCTTGAAATGAAAGTTTATGGTTGCATATTTTGAATCCTTTTTTATGTTCTGCTATGCACATGGCATGTTTTTTTTTCTGTATTTAAGTTCATGATATGTTTTAGCTTCTTTTCTCTATTCCGTATTTGTGTTCTAGTCCTTGAGTCTAAAATATATATTTTTTTTAAAGTGGGAAAAAAACACATAGATGAAAATGAAGCTAAATCATGTTTCTAGAATTAATTTGCTTGAAGCTATTTCTGTCATTTGATCTCCTTTGTATTCTACCACAGGGCTACACACAGTACACACCAACCAGTTGGAACTCAGTAAATATTGTAAGATGAATTAAACATGGAATATGAATAACAATATGAATAACATTCATCATTCCATTAAATATCAAATGTAAAATCTGATAAGTAGGTCTTTTCCACTAAAGTGTTTGGTTGTTTTTTTAAAAGAATACAAGAACAGAGTGGAATTATATATATAAATATGGATATATAAGTATAATTACATACGTACAATTATGTACACATATATGTATATATGCATATGTGTATAACTTACATTTACATTATTTTTGAAATTTATAAAGTGCTTTATACACTTTATCTCATTTGAGCCTCAAAACAATCCTATGAGGTATCATTTGCCCTATTTTAGAGATGAGGAAATCAAAGTTCAAAGTAGTTAAGTGATGTGTCAACATCCACAAGTTAGAAATGGTCAGAGACAGGATCTGAACCCAAGTTTTTGTAACTCCAGGTACACAATTCTATCCACAAAGCCCATAATATCTATTTATCCCCAAGAAAACTGAGTATTTTAGCCCAATGATGAATTTAAGAAATATGTACTATATCATCTATTAATATTTAAATAATTGCACACTAGTTTCATTTTAAACCTTCATGTTCTAAAATCATGTAAATAAAGTCAGTGTTTACAAATAAGGTACAAATGGAGGAAAATTAACTAGGGAATAAGAAACTGGTGTTGAGGGAATGAACTAAAATAACAAGTTCCAGCCATTGATTGTGTAGCTTCTTTATAATTGGAAGCATTATGTTTTTGAAAAAAAAATCTGACATTCAGGGATGCTGCATTTTAAATTACAGTTTAAGGTTTCCACATGAACTCTTTAACCCTAAAAGCATCTGCTTTACCAAATAAACAAGCCCTGTTTTTGTCAATTAAGTAGTTCTCTTTGTCATCTAGTTACAGGTTATAATTTTATTTTGTCCCTCTGAATAATGCAGTGGTTCTGGCCCACATACAGAATTTGTGTGTACTCTTCAACTTTGTTACATAAACTTGTTTGGTTCTCTTATGGCTGAAATTTTATTTTAAATAGAGTTATTGCCTCTGTTAAGACAATGAAAAAATTTTCACCAATGTACCTAGGTAAACAATAGAAGAGTTGTATTTTTAATATTTTGCTCCGACTATTCCTTCTGGAAAATAAGATTATGCTTATCTATTTCTCCCTGTCTCTTATGTGTATGTAATTATAGATAGGAGATCCACTTTGGGTTGGCCTGTAGGTATCATCCCATCCTTGCCCTGCCCCATCTTCTAACTTTGTCTATGACATATAGTCTTCCTTCCTCATTCCACCTACTGTTTCATTCTTGGGTTCTTCTGTGTTCATACTAATGATTCCTCAGAATTTAAACCCATGTCTTATTTTTTCTAAATCCAATCATCTTTCTGTCTTATTACCTGTGTTCCTTTTCTGGAAAAAATAAATTAGGTTCTAGAGTGTTTTATACTTTGATATTGCCAGTGTATGAGTATATTTTTAATTTATTTGACCCAATGTATATGCAATTGATTGTGCATTTATCTATATTGTTTTAGGATGAATAATATGGGTATATGTATGTATGCATGAGTGCATAGTCTGTTCTTCTTAATAATAGGTAAGATGTCGATGAAGACAACAGAATAGTTAGATATCTGCGTTATATAAAGTAAAGGAACATAAAGCTGATTTGACGGGAGGCCCAGGAAGGAAGGTAATGGGGCTCTATAATAGAAGGAGATGTAAAGCAAGTAATTAGCTTAACAAACATGATTCCTACACTTTTTGCAATGCTTTCTGTGTTTGAGTAAATCGGTGATTGGTTGTTGTTCAGCTGTTTCAGTCGTGTCTGACTCTCCATGACTCCATTTGGGGTTTTCTTGGCAGAGATACTGGTTTGCCATTCAACTTATTTTACAGATGAAGAACTGAGGCACATAAGGTTAAATGACTTGCCCAGGGTCACAAAGCTAGTTAAGTATCTGAGACCAAATTTAAATTCAGGAAGATGAGTCTCCCTAGTTCCCAGCCCAGTGCTTTATTCACTGCACAACCTAGCTGTCGCAAACTAATGATACTATAAAAAAAATAAAAGAACTCTTAAGAGACTAGAAAAAATGATGTGGCATCTGGTGATGTAACCAGTAAGTGAACCATATTCCATCCATCTTTTTTGTGGTGACTATAATTGACAACATATTGTCTTAGAAGATAGTGCTGATGGAAGACATGATGGTCCAGATCTAAGAAGGGATATACAAGTCAAAAGTCAGAAAGTAGAGTAGATGAATCAAAGAGTATATGGTCTTTTATACAATTTGTAATGCATCCCAATACTGTATCACCTTATTGATTATCTCATGCCAACAGACAATATGATTGCTGGGAAGACAATGACAATCAGCTTGAATGACAAACAGAGCAAATGGGTCCCTAAAAAGAAAAAAGGGCACGTTGTAAACAGCAGTTTGGGGTATACAGAAATACTCACTGTCATTTTTTCCTTTTCCTTCTCGGGTCTTTTATGCTCACAGCTGGCTGACTGTCTTTTAAGGCTATGACAGTGAATGGGGTAGAAACAGTTCACAAATTGGGCTCTTAAGGCTATCGAAGGAAATGAAGAAGTCACCACAATAAACAAGCTGCTCTTTCTTGATAATAAAGACAACTTACTACCTATGTGACTTAGGGTAGATCTGTCTCCTTCCGCCCCAGAACCCCTAGGCCCCACTTTCTCTCACCATGGAAGCTTTATTATATTTCTGTCTCTGTCTTTTACGCAGTTTGGAGATCCTTAGGGTTCTGTGACATAAAATGGAATCCATAAAGGCATGACTAATGTCTCAATGGCCACCTGATTTCCAGTTGTATGTGTGGTGAACTCAACTCAGTAACAAACATTTTTAAGTGTCTTAACTGTGTAAGAATATAGAGATAAATATATCTAAGTCCTTTGTCCTAAAATAAGATATTTTCAGTCAACAAGCATTTGTTAAGTATTTTTCATGTTCCAGGCACTATGCAAAGCACTAGAGATACAAATAAAGGGGTTGGTGGAGAAAGACACCATTTGCTGTAAAAGAACTTGGATTCTAATGGGGAAGATAACATAGAAATTACTTTGTATAAACAATAAGGATTCCTATAAAAGGTATATTTGAAATAGGTCTTAATGGAAGCCTGAGAAACAAGTAGGCAGAGATGAAGAGGAAAAGTATTTTAGGCATGCAAGAAAGCATGGGCAAAGACATGGAGGTGGGAGATGGAGTATCACATGTGAGGCAAATAGGTCAGTTGTCAAGCCAGCAGCTTTGCAGAGGACTACTGCTGTGAACAGCTTAAATGTTTTGACTACATGGGATAGTGAACTCTCTATTTATACAGCAGTAAATTAGAGCAAAACATTCACAGAAATCAAAGTACAGCATTCACAATTTTATGACATAACAACTTACTTAAAATGGTCACATAGTTTTCATCAAAGTGGCCACATAGTTTTAAGCAAAGTACAATCATTTAGTAAGTCAATTATTTAGTAAATCCTTAATTCAATCATCCTTAAGGAGGCTTGTCTCCTTAATGGACACAAAGTACAAAGGTCAAAGTTCTCCACCCCTAGGTAACAGTAAATCATAATCTTCTCAGTCAGTATCAGGTACCCAAGAAGAGATCTTTTTGTCTTGACTGGAGGCTGGCTCTCAGCTTCCATTGTCCTCTTCCATGGGTCCAGCTCCTATCTGAATCCATCCAACTTTCAAAGGCAGGCAGCTCTCAGTTCCTTGTCCAGTTCCTTGTGCAGTCCCTGTTCCATATTGAAGCTCACAGTGTCTAGTCCACCTCAAGTCCTTCACAGTTTCTGTTCCTGGGAAGACAAAACTTAAAGCCACAATAACTTTCATGCACATTGCCGGCATCCTCATCAATTCACTTTCTGCCTGTGAAATCAACATAGACCCAACAACAAGGTTTGAGGAATCAACACAAATCATCAGTATAGTCCCAGGAACTCTGAAAACATTAATAAGACCCTGCTCCAGGATTTCTGAACATACAACAAGAAAATCCTCTTTCAGGGCTTCTGAAGCAGCAGTAAGCCCCCAGGGCTTCTGTAACAACAGCAACATCCTCTATAAGCAGACAAATCTGACACAGTAACATCAAAACAGACAAAGTAACAGCCCCAGAGCCATCCTTCTTCCCAGTTCTCCTCTCCTCTCATTTCTCAGTTCTTCTCAATTCTCCTATCAGTTCTTCTCAGTTCTCTTTTTCAGTTCTCAATTCAGTTCTCAGTTCTGCCACCAGAAGTTCTGTTCTCAATTCTGCTCTCAATTCATAACAGTTCTCAGAAGTTCTCAGGATCGTAGCAGTTCTCTCTCAGCAATTCTGGTTCTCTAGCTTGAATGATTCCTTATATATGATATTAGCTCCTCCCTGTTCTGCCCCTTCCTGTTACATCAGCAACTTCCTCCCACTGGGGGATTCACAAGTTCTGGATCTTAATACTTGATACAATCAGGAACTTGAAACAAGGTGCTAAGTAACTGTTTGATTGCCAATACAAGGGCAGGGAAAATCTTCACATCCCCTTTACCATTATCCCAGTATAGCAGGATTATTGAGAAGGCATAGGAAAGTAAAGGGGATGAAGACTTGAAAGATAGGAAGGGGTCAACTTGGGAAGAGGATTTTATAGCTGTTTGTTATTGTTGCTTTGTCATTCAGTCATATCCAACTCTTTGTAACCCTATTTGAGGTTTTCTTGGAAAAGATACTGCAGTGGTTTGCCATTACCTTCTCCAATTCATTTTATAGATGAGAAAACTTGAGGCAAACAGGGTTAAGTGACTTGCCCAGGGACACACAACTATTAAGTGTTTGAGGTTAGATTTGAACTCAGGAAAATGTCTTCCTGACTTTGGGCCTCAACACTCTATCCACTGCAGCACCACCTAACTGCCCTTTATATCTAATCCTGGAAGTAAATAGAAGCCACTGGATTTCACCAAGTAGTGAAAATAACATTATTATACTTGTGCTTTAGGAATTATTACAGAATATTAAAACCAGAAAGAATTTTAAGGATCATAAATAGTCATATATAATATTTTCCTTTTTGTTTAGACCTACAATCTCATCAATGTGATGAATCATCTTCTACCAACCAACTCTAACCTTCTAGAGTTACTTTGGAAAAAGAGGCTAAGAGACATGTGCCAGGAGTGGAATTTGAAGTCAAGTCAACAAACATTTACTAAATGCTTGTTATGTGTCAAACATTGTTTATGTGTTAAACATTGTCATATCCCCAAGCTCTGGGGATATGACAACCAAACCAAACCAAACCAAGGAACTCACTTTAATAGGGGAGACAGTAGGCAAGTAACCATATTCAAACACGATTTATAGAGGATGACTTTGAGATAATTCCAGAGGGAAGGCACTGAAGTTAAAGAGGATTTAAACCCAACTCTCTACACTTATCTGTTACATGTTCATATTTAAAGCAACATAATGTAGTGGCTGAAGGCAGCCAGGTGGCACAGTGTATAGAGCACTGAACCTAAAGTCAAGAAGACTCATCTCCCTTAGGCATTTACTAGCTGTGTGACCCTGGGCAAGTCACTTGATCTTATTTGTCTCAGTTTCTTCATCTTTAAATGAGCCAGAGAAGGAAATGGTAAACTACTTGAGTATCTTCACCAAGAAAACTTCAAATGGGGTCATGACTGAAACATGACAAACAAATGAACCACACAATATAGAGTAATGTAGAGTAGAGATAGAGTAACCACCATGAAGCCAGAAAGTTTAAACTTTGCCTCACACTTAGCTATGTGGCCACGGACAGCTCATCCAGCCTTGATTTGAATGCTGTCTTCATTTTTAACAGGGGTTTTATGTTGTCATTGTACTTAAAATATCCAATATTAAGCCATGACTTTTTCTTTCTTCACTCCAAGTGGGGTCCAACCCACCCCCCATCACCATCACTACTACTCTAGACAAGTGATTATACTACAGAGCTTAGAAAGCTCTGATTTATTGTGTCATAAAAATGATACATTGTTTTGCACTAATTTTTTTAGAGAACTACAAGGTAATAAACAAAATGTGATTGTCAGTCATAACCAATAAATATTTGGAATAATTTCCCTAACAATTTCTATCATCTCTCTGGAAGAAAATTATAATATCCTATAACTTGTAGGATTTTTAAGAACCTTTCCAAAGTATTTGTATATTAATTACTTGATAGAATTTAAATTCCAACTTGGGGGAATTGTAAAGGGGCCATAAATGGTTTAAATATTAATTGTGTTATAATAATTTGGGTTAGTCACCTTATTTTCATTTTAAATATTGCATGAAGCAAGGACATAGCTCCTGAGTCCATCCAAGAACTTTTTTTGTCCTCCACTATTCTGTTCTCTGAGTATAATAGCAGGTCCTGCCAAAAAAGGAGGGCAAGATTGGGGAGAATAAGCATTGATAGGAGAGTGTCTATGGTATTAGAAGCTTTAGGAGGAGTAATTATAACAGAAAATCAAATGTTTACTATTAACAATTTCATCTCTAATTAGGTGTTATTTTTAGAAGACAAACTTGTATCTGGAGTGTTTACATAAAGGGTTCCCTAAAAACAGAAATTATTGCCTTCGGAGATTTCTCTAGCTTGCTGTATTTGTGACAGAATAATGACTGGAAAAATACTATTTCTTGAATTGAATTCAATCAACCTGTTATGCCCTTTACAGAAAGACCAGAGTTTATCGTTCTAACCTAAGTTCCATTTGAAACAATTCTGTAATGGATTCTACCATCACACACGTTAGAGGCAGTCTTGGACTAAAGTGACCTTAATAGAATGGAATTCTTAACGGTGATGCCATTTCTAAAAACAAAAATCCATCATTTCCACAGACATATCTGTGATTCTCTAGCAAGGTAAGGATATTTTGCTATAAATATTTTCCTGTTTTTCTATTATAGCTCATGACTTTTTCTTTATAAATTCTAAAAGTTTACGATCAAATTGTAGTTTTATAAACAATAACCTTGATGTCCACCTTTTAGCATGAGAGAAGTAGGAATAATACTAGTTGTAGTAATGTTATTATACATATAATTTATATACACATATAATATTATAATTAATGTGTAATATATAATATTATAATTAATAATAACAAACCACCTAGCAGAGAACATAAAAATCATATGAGAACAGGATGAGGTGCACATCATTTCCACTGTCCTATCTGCTACTGAAGTTATACCAAGGACAACGTTAGTGAGTTTACAGAAGATAAGCCTATATCCTAAAATGTTTATTTAACTACAAAAAAATTTATTTCAGTCACCTGAGCAATAATTGGTATAGCATTACATTTAAAAGAATAATATCAGAATTGGGACTTGTCCCAAGACCACACTGTATCAAAAAGAGACACCAAGAATGACTTGATGGAGATAATGATGATGAAAACGATGGCGATGATGACGATGACGACGATGACGATGACGATGATGACGACGATGATGATGATGATGATGACACTGACAACCATTTTGCTCTTAGTGGGTTCGGACTTGAGATTCTATTGGTGTAAGCAAGTACCATTGATGCATGAGTTTGTTACTTATAGACTTAGAGGGTTTGCTGGGGCACTTAGGCTTAATAGTCTTCCTTATAATCATAGAAATATGTTTGTGTCAAAAGGAAAATTTGAATTTGTTCCTTCCTGAGTCCAAATTTCCTATCCACTATACCATATTACCTGTTAATATTGATGATATTTATATTTGTATAGCACTTTATTCATACAAAGTTATTTTATACCTTCAATAATTTTATTCACACAGTAACACTGTGCAATAATTAATGTATGTTATTCCTATTTTCAGATGAGAAAAATAAGTTCCAAAGAAATCCGATTGATTTTTTTGTTTGGGGATTGTTTTGTTTTATTTTGTTTTGCTTTTAGAGGGAGGATTCTCTGTCACAATTTGACCTGAGCTGGTCAGAATGTAAAAAAAAAAAAATGAAGAAAGGTTCTTTTGGTAAGATATTTTTCCCCATTAGATGGAACTCTGCATGGTCATTTGAATGGTTTGGTTAGGATGGCTACTTATTAGGGATAGGACAATTTTCAAAGCTTATTAGAATTTATTTTTTTCCTTTTCCCATTCACTAATTTAAAGGAGTATGACATGTATCATTACTAAAGGTTTTATGAATTTGGTCAATGTGTGGATCTATTAATTTCAATGAATATTTGAAAAACAAGGCAATGGCAGTCATATAAAACATGGAGATTCTGTTACCCTTTACCTACTTCAAGATATTGCCACAAAAATTCATCTTTTAAAGTAAAAGTTATTTATTTTTTCTCTCTTTATTACCATTCAATATTGATTTGCAATCTTAAAATACTGTAAGGAGTTCAGAGGCATGATGGTAACACTGGAATCCTGAGCAGTATTGACAACTCCAGTTTAGAGTCTACCTGTTCTTTTTCATCTTTAAACTCAAAACTTTCAATCTGCACCTAAGGGTGCTTAATGTATATTATCTTCATTTCTCAGGATCTGTGGGAAGGAGACACAGTTAAGGGTCCAGTCACCTGGTGAGAATGAGGGAGAACCAACAAATGAATATGTTGGATAACTTGTGTATCCAGTTGTGTTTTCCACAAGGAACTTCTTTGAACAGCATGGATGAGGGCCACACAGGATGGTCAGAAATGGATAAATTTGGATCTGCATCATTGGAGGGAATACTCCCAATGATGAGAACACAACAACATTGGGGGGTTAAGGTATCACTCCTTATCTTTTACCAATGGTTTATTCTACAGCATCATCAAAATACATCATGACAGGATATTAGAATTTTGGAGTTTGGTGATCATCTAGATCAGCCTCCTTAATTTTTTTACCTTTTGGAGGGAAACTGGGGTTAAGTGACTTGCCTAAGGTCACACGGCTAGAAAGTGTGTCAAGTGTCTGGGGCTGGATTTGAACACAGGTCCTCTTGACTCCAGGGCCAGTGTTCTATTCATTGTGCCACCTTGCCACCCACCCTCCTTAATTTTAATAATTTAATTTGTATCTCTTTTTTTCCTTTATTCAAATGTTTTCTGGCAAAGTTCCCAATAAGTAATAAAAATCATAAAGCTATCATCAGAAGGTAGAACAAACTAGATACTTCACAAACTGGACGATCTTTTTGTTAGCTTTGGTCCTTATGAATTGTCTACTTTATTGACAGTGAAAAACTAAATATATTTCACATTTCATTGACCATGCTGTTTCCTCAGAGAGGTCATATACTACTGTATTGTAAACTTATAAAGTTTTATAAACTTATAAATTTTATAAATTTATAAAACTTATAAATTTTAATCCTAAATTGGCATAAATGTGAGAAGTGGAAAAGTTTATCCAACATATCCCTCTTACAGCCAACCCAAATTGGAATATTGAATATATCACTAAACTGATAAAGTATATTTGCTATATAATTTAAGATTCAATAAGAACAAGATGTCATGTAGTATAGAAATGATATTAGAGTTGACTAAAAAGAAATATGAGAAAAATAAAAACAGTGGAGTTCACAGGAAAATATACACATAAAATTGAGTCAGCTATGATATTTTCAGTTTTGAAGTTTCATATATGAGTAAATTCAGGTTTGTTTGTTTTTTTTTAATATATTTCAACTTGCAAACTTTACTCCTAACATAACTGAAATAAATGAGTCACTAAATCAGTCAGTCAGAAAGTATTTGCTTTTTTTTTTTGCTTGACCTCTATATCTAAGTCACTACATTATATGCTATGAGGGGGCTTTAGGAAGGCAATAGCTACAGAATGCTACAAAAATAAGCTTCTGATATGATGTTAACCGACATGACATAATGAATATGTTGTGAAAGATACGTCCTAGTCCCTTAGTTAATTAGATCTACCATACTATTTGGGTCCATGTTGTTGAAGAGAAAATATTTGTAGAAACTATCTAGGAGTTATGAAAGGCAGGGGAAGGAAAAGGAAAAAAAATCAATTAAATGTTTTAGAAAATTAAATATTTCTTCAAAATTAAATTGAATTGTCCTATATATTTCTTAGGAGAATGTATTATTATTTGTATTATGTGATACTAAGCAATAGGGCTACAGAAAATGGTGGGGGCATCTATATGTGCATATTTACTTTTAAATTATGAAAAAAAATATGAGATATATGAACTCAAAGGAAGCTGTGAATGAAGTTAGGAAACAATTTCTAATTTAATAAAGAAAAATATTTATATGAGACATATACATAAGCTAAAAGAGGGCAATTATAACCATGATAAAATAGATTATTTCAGAAAAGGAATAGAGTTATGCTCCATTTTTGTCCCAAGAAGTCTCTCCTTTTCACATTCCTTAATGTTCCTTGTCCTTTAGTGTATTGGTGTAAAATGAATAGAAACAGTGTAACTAAGTTACATATAAGGATCCCTTTGGACCTCATATTGCCTAAGAAAGCCACCTAGTAATATTATGTATATTGTATCATATTTTTATTTATTTTGCTAAATATTTCCCAATTATATTTTAATCTGGTTCTGGCCACACTGGGAAGTATTGGTTGTGCCATGTGTTTCATATCTCTGCTTTAGACTATGAATTCATTGAAGGTAGAGAGTATGCTTTTACCTTTTTTTGCATCCCTTAGAATGGTGAGTGGCACATATTTGAAAATTAATAAATGTTGGTTGATTGACCAAATAGTTAATTTGTGGAAAAATCTAGAAGTCTTTGTTCCCTGTTGAAATTAGTATCCTGTAACATTTTGGAGATAAACATGAAAACATGTATCTGATTTATTTATTATTATTATTTACTTGACAACTTTTGTTCCATTAGAAATAAATTATGTTTCTGGTGGCAGATATAAGATGGCAGAGCTCTCCCAACATTCCCCTCCAAACAACTTTAAAATAATCTTTCAAATCAAATTCTGGAGTGGCAGAGCCAACAAAAGGTCAAAGTGAGACATACTTCTAGTCCCAGACAACATAGTTCAGAAAGTGACACTGGGGAGGAGGCTGACCTGAAGCCCAAGTGGATGAAATGCCATTCATGAAAATAACTGGTGGCAACAGCAGCAGCAGTAGCTTTAGAAACTCTCAAGCCAGAGAGAATAAGGGGACCTGGCAATTAGTGAGAAAGAGATTATATGGGATATCTATACTAACACTGGATTAATGAGTAGGTGCTGCTTGGCAACTCCATTTCCAATACACACTTCTAAGTAATAGTTCAAGGGCAGGGAGGAGAAGTTTTGGTCCAGAGGGATCCAGAACCCTGAGGAACAACTATTTGCCACCTCAATTATCTATACCCACTTTTGTGCCATAGCCCAAGGACAGGGAAGAGCACTTTCAGTGCAGAGGGAGTGAAAGCTTTGAGGGAACCAGGATCCTGAGGAAATAGTGTTGTTTCCTGGCCCAAGGAAATAGTGCCCTGAGGAGAAAAATCTACAATTACAAGGGATCAGAGACCCTTCCTGGCTATGGAAGTCAATTAGTAGCTTGGTAAAAGGGAAATAAAAATATTGAAGAAAATAATACCTTAAAAATTAGAAATGGACAAATGGAAAAAGTTGATTGAAAATAATTCCTTAAAATTATAATTGAACAAGTCAATAAAGGCCAAAAATAATTTTAAAAATATATATAATTGAGCAAATGAAAGCTAATGATTCAGTGAATCTATTTTGCATTTCATAATGTTCTATATCTCTGGTCATAAATTCTTCCATTCTCCATAATTCTGACATGTAAACTATTCCTTGCTCTCCTACTTTGTTTATAATATCAGCTTTTATATCTAAAATTGTGTACTCGTTTTGAATTTATCTTGGTGTATGGTATACAATGTTGGTCTATGCTTAATTTCTGCCATACTATTTTCCAGTTTTTGTTAAATCATGAGTTCTTATCCCAGAAGCTAATGTCTTTGGATTTGTCAAATGGCAGATTATTATAGTCATTGACTACTGTGTCTTGTGTACCTAACCTATTCCAATTTACCACCACTTCATAAACTTTTAATAAAGTAAATTTTATTAATTGTCCTTAGTTGTTTCTTCCAGGTAGGGGGAGGATGGGAAATGTAACTTTGACTTTATTAATTCATGGAACTTCTATCACAAAGCTATTATTTCTGTACAGAGATAGGATATGAACCCAAGTCTTTCTGAATCCATGCCTTATGCTATGCTACCTTTCACTGCCATGATAATTTTTCTAAAATAATATTTAGATGTACTATTTTGTTAAATTTTTTTCTCCAAAGATTTATTGAGCACCTATTGTATGCAGAGTACTAACTTGGAAACTGAAGGAGATACTGTTTAGATGAGACAGGGTATGGTCTCAGCCCTCATGGACCTTAAAATTTAGCAGGGGAATAAGAGACATGCATTGCTAAAAATTCAAAAATACACCATTTTAATGAATATCCCATACTGAATACTCCTACCTTTAATCTATGTGGAATGAAAAGCTCTCAAAACAAAATAATCTAAAACCATGTGAAAACAAGGAAAAAGTTTATCTCATCCTCTCCATTCAGTCTAGCACTAGAGTTGCCCTAAAGATGCTTTCAGCAGACCTAGATTGCATTACTTTTAATCAATAATAAAAAAAGATTTTACCCATCTATACAATATTCCACTGAGCATTTTGTACTACAGTGTCTTGTCTCTAGATCATTCCTATCTGAATTTTATACAATAGAAAGAACTGAGACAGCATTTAAGTGATCCGTGGTCATTTATCTAATAAATGTTAATGGTAGTAAACTGAGTCCCAGAGGAGTGAAGTGATTTATTCAGTAACACAGTCAATTAGTAATGAACCAAGACTAGAAAACAGGTCTCCCTGCTATCAGGTCTATCAACATTGCCTTTCTTTTTTACTTTAACATTCTATAATGCTGTCACCAGGATAACCTATTTCTGTATAATGTTAAAGAAATTTGGAGGGTAATTTATTTTAAAATTGATATAAACTTCTCAAGTAGTATACCTAGATAGATAGATATAGATATAGATATAGATTCATGCATTTTTTTTGGAGGGGGAGGTGGGGCAATTGGGGTTAAGTGCCTTGCTCAAGGTCACAAGGCTGGTAAGTGTTAAATCTCTAAGGCCTGATTTGAACTCAGGTCTTCCTGATTCCAGGGACAGTGCTCTATTCACTGTATCACCTAGCCACCCCATATTCATGTATTTCTACATAAATTTCTGCTATTATAATCGAAGTCCAGCTCTTAACACATCTTTCAAAAGAACTAGAATTCAAAAAGTATATAAGGATGATTTTTGATTTGGCAGAGAGATTTTTCTCCATTTTCTATAAATAAACACATATTCTTCTTTTACTTGACACTCCTTAGGGAACACAGATGCTAATTTTAAATAGTACTACACTAATTGGAGTCTGCCAATAAAATCACATAATCACATACCCTCAGCTTCACTTTTTTCCTCATGAGTTTTATCACAAAAGTTGGAGACTTTATTTCAATTAACTTTTGTTCAGCTATCTGTACAGTGCTTGTGATATGAGAAATGTCCAGTATAGTTTTCATTGCGTCTGCAAAATATGATTTGTAATTGAATCTTTGTATAAAAACACTGGTTAAAGATATTAAAGATAACACTGAATTCTGTCTAAAAATTTAATAAGAAATCCCATCATGAAGATGTGTGTGAGGCAAAAAAAGAGTTTTAAGTTTTCTTAAAATGGAAATTTTAGGAAATTTTAGAAAATTTTCCTAAGTTTAGGAAATTTTCCTAAAATGAACATTTAGTTTGTTTTATTGATTTTGGTGGAATTGGGGGAATCCAATACTTGCCTCTTCTGAATTGTAAGTTTCTCAAGAGTAAATAGACAGCAAAAGATAAAGAGTAAATATACAGCAAAACAAAGAAGTTTAGAGACAAATTATTTGTATTGTCAAAAATAGATAATAATTAGGAGATAAAAGAAGCAGTAACAGATAGACATTTGGAAATACATGTGGCCATTAATGTAGTGGATACAATGCTAATTTGTCATGGTCTGGAGTCCCTTCATATACTAATAATTTCACCTTTGGGAAATCTTTGAACTCCTCAGAGTCCCTTTGCCTCATTTGTAAAATAAAAACAACAATATTTGTCCAACATTATTGTGAAAAGCAAATCAGATAGTTTGTGTAAATGTGACTTGAACATTATAAAGAACTAAAAAATGTAGGTATTGATGAAGGAAGGAAGAAAATAAGGGAGATGGGGAGGGAAGAAGGAAAATGCATAATCAACAGAAATATAAAGTAGAGAAATTTCGGAACAATAGTCTACACAGTACCTGACATAAGTACTTAATAAATATTTAGTGTTTGATTTAAATAATATATGTGTGAATATTATTTAAAGAAAATTAATAGATTGCTCATTTCTTCGGTTCACTTTATGACCATTCTAATTTACAGGCAAATTCTAATGATAAGACATCAATAAGATCTCAAGAATCCCAGACCTAAAATAATCCAGGTCACTTTGATATGACTCATTTCTTTAAAAGACCAGTATAAGTCTCATTTTGTTATTAGTTTTCCATAAAGTCATACACAGAATACATCAAAACATGAAGTTAAAATGTGTGCATGCTGGCAAGATACTCACTAAACCTAGTATGTGCTAGGCACTGTGCTAAGCACCCCGGGGATACAAAAGGAGACAAAAATAGTCCCTACCTTCATAATCTAATGGGCAGGACAACATGCAAACAAATATATACATAGAAAAGGATCTACAGGATAAACAGGAATAGAAGAAGAAAGGCACTAGAATGAAGTAGGTTATGAAAGAAGTCATCCTATAGAAAGTGAGATATGTTAGGATTTGAAGGAAACCAAGGAAGTTAGTAGGGAGAGTTGCATAGGGAGAGCGTTGTAGGCATAGGAACAGCCAAAAAAAATGCCTGGATCTGAGAGATGGAGTGTCTTGTTCATGGAACATCCAGGAGGCCATGTTTGTAGGCAGTATGAAAAGGAGTCAAGAGACAAGGGGAGAATGAAAAGGAGTGACAGACTGGAGATTACAAAAGGGGCAATAAATTGGAGGAAACAGTATGGAGTAGGATCACTCAAGCAGGTAGAGGAGTTAGTGTTGGCCAGATTAAAATCATCCTCTTATGTGAGACAGCAGTGAAGTAAGAGAAAGTTGCAGAAAACACCTGAATGTTGGGAGATGAAGAAGAGAAGAGAAAAGAGAGTTCATGGCATAGGGTCTCATTTTTTTTTCCTAAAATATAAGGGAAAATTTGTTGAGGGAGTCATGGGGGAGCCATGAGAGGTTTGAGGAGGGATGAAAAGGTTTGGAAGAGCTGCTATGCAGGGTAAGGTAGTGAGTTAAGGCAAGTATAATTTGATTGCCTAGCAGTAGAGAGGGCCCAGTTGAGGTTATGTAACATAAATTTTCGTATGACCTAGTTAGAATGATTGAGTGATTTTCTCTACCTCTGTTTAGCAGCATATCTTTGAAGGTGGTCACTGGTAGGAGTGATCCAAGGATGAGGCATGACAGAGTGTAATCAACAAAATGATAAGGATTCTAGACATTCAATAGAGGAGAATGTAGAGTTGAATTGGTTTATCTAGGGGTCCCGATGGGGAAAATAGGAGAGACAGTGATTAGTGCAAGGAACAGATGCCCTGAGAAAGAACTGAGGATTTCTTAGTCACAATGTGTACAAAGAGAAGAGTTTTGGAAGGGAAGATAAAGGGAGAAGTGAAAAGTTAATAGTTTATGATAGAATAAGGAGATTTTCAAATTCTTAAACATTGAGGTGGTACATTTACGTATTTTTCAGTCTATAACTTAATTAAGACAAACATTTTAAGTGGCAAAATTTCAAATAGTCTTGCAAACAAATGTACTTATACAATTTAAAAATCTTCAGCCAATTCTATTTTCCTCCTATTTGCATGGATTATCCATAAGAATGTTACCAAACGGTAGTTAAAAATTTTGCTTTCACACTTAATATCTAAGTGTATGGCTATGTTAGTTCTCTTGACATTCACTACTCCTTGACCACTAATGAAATCATTGTCCAAGCAAAAATGAGGTGCCACGCTTTCAATTCAAGGTACAATGGGAAGGAAATTGGCATGGATTTAGGGGCAGGTTGCATGGTTCATATGCCATGCAGGAAACATGAATAAGTTAACACAAAATGCTTCCTCTCCAAAAGTACAAGAGAAGGAAAAAATTGTTTGGGGGGGAAAAACCTGCTAAAATGCTAATTAAAAGTGGTTTAACAATAATTTAGCTAGACTTCCCTCCCTTCTTTGCAGAGAGAGGAGACTGTGTGGAACATTATATATAATTTCAGACTTTATTTAAATGTTATTTTTGCTGACCTGCCTTTTTTTCTCTTTCTTTTTTATTCTTTGTCTCAATGCATGACTTTTTGGATGGGGAGAGAGGGAAGATATATCCAGTAAAAAAAGATGATGTAATAAAATGTGTCAATAAAAATTAAATCTAAATCAATAGCTGTAATATTACTATGTCATAAGAGACAATGAATATAAACAATTTAGAGAAATGGGGAAAGAACTGCATGAGCTGATACTGAATGAAATAAGCAGAATCAGGAAAGCATCATGCACAATGAATAAAATAACAAAAATAAACAGAACACCAAAATGTGGCTGAGTATTTAGTAATTGTGGCAACTAATCATGTGCCTAGAGAAAAGAAAAATTAAATGTACTTCCCTCTTTTCTGGGTAGAGGTGGGGCCAATGGGCATACTGTAATACATGTATGAATATTGTAATGTTGTTGCCATGAGCAAGCTTTCGTGTTATGTAGATTTGTTTGGATTAAAGATATTTCTCCATTATAAGAGAGAGCTGATGAAAAGAGAGTCTATCTAGAAATGATAATGAAGTAACAAAAAGGAAATCAATAAACATATTAAAAGGAAATAAAAATAATTTGACGAAAATTTGCACTAAAGAAAAATTGCAAGTGTATCTGCTTTTCAGAATACATAAAGTTCTAGTTGCATGATGGCTTTTCTGTTCACTTTATTCAAACTTTATATTGCTAACATATTTAAATGTGTATATTTAATGAGAAAATAGGGGAGCCCTCCAGTGGTTAATTCAGTAATAGCTCAAAATTTCTCTGGCTATTAATTAACTGAAATTATATTTCAGTACAGCATTTATTTGGTCTTATATTTCGTGTAAGTTTCCCTTAAATCATAATGATATTTTAACCTTAGGATCACAAATATCTTTATATTTGTATCTAAATATAACAATATCTATATCTAATCTATATCTATTATATACATATATATTCTATCAATAAATATCATCAAAGAAAAATAGATCTAGATTAGAAGGGATTTCAGAAGCCACTTAGTCTAGCCTAAACATTTTTGGGGGATGAAGAAACCAAGGCTCACAAAGTTAAGCAGCGCAGCCACAGGTGTACAATAAGTGTCAGAGGCAAGATTTGGATACAAGACCTCTGATACTATAATCAGTGCTCTTTCCACTACATTGAATGTATCCCATGTGAAGGATTCTATTTCACTGAATTCACATGGAGCACACCCACACCCACATACACCTCTGTATATATGTGTCTATACAGCGGCAGGGAGCTATAAATGTTTAGTGGCCTGCTCTCTGGAGTATTACACACACACACACACACACACACACACACACACACACACACACACATACACACTACACTTTTAAGTTTAAACTGCATTATTAATATTTTCTCCATCTTTTCAAGTCTAAACAATCAACAAAACAACAAATCCCTGATGTATAGTATTTGTCAAATTCCTAGGTTCTCTCATATTGAAAATTTCACAATCAGCTCTCCTAAACCTGTATAAGTGAGTTCTAGAACATCCCCATTTATATATACACACATACATATATATATGTATATGTATATGTTAGTTATGTTTTTTTCTTTATAGAGAACAACAGACATTTCAGCAAGTTAGATAATCAATTTGCTTGTCACTGAACTCCTTTAAAATGTTCTTGTATTTCTTATTTTAAAAAAAAACCCTACATTTTAGAGAATTCATTTAAAAAGAAATGACTAGTAAAAATTATGCCTAAATTTTAGAGATTTCATTTACAAAAAATATTCTCTAGTGATATTTGCAAGTCAGTGGTACAGATTTAGGGCAATACTTATTTCCTAAATGAGGTCTGAAAAATTAAGTGCTTGAAAGGATGTTCCAGATGTTCAAAGCTGGGGCTAGAACATGAAGTTCTCTTGTATGAAGGCACATGGATGTGACATAAAAATATTCCATTTGAAAGGCAAGCTGGAAATTACCTTGAGCAGCATTAAAATCATATTATCTATTGCTATCCAGAAAACTGCCAAACTTATTTTAGTTAATTATCTTTTCCATTTGCCATATTCTTGTGAACATATTGTATCAATGCCTATTTGAGTGACTCTCTTAATGTAAAAATGGTAAAGTGTCCCCCAGACATTTTCTGTGATAGAAAAGAAGATTTAAGGGCCACAGTGCCTGGAATGAAAACCTATTAACTGTAATAAATGACTAGTGGCCTAAGTTTCTAATTGAGGCTAACAAAGCAGCAAGAGATCAATTAGTATATCCACTTGACATTCTGCTGGGGAAGGAAAAAAATACATAAAAGGGGCTGGCCTAATGAGAAAGAGAGCAGAAGAAAAAGCTATGGTCAAATGCACCTGCCAGGCTAGGGCTCAGGTCTTTGCCTTAAATCAAGTATGATGAGCTACAGAAGCCACTGTTAGAAATGTCAGATGACTTATAATGCAGTGACCAGAGCATGAATCCTGACTGTCCTTCTTAAATGAAATGTCTTACACTGGGGAGGTGTCAGATTTCTATTACCAGGGTAGCAGCTTTTCATGGATTGAGGAATAGAAGATCAATAGTTAGGGGGCAGGGAACATGTTCATTTTCCACAGGATGAATGTCTTATTATTAATGTGATATTTGCATGATTTCAGATTTACGAGGTTAAGAAGGATCTCCTTAGATTGGTTTTGTCAATCCCCTAAAGTCATGATAAATGGAGCCACAGCCCAAATATATCCCCAGGTCATTTAATGGAGAGTCAGGTTTTCTGTCAAGACAAGTCTTTAAAATCAAGCTCTTCTTGTCTAAGCAGTTTTAGAAGCAGTGAAGTCTAGAAGAGACAAAAAAGTTTAAGTATATGACAAATTAGACAGATGTACTACATATATTTCTTTTGATTGTGTGCACAATTCATACTTTTCTTTCTATAAAAGCAAGATGCTTTTAGAACTAAACTAAGGGCTGGTAATAACAAAGGATGAAAGTGTATTTTCCTCAATAAGGGCCTTGTCTATAAAGCTATTTTAATTCTTTTGTTCCTGGCTACTTTCAGAATTGCTTTTTTTTCCTTTAAGCTTTATGTGTAGGCTCAAAAATATAAGGCTTTATGGGAAATTGGCCTCTTAGGTTTATAAGGACGGGCTTATCCCATCTTCTGACATTCAAACAGCTTTCCTGTAGAGAAAATATATGTTCAAAGGGTCTGCTTCATTAAGTTCTCACTGGCATACTAAAAATAAACTTTTTTTTACAAATGGTAAATAATTCTAAAAAGGACAAGAGTTTCCATTAAATTATGACTTCCATTATAAGCTTTTCTAATAATAATCATAAGGAAAAAATCAGAAATCCATTTCATTTTAATGATATAGCAGGTGATAAATTACTATGATGGAACCAAGCTGTTATAATATTTAATCTCTCAAGGTGCTCATTTCCTTTCATATTATTTTCAAAATCATTGCTAAATCCCATATGGCAGGGGAAATAATAATATATTTTCCATGTAATTAAAACTTTCCAGAATCCATTTGGTTTTGTGGGGCACACTACCCAATCGATTGCTTAAAAATATTTCAACCTATTATGAAAAGTCAAATTTTCATTGTCTCTATTGGTTTTGGGGTGTAATCTATCATTTTTGAAATGTCCATTAGCTTAAAATATTTTCCAGTTGATGAGCTGTGGAAGGAAGAGTGCTAACATTCTCAGAATTGAACTTGTGTCTCAATACATATCACATATGTGAAAAAAGAGTGAATTCAACTCTAGAAATGCTTCACTTCATTTCAGGTAATAATGGTGTTGTGGAAAAAAGTACTGGATTTTGAATAAAATGACCTCAGTTCATATACGAACTTTCACACTTATAATGTGGAAGATTTGGGGCAAGACAGGCCTCAGTTTTATCATCTGTAAAATAGAGGTTAAATCACATCATTACTAAGATTCTTTAAGCTATAAATTTATAATACTATGACAAATGGGGAATGTGTCCACACAGGATCTGATTATAATGACTTGCTAAATTCAGAATTCAGGATCTCATAAATTCCTTTTGAATCCTATCCAGCAGGACTTAATTACAGGAAGTACAAGTACCTCAGGAAAACAGTTCCACAGATTACTAAGGGTGACATTATAAGAAGGCTCCAGTGGATTAGCTTGATCTTAACAATTAGCAAAGAGTTAATTCTCTTTGAGGGATGCATTAACTCTTTTTAATCCAAAATAATCTAACAAATTATGCTTCCCCAGGGCATTAAAAAACAGAAGTACTTTATAATGGAAATTTTGCTGTATTTGTGAATCAGTTCCCAATACAATTAATTATGCAGGTTCTGTATTCAGAGTTAATATCCAATTTCTTTCAATGTCAAGGATAAACAAAGTAAACAATAACACATTGATATTCTGTGTACATCAAAATGTCAAGGATGGTATTGCATAAAATCACCAGCTTCACTTTCTCTTCCAGAGCCAGTAAGACAGACTGCCCAACTCAGGACCCAACTGGCTATTTTCAACTGGGCAAAGCAGCTCCTCCTCCCCTTCCCTTCCCTCTTTCCTCTCCCTCTGTCCAATTACAGTAAAATACCCTTACCGGTAGGTGTTCTGACCAAATGAATCTAAATTTTGATCACTGAAACTTTTCAAGATACCTTGGGGTCTAAGGCTACATTTCTTTCTTATGGACTACATCTTAAACCCAAATCACTCTGGCTCTTAATGATTGGCCAACAATAGGTCCTAGCCCAACCCTAATTGGTCTTTGTTTGGGACCTAATAGCTGAATGAAGGTAAATAGCAACTATTTCTGTTTCTGGCCAGAAACCCTGAGGGTCTTCTCCTTCCAGACTGATTGTTGTTGTTGTTGTTGTTGTTTTTTCCATTGACTAGGTAGAAGAGGTCATTCTTTGCCTCATTGTTTACCTAGCCTTAATCACTAAATAGGTATTGCCTCAATCAAACTGAGACCTGGGAAAGACCTTAGCTTAAAAAGGTCAAGGTCTCCCACTGTATCTGGGATAATCTCAGATCCTCTTGATCTATAGTTTATCACTGGAGGCCCAGATAGCTCTGGAGGATAAAAGTAAAGCTGGTGACTTTGCACAGCCCTACCTCACTTCAATCCACTTGCAAGAAATGGTTATCTTCTTCCTGATGCCATGTTGCCCTTTGAGAACAAAGTAAAACAACAACTAGGATGGGAAAATCCTTGACCAACTCAGGTACAGCTCCTCTATAAATTAGGAGAAAACAAATTGCTTAAGGCTTGTAAAAGTTGAGAGATTTATCTAAGGAAACACAATTAGTAAATGCCAGCAAGAACATTTGAAGCCATTTTTCCTTCCTGATTCAGATTCCAATACTCTGTCTACTTTATCTAGTAAGACGCCTTTGATCTTAGAGTCTCCATATACAGTATCTTAGGATAAGTATTTGAATATCCAGGCAGTTCAGAGAATAATTATAAGAAAGAAATGGCTTCCAGAATAAGAAGTTTTCTTTATATGCTGGCATGATCAGACCACAGGAGGATTATGGAGGTCAGTTCCAAAGACCAGTTAATGACATGGAGAACATCTGGAGGAAGGCAATAAAGATGATAGAAGTCAATAACATATAAGGAAACAGCGATGTCTAACCCAGAGAAGAGAAGATACACAGGATAAATAATCATTGTGATGAGGTATGCAAAAGATTGTCATGTAGAAAACAGCTTCAAATCTTTCTGTATTGTCCCAGAGGGCAGAAGGACCAGAAGCAATGGATAGAATTTGCAAAGTGATAAATTTAAGTTTGATGTCAGAAGAAAAAAATCTTGTTAACAATAAGAATTTTCTGAAGGTGGAATGGACTGCATTTAAAGGTAGCAGGCTCACCCTGATTACAGATTTTCAAGGGATCACTGCCTTATCACTTGTGAAGTATAGATAGAGGAAAATTTTCTTTCAGATATATGTTGGACTAAATAACTGCTAAGGTCCCTTCCAAACCTGAAAATGTGTGATTTTGAGTTTGGTACTTTCAAAATTCAATTCTCTGCATGCATCATTCATGTACTAAATTGACTATATTATGCCAAGACAACCTGTCACCTCCCTGAAAATAATCAGTCAAAACAGTTATTTGGTGTCAGGTTGCAAAAAAATGGCTGTTTGAATTTTTTTCTTTTCAAAGGGTTTTGTTGGTGACAATGTAGCTGCAGCCTTAGAAAGTACTCCCACTGAAAGTATGCTTTTTTGGAAAATAGAAGATCCCACTTGACTGATAGAAAGAAACATGCCAGGTGAGGGAATTGTGAGGGAATAGCAAGAAAATGAGCTATTGGAGCATTGGAATGAGGAAGCAATAGATTTTTTTTTTCCATTCTAAACATTCAGTACTAACCTTGAAAAAATGTTTACACATATGTCATATACTTGTGATTGCATATGCATATAACCATCACCCATGTAAATTACAACTTTCATGCCTGATTTGACTATTTCACAGGCTATTATAGATGAAAAATCCATCAACTCATAGCCAACACTCTTCTCTAGTATTGAGCTTCATTAAAGTCATGTAGGCTGATCCTTAGATAAAAGAAATTTCATCCTTCATTGAGCCAAGCTTAGTATGGATTCAATTCAGTTCAATTCAGCAACCATTTATTTAAAAATAAACTATTATGTGTAAAGGAGAACAATGAAGTTGAACAGTGGATATGCCAGTCTAGGAGTCAGAAATATTTTAATTCAAATATGTTATATAATATTAATAGCTATGTCACCATGGTCAAGTTGCTTAGCTTTGTAGAGTCTCAAGAAGTTCTCTGATTAAAAATGTTAGGTATTGGGCGGCTAGGTGGCACAGTGAATAGAGCACCAGCCCTGGAGTCAGGAGGACCTGCGTTCAAATCTGGCCTCAGACACTTAACACAAAAACTATCGGTGTGACCTTGGGCAAGTTGCTTGACCCCAATTGCCCTCCAAAAAGCAAAAAAAAAAAATGTTAGGTATATTGTAGTCTAAACCTACAAAGAGAATTCCCACATGGAAAAAGGAATGCAGATCCTTAATCTAGCATCCTATTTTCAAGGGTCTGTGCTAAGCAACTCTAATTAAAGAAAAAAAAATACATAGTACTTGCTTCATAAAGCTAACGTTATACTAATATGACAAAGATAGGATAGGAGTAAGATTGAGATTAATGAAGTCCTTTAAGAAAATGGAGATAGAGGAGGGAGGGAGGAAGGGAGGGAAAGAGAGAGAGAGAGAGAGAGAGAGAGAGAGAGAGAGAGATGGATCTAGGAAACTTTCTTGAAAGAGGTCACAGCTTAGCTGACCTTGAAGAAAGACCAGAATTTCAATAAAGATAATGAAGTACTGAAAGACCTATGTCACAAGTCCGACTATATCACTGTCCACGAGCTTTCTACTGCCTCTAGAAGAGAATGCTAACTCTTTTGTTTGACAATTACAATCCTTTACTATAAGGCTCCTGGACACTTTTCCAGACTGATTAAACATCACTCTACATTTCAACCTATTGAGACTGTTTGCTATTCCCCATAAACAATAATCTATCTCCTCTCTCCACACATTCCATTTCCTGTCTCCATGCTTTCACAAAGCTGTCTTCTATGACCATAATGTTCTCTCTTCTCATCTGTACTTGTTGAAATCCCAAGCTCTCTTCAAGTTTCAAAGTATTACTTACTTGAAGAAGTCTTTTCTGAATCCTCTTTAAAAAAAAATTGTCATCTCCCAGTGAGCTCCTTGTGAACAAGGATTATAGTTTTTATTTGTTTGTTTGTTGTTCTTTTGTTTTTTTGTGTCTTTGTATCACAGGATTACTGGTACAAAATAGGTACTTAATAAATGTTTGCCCATTGGTTGAAAGGGTACATTCAGCTGTAATAGTTTTCAGGAACACAGGGTCAACTCCATTAAATTTCAAGTCATAGGACACAGAGAATCCACTACTATATCATATATAAGACATAAATTGTTTTAGCTTTTTAAAACCTTGAAGGCAGAAAATGTGCTATTTTTTAAAAAAAAATTTTTATTTCATTAAATATTTCATAATTACATGTAAATTTTAAAAATCATTTTAAACAATTGAGCTCAAAATCATCTCCCTCCTTCTTTATGAAGGGAAGCACTTTGATTTCTATTATACGTGTGAGATCATAAAAAGCATATTTCCATATTAGCCATGTCTCAAAAGAAAGTAGAAACAAAATAAAGCAATAGAAATAAATAAAATTTTAAAAACGTGTTTCAAGCTGCATTAATCATGTGTTCATCGATTTTTCATCATGGGTAATTTGGAATTGCCTTTGGTCATTGTCTTGATTGGGGTAGCTAATTCTTTCACAGTTGATCATCCTCACAAAATTGCTTATACTATATTCAATGTTCTCCTGATTCTGTTCATTTCACTTTGCATGAGTTGATATAAGTTTTCCCAGGTTTGGCTGAAACCATCCTGCTCTTCATATCTTATAGGACAATACTATTCCATCACAGTCATATGCCACAACTTGTTAACCATTCCCCAATTGATGGGCATCCCCTCCATTTCTTAGCCACCACAAAAGAACTGATTATATATTCCCTCCCTCATTTGTCATTTTTCTTTTGTGTCATGTTAGCCACTGTGATGAGTATAAGGTGATATCTCAGAGGGTTTTTTTTTTTTTTTTTGCTTTTTGGAGGGCAATTGGAGTTAAGTGACTTGCCCAAGGTCCCACAGCTAGTTTTTGTGTTAAGTGTCTGAGGCGGGATTTGAACTAAGTCTTCCTGACTCCAGGGCTGGTGCTCTATTCACTGCACCATCTAGCTGCCCCTTCAGAGATATTTTAATATGCATTCTTCTAATCAGTACTCATTTAGAGCATTTTTATGTAACTATTGACAGCTTAAATTTCTTCTTGTAAAAATTTGTCTCAGAGAAATTTGACACAAAAATGTTTTCCTAGTTTCCTTCTTTCCTTCTAACATTGGCTTCATTAGTTTTGTTGATGCAAAAGCTTTTTAATTTTATGTAATTAAAATATTTATTTTACTTCCTGTAATCTTCTTTATCACTTATTTGGTCACAAACTCTTCCTTTATCCAGAAATCCAACAGGTATATTTTTCCATGCTCCCATAATTTATTTATGATATTAAACTTTATGTTTAAAACCATTTTGACCCCATCTTGGGATATGGTGCAAGATTGTTGGTCTATGCCTGGTTTCAGTCAAAGTGCTCTTTTTTCCCCAGCAACTTTTGTTAAATGGTGAGTTCTTTTTCCAAAGGCTTGGATCTTCAGGTTTCTCAATATGGTAATTTACTACTGTGTATTGTGTATCTAATCTTTTCCCACCACTCTCTCTTAGCCAGTGTCAGATTGCTTTTGTTGATTAGTGTTTTATAATAGGGTTTGAAATCTAGAACTGCTAGGCTGCCCTCCTACATGTTTTTTGTGCATTTATTCCTTTGATATTTTTGACCTTTTGTTACTCGAGGTGAATTTTATCAGTAATTTTTCTAGCTCTATAAAATAATTCTTTTGTAGTTTGGTTGGTATGGTACCAAATAAGTTAACTAACTTAGGTACAATTGACATTTTTCGTTACATTGGCTCACTTTATCCATGAACAATTAATATTTATCTAATGGTTTAGATATGACTTTGTATGAAAAGCAACTGTGTTGATATATTCTCTGGATTTGTCTTGTCAGGTAGACTCCCAATCATTTGTGTTGTCTGATGTTATTTAAATGGAATTTCTCTTTCTATATCTTCCTATTGGATTTTGTTGGTGTTATATAGAAATGCTGATGACTTATACTTATTTTATATCCTGTAACTTTGCTGGGAAGCTAGGTGGCTGATATAATAGAGTTCCAGATCTGGAGGTAATAAGACTGTTTGCCTCAGTTCCTCATTGGTCAAATAAGCTAGAGAAGGAAATGGCAAACTCCTCCAATATCTTTTCCAAGAAAATTCCAAATGGCCTCACAAAGGGTCAGATGTGACTTAACAATAGCAACAAGTTTGCTGAAGTTATTTCTTGTTTCAACTCAGTTTTTTTTTAGTTGAAATTCTCTAGGGTTCTGAAAATAAACCATCATATCATCTGACAAAGAGTGAGTTTTACATGATGGCCAAACATAAAAGAGAGAAATTGAAGAATGCTTCCATCTGCTGATAGAGAAATGATGCCCTGGAGGCTGTTATATTTTATTTTCATGTGGAGGGGACATGGCCAATCAGGGAATTTCTTTTACTTGACTATACATGTGTGTACCAAGGGTTTTATTTGTCTTTCTCAGTGGAGGAGGAGGAAAGGTGGGAGGGGAAAAATGTGGATCTGAAAGTAAAATAAAATTGAATTTTAAAAATTAATAAAATTAAATTAAATAGGGATAGATGTAAAGTTTTGCACTTGGTACAAAAACATCAGCTTTGTATGTATAAGATGGTGAGGCATGGAGAGACATCTGCTGTTTTGAAACATACGTGTGGCTTAGTAGACTAAAAGTACAATATGAGATACACAGGAATGTAGAAGCTTAAAAAATGAATTAATGTATTTTTTTTTATTAAAAAAAAGAGTGAGTTTTATTTTCTCATCTATTTTTAGTCTTGCATTTTTTTTCTTGTCTATTGCTGTAACTAGCATTTCTAGTACCATATTGAATAATAATGGTGATAATGGACATCCTTGCTTCACTCCTTATTGGGAAGGTTTTAAGTTTATCTCCACTACAGATTATGCATGCTTTGGGCTTTAGATAAATATTAATTATGATTTTAAGAAAGGTTCCTATGCTTTCTTGTGTTTTTCATAGGAATGGGGGCTATATTTTGTCAAAGGCTTTTCTACATCTCTTGATATAACCATATGACTGCTATTATTGTTATAGTCAATTATTTTGATACTTTTCATAATATTGAATCAGCCCTTCATTCTTTTTATCAATCCTACCTGTTTATACCATAGGATCTTTGTCAAATATTTCTATAAACTCCCTGATCATATTTTATTTAGAATTTTTGCATTTATATTCATTAAGGAAATTGATATATAGTTTTCTTTATTTGGTTTTGTTCTCTCTGGTCTAGTTATCAAAACTTTATGTAATAAAAGGAATTTGATAGGACTCTTTTACCCATTTTTTCAAATAGTTTCTACAGCATTGGGATTAATTGTTCTTTAAATGTTTGGCAGGACTCACCTGTGATTCGGTTTGCCTCTGGGAATTTTTTCTAAGGGAACTCATTGATGGCTTGTCCAATTTATTTTTATAAGATATGATTATTGAAGTATTTTGTTTCATTTTCTGTTAATCTGGGCAATTCTTTTGGGTTTTTTAATGTTTATCTTTTTTTTAATAGAAATTCATTGTTTTATATTGAATCCTCTCATTTTCAGGTGTGCAAATGGTAATGTTCTTTTTTTCTCTTATTTTGTATTTAAGTTTGAAATAAGTTCAAATATATAAAAATATTCATTTTGGTTAGATTGTCCGTTTTATCGACATATAATTGGGTAGAATAACTCCTAATTCAATTTTCTCCAAACTTTCATCATGCTTAACTTTTTAAATATTTTATTCATCTTCTTGAATTCTTTCTTATTTATTTTGTTGTTAGATTTATCTAGCTCTGATAGAAGGTTGAGGTCTCATAGTAGTGTAGTTTTATTGTCTATTTCCTCCAGTAATTCATTTAACTTTTCCTTTAGGAATTTTAATGCTATGCCATTTGGTGCATCTATGTTTAGTATTGATAGTGCTTCATTGGCTAGTGTTCCTTTTAGCACGGTGTCACATCCGTGCTTATCCCATTTAATTAGGTTTCTTGTTGCTTTTGTTTTCCCTGATATCATAATTGCTACCCATGCCTGTTTTGCTTCAGCTGATGCATAATAGTATCTGCTTCAGCCAGTCATTTTAACTCTGTGTGTGTCTCTCTTACGTGTGACTCTTGTAAACAAAATATTGTTGGATTCTGGTTTCCTCTCCTGTTATCCATATCTCTTTTATAGGTGAGTTCATCCCATTCACATTCACAGTTATTATTACTAGCTGTATATTTCCCTCTATCTTGCTTTCTTCTGCTTATTCTTTTCTCTCTCTTTTTATCCTCTCTGTCCTCTAAAGTCTGTTTTGCATTTGACCACTGCCTTCTTTTGTCACCCCTCTTTATCTTATCTCCTTTGCTCTTACTTCTCTGCTTTGTAAAACAGATTTCTATTACAAATTATATATAGTTTCCCTCTTTGAACCAATTTAGATGGATGTGACATTAAAATTTTGCCCACCTTCCTTCACCATTTTATATTCCTCTGTATAAACTCTTCATTGAATGCCTCTTTTACATAAGATAATTTCCCCATTCTTCTTTTCTCTTTCTCCTTCTCTGAAGACATCTCTTTCTTACCTATCCATTTTTTGAGTTCTTTATGATTCCTCTTTTTTTAACCTTTTTATGCTTTTTCTTGAATCATATATTTAGAAGTCAAGTTTTCTATTCAGCTGTGGTCTTTTCATCAGGATTGCTTAAAAGTCCTCTCTTTTATTAAATGTCTATTTTTCCCCTGAAGAAATATACTCAATTTTGCTGAGAAGGTTATTTTTTTAATGTAATACCTGCTCTCTTGACTTTCAGAATATCATATCCCATGCCCTCCACACCTTTTAACATGAAAGCTGCTAAATTTTCTATTATCCTGACTGTGGCTCCACAATATTCTGTTTTCTTTCTGACTGCTTGAAGTATTTTCTCTTTTGACCTTTGACCTTTGGTTATAATATTCCTGGAAACTTTCATTTGGGGTTCTCTTTCTGGCTATGATTGGTAGATCCTTTCAGTTTTTAGTTTACTATCTGGTTCTAGTATTTTAGGGAAATTTTCCTTAATGATTTCTTACAGTATGATGTCTACATTCTTTTTTTCTGATCATTACTTCAGGTAATTTAATAATTCTAAAGCTATATTTTCTTGATCTATTTTCCAGATTAGCTTCTTCCCCTAATGAGATATTTCACATTTCTTCTATTTTTTCCATTCTTTTGACTTTTTTTTGTTTCTAGATATCTCATGAAGTCATTTTTTTCCACTTCCCCAACCCTAATTTTTGAGAAATTATTTTCTTCAGTGTGCATTCATGCTTCTTTTTTCATTTGGTCAGTTCTGCTTTTTAAGGATTAATTTTAATAATGAATTTTTGTACTCCTTTTCCCATTTGGCAAATTCTGGTTTTTTTAAGACATTATTTTCTTCAGCATGTTTTTTGCCTCTTTTGTCAAAGTGTTCTTTGTCTTTTTATAATTTTCTTCCTTTGCTTCAATTTTTTTTAATTTTTTACTCTATTTCTCTTAACTCTTCTAGGAATTCTTGTTAAGCTTGCATCCAATTCACATTTTTCTTTGAAACTTTGCTTGCATTCACTTTGCCTTCATTGTCTTCTGAATTTCTGTTCTGGTCTTCCCTGTCACCATTACAGTTTTTTATGGTGAGGTTCTTCTTGTTGTTGTTGTTATTTGCACATTTTTCTACCCTATTTCTTTTTTTAGAGGGGGGAAGGCAGGGCAATTAGGGTTTAGTGATTTGCCCAAGGTCACATGACTAGTAAGTGTTAAATGTCTGAGACCAGATTTGAACATAGGTTCTTCTGACTCCAGAGTCAGTGCTCTATTCACTATGTCACCTGGCTACCACTCCACCCTATTTCCCCTATAATCTCTTTCTAACCAGCTGCCAGGTCTGTTATTTAAGATCTCCTGAAGCTTCTGGTGCTGCTGGTACTACCACCTAGTCCCACCACTGGTGGTGCTTCATCCACTTAGGCTCTGCACCAACATACTCCCCATGACAGATCTGTCTTCCTGACCTGCAATGCTGTCTTGGGCTAAACATATTTCTAATTCTGACCTTTTGTTGGCTCCATCACTCCAAATTTCTATTTGAGGGATTATTCTATAGTCATGTTGAGGGGGGGAAATGTTTGGAGAACTTGGTTGAGTGCTTTTCTACTCTACCATCTTTGGAATTCCAGCATGGAAGTATAAAATGTGCTATTTAAATAACATTACTTAGTTATCTTTATTGCAAAACCTTGCTCTATAAAACCTTAATTATTTTTAACCCTGCTCTATAAAACCTTAATTATTTTTTTTCTTTTAAACACTTATCATTGGTTCAGGCAGTTTATTCTAGACCTCTAAAGTCATGGGACATCAGAGCTGGAAGAGATTTCAGAGGTCCTATAATCCAACCTCATTTTATAGATGAAACAAATGCAGGCAAGGGAGGATAATTGAGTTACCTAAACTGGAAAAAGTAGGAAGCATTTAGACAGAATTTAACATTAGAGACTTTGGACTCTAGAATTATTGCCTTTTTTGCCCCACTGTACCACACTGCTTCCCAAATGCCTAGGTAGTGATTTCAGTGACTATTATTTGGTATGAGCTCACTATTAATGTACTGTGGAGTCCCATATCTCTGATAATACATTACTTACTACCTTCTATGTACTTAGTCTCTGCTCAATTCAAGGAAGTTTGACACCCTTCTGAGTCACCAGGGCCTTTTCTGTTTAGTTTTTAAAAGGGGGTGAGAGAAGAGAATAGGTGCCTTTTATCAATTGCATTATGATGGTTTTAGTTCTTTCAGGTTACATTGCCTCTGCGAGGAGATGAATCTAATGTTGTGTCTACATAAAGCAGTCAGTGGAGATATATTAGGATCAAATTATCTGATGTTTGCCATGATCTGATCTTTAAAGGCTAGGAAAAGTGATACTCTAAGTGGGTG
Source organism: Gymnobelideus leadbeateri (assembly GCA_011680675.1). Taxonomy (NCBI): domain Eukaryota; kingdom Metazoa; phylum Chordata; class Mammalia; order Diprotodontia; family Petauridae; genus Gymnobelideus; species Gymnobelideus leadbeateri. The sequence goes on from WOXC01010789.1 coordinate 831,953, forward strand.
TGCCATATCTGTACTCACCATGCCAGTTTTTCAATATAAAGGCCTCAATGACTATGACAAGTAAAAGGAATTAGATTAAGAACACCCATGGAACAACCAAGGGTAATACAAGGGGGAAATAGTTTCAATGAATATATATTATTCTTGGAGGTACTTTTTCCAATTATGCAAATGATAATTCATCTGTTTCTGTGCATCCTGTGGACCTCTTGTCCTTGTCTTCCCATAAACACTCCAATGAGGGTCCTCCCAATATGTTTTGGAGAGTCTTTCAGTTCCCTATACATTAGATGTATACTAATCAAGCATCCCAGGTCATCTATAAGTCATTCCTCAGTGATATTACAGTTAATACAGAGACATGCAAATGCCAACAATTTGGCATCCTTATGTGATGTTTTTTGATGGTTTTACATCATAACCACTTTCTGGAGTAACCTTTACCTCCCCCAAGATGAAGATCTAAACTAGGATATAAGGTACCTCAAGGATAGCCCTATTTCTACCATTAACTAGTTATGAAATATTGGTTAAATTGTTTAAACTTGCTGGTTTCAGTTTCCTTATCACTAAAATGGAGAAAATATTAAATGTACTACCAATTTTAGTCATTAAGTAATTACATTCATAGATTTTAAGGAGGAAAGATCCTTAGGGACCATCCTATTCAACCGATTCAAATTCATTTTTTTTTTTACCTATGAGGAAAATATATTATCTGACCCAGTTCACCCAAATTTTTCCCATTGTACCCAAATTAATAATAATTCATGTATTAATAGCACTTTTATGTCTAAAACAATGCCCTCTCTTCACAGCAATTTTGTAAGACAGGAAATAAAAGTATAATTAATCTCTAAGTTTTGACCCTAAATCCCTAAGAAGGTCACTTACCTAAGGAATCCAAAGCTAGAAACTTTAATAACCAAAATGCAAACCCAGGTCTCTAGACTTGGGCTCAACCCACCGGGCCACACTTAAAAGGGAGAATAAAGAAAATTTACTTAACACCATCTAGGAGCTCAGAGGCTCTTTCACTCACAGTGTCTTTTCATTGCTCTAATATGTTATATGCTGCATACTAATGGAGAGAATCAGTGCCACAGATAATCCACTTACATATTTTACTTTGAGATTTATTAGTTAGTCATGCTTGTATTTTGGTGTACTTGATGTGGTGACCATCCATATCCCTTTAATTCAACAAAAAATATTAAGTAGGCAATATGTCAGGCACTTGTAAATAAAATTATTTAAGAACTTTATTCTTTTTTTTTTTTAAAGCAATTGGGGTTAAGTAACTTGCCCAAGGTTACACGGCTAGGTTTTTTTTTTTGTTTGTGTGAATTAAGTGTCGGAGGCCGGCTCCGAACTCAGGTCCTTCTGATTCCAGGGCCGGCGCTCTATTCACTGCTCCACCTAGCCGCCCCTAAGAACTTTATTCTTGAGGAACTTGAAGTTTATCCTTTTTCACCCTCTCCCTCTGCCTAGAACAGTTCTCTGATCCCAAAATGTTTTTGTAGCTTGGAGTTAAATTATATGCTTCTGAATAATAAAAAGCACCAACTCAAACTGTGCTGCTCACTAATTTTTATGAAGAAAAAGAAAAGAAATGGTGACAGTTGTCTTTTTCACCACCCTTTCTTATACTAAAGACAGGATTAAAGTAGTAAAAGAAAGCTTTCAATCTGAGAAGAAACATGGCATCATGGACACAGAGGGTAAGAGTTATTTATTATTCAGTGTCCAAACTAAGGAAGAGAAGTGAATAGAAAGGAAAAAGGCCATCTAAACTATTGCAGTAGTAGATAGGGAAGAACTTCAAAGTAAGATTCATCACCTCTTTAATTTATTCATTTCAATTAAGAATTTTAAAGTAAGATTCATCATGAATACTTGAATTAATTTTGTGTTGTACATGTATATATGTACATATGCAAATGACTTTTAGAGAAAACATGGACTGATGGGTGGATGGCAAGCTGTGGAATCAAAAGAATGTGTTCAATTACTACTTTCAATGCATAATGACTTTGGAGACATAAGAAAGTATCTGACATCTCCTTGTTCTCATGCAAAACCTTGAAAAACAATTTCTTTTTTTTTAACAAATGCTTTATTAACTTCTGTTTTACGTCATTCATTTCCACCAGATTTTGAGTTACAATTATTTTCCCCCCGTTTTTCCCCTACCCAACCTCCCAGAATAGCAGTCCCACAAGATATCACTTCCTCCAATCTGCTCTCTCCCATATCTTCTCCCATACCCCCTTCGACTTTTCCATTAGAGGAAGGTGAATCTTTGTGTCCCAATGCCTGCACATCTTATCTCCCAATTACAATCAAAAGAGTATTAATAATAGTATTTATATATATTTGAAACATTTAATGTTAAGACCTCGAATTTCAGATCCATTTCCTTCCTCCCTTGTCACCCATTCCCTCTGGGGAGATAAGTAATTTAGTATATGTTGTACATGTCTAGCTATGCAAAACATTATCATAGTAGATATATTGTACAAGGCTGCTTATAATTCCCTCCCACTCATCCCACCCCCCCACCTGGTCCATTCCCTACATGATCCTGTCCCTCTTCTCTAGTGGGTACTTCCAACCTCCCCTCCCCCCAAGAATGCCCTCCCATCCATCATCCCTCCTCTCATCCCTCTTCCCACTATTCTGCTGCAGGTTGAGATATCCCATTTAGTATGTCTGTCATTCTCTCCCAGTACCAAATTCAATGAGAATGTGGTTTTGCCTTTTTGCCTTCCTATTCTTCCCCTCCCTTGAAACCACTTCCCCTTGCTTCTTCTACATGAGATAGTTTACCCTACCCTGTCTCTCCCCATCTCCTCTTGCCACTTTCCTCTCCCACCTCATAATTTCATCCCTTAAGTATTCTCCCTTCCCAACAAATTCAACCTATGCCCTCTATCCATATATAACTGTAACCATATACACACACATTCACATATGTATTCATATGACCACACACCCTTCTTCCATTATTTTCATAGTGAGAAAGATTTCCTCAGTCACAGTTATTGTTTTCCCATATAGGAATGTAAATAGTTCAACTTTGATAAGTTCCTTTTGATTTCTTTTCCCTGATTACCTTCTCAGGCATCTCTTGCTTCTTGTGTCTGGATGTCAAATTTTCTATTCAACTCTGGTTTTTTCCTCAAGAATGCTTGGAAGTCCTCTATTCCACTGAATGACCATATTTTCCCCTGAAACAAAATACTCAGTTTTGCTGCATAGGTGACCCTTCGGTTCATTCCCAGCTCTTTAGCCCTCTGGAATATCATATTCCATGCCTTTCGATCCCTCAGTGTAGAAGCTGCCAGGTCCTGTGCTATTCTGATTGTGTTTCCACAATATTGAAATTGTTTCTTCCTGGCTGCTTGGAGTATTTTCTCCTTGATCTGGGGATTCTAGAATGTGGCTATAATATTCCTGGGAGTTTTCTTTTTGGGATCTTTTTCAGGAGGTGATCTGTGGATTCTTTCAACCTCTATTTTGCCCTCTGGATCTAAAACATCAGGGCAATTTTCCTTGAGAATTACTTGAAGGGTGATTTATAGGTTCTTTCTTTGATCATGGCTTTCAGGTAGTCCAATAATTTTTAAATTGTCTCCCCTGGATCTATTTTCCAGGTCAGTGGTTTTTCCCATGAGATATTTCACATTGCCTTCTAATCTTTCATTTGTTTGGATCTGCTTAACAGCATCTTGATTTCTCATAAAGTCATTAGCTTCCATTTGCTCCAGTCTAACTCTGAAGGAATGAATCTCCTCAGTGAACTTCTGAGATTCTTTTTCCATCTGGCAAATTCGACTTTTTAGGCATTCTTCTCCTCATTGCCCTTTTGGGCCTCCTTTGCCATTTGAGTTAGTCTATTTTTTAAGGTGTTGTTTTCCTCAGTCAGGCTGTTGACCCTCATTTCATACTTTTCCTGCATCCTTCTCATTTCTCTTCCCGATTTTTCCTCCACTTCTCTTATTTGATTTTTAAAGTCCTTCTTAAGGTCCTCTATGGCCTGCAACCCGCTCATGGTTTCCCCTGGGGCTTTTGGAGCAGGACTTCTGACCTCACAGCCCTCCTCTCGCTCTATGCTTCTATCCTCTTTGTCCCCAAAGTAGGAGTCTAAGGTTGCATTTTTCTGTTTAATTTGTTTCCTTTGCCTTGGCATGTTGCCACTTAATTACTTGACTTTTGGGCTTGTTGCCACAGTATGGCCTGGCGCCAGACAGGAACTTTTGTCCTGAACATGGGGGGGGTGCAACTTCCGTTCCTGGCAAGCTGGAAACCCACCCAGGACCTCCACCCCAGATCACAATCCAGATCCAGGGAGGTTAAAGCAAGAGCAATTACCCCCCAAGACTGATTGCTGGATCTCCCTACAGTTTGCAGTCCAGGAGCTGGAGCTGCCTCTGAAAACTGGCATGTTTCCTCAGCCCCTTCTAGCCCCCAAGGGAGGAATCCGACCATTCCCCTAATACTGGTCCCAAAGTCCATAGGGCACTAAGCTCTCACTTTGCCCTAGGCATGTCTATGTTGATAATTCTGGAATCGCCACAGCTGTGGTGTTCTGGGGTCCCTCCAGCCAGCCGCTGGCCCTGCCACTCTGGGGCTAAAACCGTGACTCAGGCAGACCTGTGCTCAGCTCCCCACACACTGCGCGCTGTACTGCCAGCACTATGCTGGTCCTTCCTGCAGTCCTGTTGGGCTGTCCTCAGCGGGAGGTTAGCTTCTCTGTGTCATTCTGTGGGTGCTGGGGCTCCAGAAGTTGTTCAGAGTCCCCTTTTACATAGTTTGGAGGTAGTCTGTGGGGAGAGTGGCTTGGACGTGCTGTTTCTACCGAAAAACAATTTCAAACTGTGGATCTGTGTTAAATGGTAGAAACTTCTGCCATGGGAGATTTCTAGACTGTGAAGCAACACATTTGGACCAAAAAATAAAACGCACAAAATTTCACAGTTCATATTTTTATCAGTTGCCCTCATAGGTGTAGGCTTCTTGAGTACATTACGCTGCTATTCTAACAATCTTAATGTATAATATCTTAAATTTCATTATATTAAGTGAAATAATTCCACCTCAAAGCATGGTATAATTCTTTCACTTCAACAAGAAAGACCTATATCATAACTACTTTTTTCCTCTCCAGTACCAGCATTATAATGTGGTGTTATGGTATTTTTTGTATATTATTTTCTCTTTATAACTTCCCATAGTGTTCAACCCAAAATAAACACTGAACAAATATTAGGGACTGATAGTCTACTAAATTAGTTCTCATCTGTAGGAAATTATTAGTACCAGGAAATTATGTCCTGAATCTTAGATATGAATGCTAATTATAAAAAAATTCAAATTCAAAAACCATTTATTAATTGCTTGATATGGATGAATCACCTTGCTAAACACTAGCTCCAAATTAGACAGATCAATGAAGAATTAATTATAATTGGAATCATCCATTGTACTTTATGTAATCACAAAATTTTGAGATTTGGAATGAACTAGCAACCACCTAGTCAACTCAATTTTCTTTATTTTTAATCCTTTTTTTTTTTTTTTTTTTTTTTTTTTTTGCTTCTTGGAAGGGAGAGGGCAGGGCAATTGGGGTTAAGTGACTTCCCCAAGGTCACAAGGCTAGTAAGTGTGTCAAGTGTCTGAGGCCGGATTTGAACTCAGGTCCTCATGACTCCAGGGCCAGTGCTCTATTCACTACACCACCTAGCTGCCCCTCAACTCAATTTTCAATTCTGAAAGGAATCTCCACTATAATATATTTGACAAAGTGATATAGCCTCTATGTAAGGACCTCAAGGGAGGTACTTTTTGAAGCACTTTAAGGTTTGCAAAGTACTTTATAATTATTGTCATTTTATCTTCAAAACAATATTCAATGAAAATGCTAATATACCTGTTTTTCAGATGAGGAAACTGAGGCACAGAGAGCTTAAATGACTTGCCTAGAGTCAAATCAATTCAATAAACATGTTTTGTTTTGCTTTTTCTGACAGATATTTACTAAATACCTATTATATGCCAGCCACACAGCTAGGGTGTGAGAAGAGTTTTTAACTCAGGAGTTCATGATTTCAGATCCAGTACCCTCTCTACTTCACCACCTATCAAAATGACCACTTTTCAAGCAAGCTCATTCTATTTTATAACCCTTCTTATTGTCAGGAAGTTTTGTTTTGTATTATTGTTTTTGCTGACATCAAGCCTATATTTACACCTTTGCAAATTCCTTTTACCCCTTCTGGTTTTGCCTTGCTCAGCCCACCTGAATAAATATAATCCCACTTCCACTTTACAGCCTTTCAAATACCAGAATAAAACTATCATGATCCACCTGAGTCTTCTCTTCTCCATGATAATCATTGCTGAGTGCCTCCAACCAATCCTGGTTTACATGGGCTCAAGGTCCTTCATCATTGCAGTTGGCTGCCTCTGGATGCTTTCCAGATTATCTATGCCCTTCCTAAATTAATATAGATACCCCCAAGACTCCGGTACATATCCTGTCTTATTTGATTTTCATAACCACCCAATGAGTTAGTGAGAGAAGATACTATCATCACAATTTTTCAAATAAGGAAGGCAAGTTGTTGAAAAGCTTAAGTGACTTGCATATGGTTAGAAAGCTAGTAAATGGCAGAGATGTAACTTTAATTTGTCTTTTTACCAAACGTCCAATACAATTTCTACCACACTTTGCTGCCCTGGAAGGTTGGGGAAGGGGCTAAGGGGTAAGTAAAGTGTACAGATGTATGTGTAGCAGAGCAAAAGTGTGAGGAGGATGGGGTGGTTAGGTGGCGCAGTGAGTAACAGCCCCGGCCTCGCAGTTGGGATGACCCGGGATCGAAACCGGCCTCAGAAAATGAGCACCCACACATAAATCATGACTAGCCGTGTAACCTTGAGCAAGTTACTTAACCCCAATTGCTTTAAAAAAAAAAGTGTGAGGAGGAGCTGGTTGTTCAAGAAGCCAACTGAAGCAAGATATTAGAAGCAGGAAATGTAATAGGTGTGTGGAAATGAGCAAGGCATGGCTACAAAAACATAAGATAAATGGGGCTGATGTTTAATACAAATTCTCTATACATTTTGAGAGGGAATTAGATACCCAAGTACCTTGGGGAAAAAACCAGCCATAGTTTTAATGTTTTACATTAAAATTACATTAAATACCTTAAATTAAAAGTTGCTTCAATTATATTTTAAATGATCTATCCCCATTCTTCACCAATCACCTCATACTTAAAATTATTTTTTAATTCAAATTTCAAAATTGATAGAAACTAATAGGACAATTTTATTTTGAGCCACTCTCAGAGTTAGATTTTATCTTTTGGATGTCTCTTTGCCTCCAAGGGCCAGAAAAATTCCCTAAAGACTTTTCTTTCCACATGTGACACATCTGCTACTTTGAAGTTATTGGTAAATGGGGAACTTTTTATTTCCCCATTTACCAATAAGCCCAAAGTAGCAAATCCCAGAATACAACCATTCTGCTCCAGAAATCTGAAAACAAATTTATTTCTTTGGGGGGAGTAACCTCCCTCCCATATTTCTTAAAGCTTTGGTTTGGCACTATTGAATTTCCCTCTCTTTGATATGAGTGCTAAATTTGTCAGAAGCAGGATTGTGGCAATAATTCATAAAGAAACTTTCTTATAGGCACATTATGGATATTAATTCATGAGTCACACTGCGACATCTCCCTAATGGCAGAGGGCAAATGCTGTCATCTCCATTTGCACATGAGAAAAGAGCATTTGAAGAGCGACAGGGGCAAGGTGACTCAGGCCATCAGAGATATAGCTTGGACCAGAATCCAGAGGGATTTGAATCCCAAGGTGTTCTCTCCTCAGAACTTGGCTGCCTTACTGTCCTCCCTCATTATGAGGCTCAGTGGGGAGGCTTGCCACATTTTTTCATGCTGTTCTTTCTATGCTTCACGTAAGTAGTGATGATAGTGATGACGACCCACTCAAGTCACCAGTCATCATGTCCTGGCACTCCAGGGACAAGTGAACACTGGCCCAGAGTAACAGAAGCACCCTGAGGCAGGAAGTAATGTACTAGGAAATTTAACAGGAGAAAAAAATCACATTCCTATTTGAAGGATTGGGAACTGTTCTCATCTACTGGCAATAGATTAAAGGAATGGGTGTAGGTGGGCACTAGATATCTCTTTGTTGTCATTTACGATCTTCTGAACCTGTCAGTCTTCTCCCTGTGATTTTCGGTGTCCAATTTGGATAAAAAGTGCATTAGCCATGAACTTGCTTTGCTCTTATTCATCACAATTCCCCACATGATGATTAAGATATGTTTATTACTGCAATTATTAAAACATATGATCTATACACATTTTTTCTAGATACCTTTCATTATCAAGGGTCCCAAAGTACTGAAAAAACATGATTGAATCAAATCTAAGATACACACACCAAAATATGCTTGTTGACCCTGAAATGTACAAACTACTTAAGAGGGCAGAACAATGCTACACTCTAATTTGGGACAGGAAGAACTTGATGAAATTGCAGGGAGAGTAGAAGCAGGCAGAATGTAATTACTAACTTGAAGAGTGGCCAGAACACCAAGATTAACATATCCCTGCTATTACAGAAAAAGATCAGCAGAACTTTCATGTTGCCAAGTGGGTCTGACCTTAATTACACGCTCTACTTAGAGCATAGCAGAGTGGTGACCCCATGTTTTATAATAGAAACAATAGCCTATTTTTATGGAGCAGTTTACATTTTGCATATCATTTTCTCAAAACAATCTTATGAGGTAGAGAGTGTTTTTATGAGGTAGAATGTACTAGTATTACTACCCCCATTACCCAGGTAGTAAAACTGAGACCCAGAGAGGTAAAGTAATTTGACTACACATGGAAGATTTGGAAGAACATGAATGCTCATCCTCTGATTGCAGCCCAGTGAGCTTTAAAATATTTAACTTTGCATATCAATCATTCAGGAAATATGTCGACATACTTAGTAGAGTTATATGTTAGAGGCTGTGGAAGCTACCTAAGAGTGAGATTATGAGATTATAATACAATGCTCTTCTCCAATCTCTCTCTCTCTCTCTCTCTCTCTCTCTCTCTCTCTCTCTCTCTCTCTCTCTCTCCGTCTCTCTCCCTCTCTCTCTTTCTGTCTCTGTCTCTCTCTGTCTCTTTCTCTCACTCTCTGTCTCCCTCTCTATCTCTGTCTTCCCCTCCCGCTTTTGACCCAATATGCGATTTCATCATGAAAGGAACTCCCCATGAAAGAATCTCCCCTGCCAATGTATTCTGCTAATTAAAGTCCTTTAGAGTTGCCTTAGCCCCTAAGAGGATGTGACTCAGCCAAGGTTACAACATCTAGTAGTCAAAGCTAGTATTGGGACTCAGGTCTTTCTGAATCTGAGACAATTTCTCTATCCAATACACGTCGTACAGTACTTAAACATACTCGTATCTAGTTGATCACTCCAATCTGAAAGTAGATGACTTCACCAATGAAGTATTTGTAGAAGGGGAGTATAGTAGTTAGGGGGTAGCAAAAAGAAAAAAAAACCATTGAAGATCAGATTGAAAGACATCAGGGTCATAGACAAAGAATCATGTTAAAATAATGTCCAGAGGATGAAGGTTAAGACAATTGTGGGGTGTTTGAGGTGGCAAACAGTACAAAATATGATAGAGAGAGGTTAAGACAAAAAAAAAAGGAAAAAAGAAAAAAGGGGGGCCCTTTGGATTAGAGTAGGAGGACATTAGTGACGTTTAAGAAATCTAGTTTAGAAGAGTGGTGTGGATTGAAGCCAAACTGATGGAAATTAAAGAGGAAATGGGAAGAGAGGAAATGAAGGCAATAATACTAAAATGCTACCCTCCTATTGTTGTCCAGAGCTTCTTAAAATCCCATAACTAGGTGTTATGCTCAATACATGACATCTTTATGCTTGATGGTTGTATGACTCAAATCTCCTGCATTATACACAGAAATCTTTATCAATTTTGTATAATCTAGATCAACTTTTTTTATACTTTTCTTTCTTCTCAAGTCAATTTGATGTAAGTCTATAGGAAAGGGTAATTTCTGGAAACAAATATTTGAGATGGATGCAAGTCTTAACCTAATAAAGAAGGTAGCACATGTTCAGGAGAAATCTGGCCAATTTGAAAGAAAATAGATCAGGAAGTAATTCTAAGAGAAATTTAATGAACTCTATTTCTCCTTTTTATTAGGTGCTCAGAAGAAGTGTGGAATTACAAAAGATTAAGCATCCTTGGTGAGGTACATAAATTTGTGCTTTCTGATCCTAGTAAAGCAATGGCAAATGAAGAGTTGATAGTGAAAGTTAAGGAAATGTGATTAAAATTTTTCAATAGTGGGTGGCTAGGTGGTGCAGTGAATTGAGCACTGGCCCTGGAGTCAAGAGGACCTGAGTCCAAATCTGACCTCAGACATTTGACACAATTACTAGCCATGTGATCTTGGGCAAGTCACTTAACTCCAACTGCCCAAACTTCACCCTCCACAAAAGTAAAATAAAGTTTTTCTCAATGGCATTTTGCTGGTTAAGTTTTCTGGGAAATGACCAGATGAAAGACTAGAAGCAGAAAATTAATAATATGGATAAGACTAGTAAACTCAAAAGATGTTTTAGCCATCATAAAAGGTGACTTGCTCCGGGAAATTATGGTCACATTATAAACTTACAGCTTCAGCAATAGGGACATTTCTTAGGCTAGAGGCTGTTTCGTATAATGGAGCTATTGACCAGGTATGTTCTTATGAGTTGACCTCTGTTTTCTGATGTCCAGATTGTCTAAAATATAACACTGTAATAACAATAATATCATAGTTACTGTCTAGCCTCCTTCAAGTTCTAAAATTTGATTAGTTGTTGCTTCTTATCCCTTGGCTCTTCCTGCCTTCCCACTCCCACCCATTAAAATCCCAACTTGTTTATATCATATTGCTCTGGCCTTCAGATTTCTATTCACGGGTAGACCTAAGCAAAATAATTTATCTTTAATGCTTTAAAAAGCAAAAAAAAAAATCTTCAGGGCTTTTCCCCTCTCTTTATGGTCTTCTATCTCTCCCTTTAGGTCTCAGGGACCCCATTAGCTTAACTTTGATCACCATGACTTTTATATTGGGGTATTCAAAGCCCATTGGCCCAGGTTTCCTTTTACATTGAAATTTCCCCATTTGGGATACTATCCAATCCAGTCCACTGTGTCATCTAAGCAGCCTACTAAACAAATCTATATTAGCATGTGAATGGAAATTATTCCTCTGTATGTGATGTGTTTATGGTGGTCATTTCAATTCTTATCCCAAAGGTCAGACCTAGACTAGGTAAGAAGGTCTGTTAGTCCAGTCTAATAAACATTTATCAAGTGCCTACAGTGTTCTAGGCACTGTGTTAAGCTGTAGGGACATAAAAAGAGGCAAAAGCAGTCCCAGTCCTCAAGGGGCTTACAATCTAATGGGGAAGATAATGTGTAAACAAATATATACGAAGCAAGTTCTAAGCAAGAAAAGTAGAGCAGAGGGAAGGCACTAGCATTCAGAAGGCATAGGGGAAGACTTCCAGTAAGAGAAGAGGTTTTAGCTGGGACTTAAAGGAAGCTATGCAGGTCAGTAAGTAGAGAAAAGGGGGAAGAACATTCCTGGCATGGATTACAGCCAGAGAAAATGCCCAGAGCTGAGAGCTGGGCTGTCTTGTTAGTGGAGCAGCAAAGAGGCTGGTGTCACCGGATTGAAGAATGCATGTGGGGAAGTAAGGTGAAGAAGACTGGAAAGGTAGGAGGGGGCTGGGTTATGAAGGGCTTTGGATGTCAATCAGGGAATTTTCTTTTTGCTCCTGGAGGCAGTAAGGAACTGCTTGGGTCTATGCTAAGGGAGAGGAAAATTGACTAAGGACTCAGAGGACCTGGATTTAAATCAAACCTGTTTGACCTCAGGCAACTCATTTACCCAGCCTTGAACCTCAGTTTCCTCATCTGAAACATGATTAGATGAACTATAAGGTCCCTTCTACAGCTATGACCCTATGATATTTAGGTACAGGTATTATTTTTTTAACATCCCTACAGTCTCAAGCAAGCTGGAGACCTGAATAAATGTTAGTTCCAGTCCTGAATAAATGTTAGTTCTATGTTGAGAATGAATAGGCAAAACCTTTTTAGAATACCTAGGAAAATATCTGTCAGCTTCTGAGAAATTAGAACAAGGATACTACCCAATACTAGAAAACATTAAAGCAGATACTTAGATAAAACGCAAGTAATATAAGAGAATTGACCAGTTGTTTTAGATTAACCATTCAATGTGATTTTATTCTTTTTTTTTGTTTTGGGGGGGCTTTTTTTTTGCTTTTTGGAAGGGGGAAAGCAGGGCAATTGGGGTTAAATGACTTGCCCAAAGTCACACAGGTAGTATGTGTTGAGTGTCTGAGGTCACATTTGAACTCAGGTCCTTCTGATTCCAGGGCCAGTGCCCTATTCACTGTGCTACCTAGCCACCCCAATGTGGTTTTATTCTTAATATCAGATTCTTTCATTCCCTCCTCTCATCCCTCCCACATCCATTGAAAAGTTGAGAAGCACTGAGTACCTAAAAAGAATAGTAATAGTTGGTTCAAATGTGATTAAGCATGAAGAATGCACAATAAATTAACGGAATAGCAATGATATATAGGTAGCCCCCAGAAAGGTAACAGGGATTTGGGGTATTTTTCTTGTTACTCTTATATCTTCAAAAAGTTTAAGGCCTTTCCTACATGTGAGATATTAGACAGACTCCATATGGTTCCAGGGAACAAAACAATGATCAGTGGAGAAAAAGTGACAAAGGAAGCAGATTCCACTTGAATATGAGAAAAGAAATCTTCATAATAATTATTTTTATCCAGAAATTATTCATATGAGGCAAGTATTCATAATGATTTTTGCTGTCTAGAAATGGAATCGATCATGTTGTGAGGTCAAATTCTCCCCTGACATAAGGTGTCCAAGTACGAGCTGGATGACCCCATATTAAGGATGCTTTAAAGGGTTAGCTCATCTCTGAAATGCCCTCCACATTTGGGTCAAGAACCAGATAATTCTAGAGCAAAACATAGGTGCTACTCTTGGTAAAGAAAGAATGTTGAATAAGATACAAAGCCTTATGACTTAGTAAATGTCTCTTCCAAGCAAGCGACATTTCTCACAGTCGTCTGACAACTGCAAAGCTTTTCAGTATTTTTCTTGTTAGCTTGGAAGTGACTCAGCAGTTTCTAGGATTGCCTTGAATTTGTAATACAGTAAATCATCCTTTGCTCTCAAGAGGAAGTCGTATGCAAAATGAAAAGGGAATAATCAATAACCGGTTAATAAGTGCCTACAATGTGCCAGGAATTATGTAAGCACTAGGGATACACACAGAAAAAAAGGTAAAAGATAGTTCTCATCTTCAAATAACTCACAATCTCCTCACAACTGGGAAGGAATAAGACACACCGGTGAGTTACGAATCCATATGAATTCAGTATACAGAGGGCAATGTAATAATCCCACCTTCTGGGCTCCCTCTCAAAGAATGTTTGGCCCTAAACATGTTCCCTTTATTAAAAAAAAAATGTAAATATAGAAAGCATTTCCCTTTATAGTAAAATGTAGTGTTTGATTGTTTTTAAATGTTAGTAGTGGCTTACTCTAAGTTGTGATTGTATAAGTAAACTATTTAAACATTAATCTTACAAAAGACATATGGGCATTCCTTGATAGATACGATTTTGGATTTGCCTTTATTATTTTGCATTTTATATTACAGTTTAGTTCAAGTGCCAAGATCACTTCCTTTATAAGACTACTTAAGGGCTATCCTGATTTTCCTCAGTTTCTAGTTCTTTTCTATATCCCCAACCAATTGCCTGGTATTTTGTTAGTGTGTGTGTGTGTGTGTGTGTGTGTGTGTGTGTGTGTGTGTGTGTGTGTGTGTGTGTTTGTACATATGGATAGAATAGAGTCAGAAAGACATATTTCTGAGTTCAAATATGGCCTCAGACACTAATTACCTGTGTGACCCTGCATAAGTTTGCCTGGTTCTACGTCTATAAAATGATCTTGAGAAGGAAATGACAAACCACTCCAGTATGTTTGCCAGGAAAATCCCAAATGGGCTCACAAAGAGTCTGATACAATAAACAGCAATAAGAAGTGTAAGCTCCTAGAGGATAGGGTCTGTTTCCATTTTGTCTTCCAAATTCTAGTGACTCCCATGGTACTTGGCACTTAAACACTTGTTGGTCGTTAGCATCATGGAAACATCACTGGTTCTGGAATCAGATGACCTTAGTTCAATTCCTGATTACACTGCTTAACTACCTCCTTGAATCTGAGAAAACTTTCGTGTCTCTAAGTCTCGGGTATTTTTATCTGTAAGTGATGAGGTTGACTATACAATCTCTCCAGTTCTAAATCCTGTGTTAATGGAGATTATCCTTTCCCTATAGCCTTTATACCAAAGATAAATTTGACAGCATTAGTTCATGGGGCAGGGGGAAGGGGAGGAGAAAGTCAGGTTCTGAGAACACTGAACAATGCACATTTTCATTAGAAGATTGTTGTTCTTGAGTCATTTCAGTCATGTCCAACTTTTTGTGACCCCATCTGGAATTTTCTTGGTGAAGATACTGGAATTCTTTGCCATTTCCTTCGGTAGTTCATTTTACAGATGAAGAAACTGAGGCAAACAGGGTTAAGTGACTTGCATAAGGTCACACGGCTAATAATTGTCTAAGGCCAGATCTGAACTCAGGAAGATGAGTTTTCCTGATTCCAGGCCAGGCATTCTATTCACTGTGCCACCTAGCTGTCACAATAAAAAAATAGCTTACATTTATACATTATTATATAGTCTACAAAGTGCTTTATATATACTATCTCATGTGGACTTTACAAAAACACTGAGAGTTGAAGTATTATTATGTTAATTGAATGGATGAGGAAACAGTCTCAGAGGGATTTAAAAGACTTGCTGAGGATCACTTAGCTAGTAATTGACAAAGGCAGGTGCTCTTTCCACTACATGACATTTATACAATATATGTAATTCTATAGCACACTTATATTATGCATTACATATGCCATATTACCTCTCTTAGACTGTGATCTCTATGAGGGCAGAATTGTCTAAATTCACCCTTCTTTCTCTTACAACACCTAAGAGTACAATAGTTTCATGAAGTTCATGTACAGTGATATGGAAGCAAGAATGATGTTGTGAGAACAGAGTTCATGTGTCAATTCTAACAACCGGGACCCCGAACAAGTTAACTTCCCTGAATCTCATTTTTCACATTTGTAAAATGTTATAGCAGATAAAGAACTGATCTCAGAGTCAGGCATACCCAGATTCAAGTCATGCCTCTGATATATATTGGCCATGTGACCCTGGGCATGTCACTTAATCTTTCACTGCTACAAGCAGATCTCTAAGAGTTTAAGGTTCAGAATGGCAGATCTACATTTGTAGAGAGAATTTCCTCGTGTGTTCCCTCTGTGAATAAATGCACAGCCTTTACCAGAAAAAGAGGATGGAGGTTGGATCATATGATTTGTTCTTCCTACCTAGGGTTGTGAAGAAAGTACTTTCTAAACATAAAAGTTTTATATAAATGTTAGCTATTAGTAGTAGTAACAGCAGTTCTATTTGCACATAATATTTACATACTAAATAGTTAATGAATGAATGAATAATGGGTTAATCTATTTCTCTTCTTGTTGTGTCAACAGTAACATGCACTCAAATCCATAGGGTTAGGTGCTATTCAAAGTAAGCCAAACAGACCTAATGTCTATTCTGCAGAAACATATAACCAATAAATTAGATAAATTATAGGCATGCACAAGTAGATAAATAAGAATTTGAAAATCATAAATTTTACAGATAAAATCCCCTTTGTTTGTTCTTTCTCGTGTTGTATAGAAGTCCTCTCTGTTTTTTCCCCCAGAAACAGAGATCAACCTCTCAGTTCTCCTTACATGAGAATGAATTCATGAAAGAATAAAAACTTTGAAAAGGGAGGTTCCTGTTAGCAGATTAAGTAATGTTATAAAAAATTGTTTATTAGGAGAAGTGAAAGGAAAAATGAGGAGAATAGCACAACAATTTGACTTACCATGACTTATGGGTTAATGAATGACAGAAAGATCTGAGATTCCAAGACTGTTAATCAGAGGGCCTTGAAATGGAAAACATTGAGACATCATTATGTAGAAAGACTGAGGAGGCTACTGAAGATTCTCCAGAAGAGCTATGATGTGGATAAACTAGCTACTTTTAAGAAAGCTGTAAGAAGGATGACTTTGGCAGTTTGTTTGTTTTTTTGGTTTTTTTTTTTTCAGAAATATGATAACAAAGCTTTTCCTGCTTCTGACATTAGTGTTTTTTCTTCTGCTGATTATGCCCAGCTTATTCTGTCAATATCTTGTTTATCTACTGTTGTCTGCATTTTGTCTCCCCATGGAATTATGAGTTCCTTGGGAACAGGGACTGTCTTTTGCCTTTCTTTGTACACCCAGAAATTAGCACAGTGTCTGTCAAATAGCAGGTACTTAATAAATGTTTATTGGCTGACTAGGAAGAAGGGTAGTCAGTGAATTAGGTAGAATTGTAATGACAATAAAATATAACAATGATGATAGTTAGCATTTATATAGTGCTTTAAGGAATGCAAAGTGCTTTGTTTATGTTATTTAATTTGATCTTGTGAGGTATTATTGGTATCATTAGTCCCATTTCACAGATGATAATGATCTTAAGAAACAAAAAAAATTTTAAAAAGCCATCAATCTCACCAAATTCATACAGAATTATTATGAAATCATATCACCTTGCAGCATTGTTGTGAGGATCAAATGAGATAATATTCAAAACACTTAATAAGCCTTAAATTACTATATAAATGCTAGTGATGAAGAAGGAGGAGGAGGAGGAGGAGGAGAAGGAGAAGAAGAAAGAAGAAGAAGAAGAGGAAGAAGAAGAAGAAGAAGAAGAAGAAGAAGAAGAAGAAGAAGAAGAAGAAGCAGCTTCATGAAGGGAATTGTATTTGAGTTGAGACTTGATTGAAAGTAATGAAGTGGAAGTGAGGAGGGAGTGTATCCAAGGCATATAAAGCTAGCTAGCTTGTGGGGATGGTTTGGAGATGGGACATGGAATGTCAAGTGCAGAGAACACTTGACTTCAATGCAGAGTGTAAAGGTAACCAATGTGAAATATCTGGAAAGTGGGAGCCACATTGTAGAGAAATATAAATGTCAGGGTGAGGAAGTTATATTATATTCTAGATGCAAGAGAGCTACTGAAGAATTTTGAACAGAAAAATGATGTGCTCAGATAGGGACATTTCAGAAAGAGATTATCTATGATACAGGGTGGAACAATGTTTCTCCCCACTGGGATCAGGAAATGGTGAGGATGGAGCATGGAAGGCTAAATCTACAATGCCATGGAATTTTTCCCAAATGACTAAATAACTTGGGGGCAACAGCTGTTGCAACTATGGTCTACCAATCATTAAGTCTATAATTTGCCAACAGAAACTGTAACTGGTGATAGAAAAATATGGATGATGAATTATCCAGTATACAAAAGAATCTAAGATTTAATTTTGAGATGATTTGCCACAGAAAAATAAGAAAATTAGTGATTCCTAATCTAAGCAGTAGAATGGTATTTTATATAGCTAATTTATAGTGGATATTCAGCTGTCATTTCTCCAGTTTTTATGTTTCTGAGTACTGGGGGAGGGATATTTTAATATCCTTTTGGCTCCCTATCAATCTCTCTTTCCATATGTAATTTTGGACTACTTATGTAAGCTTTCTGACTAGGTATTGGCACCTACTTTTTTTCCTAGTGGGGTTTTCCTGGGATAGATTTCAAACATCACAATTAGAGATTATTTAATTTTAAAATTTCACAAAAGCCAGTTGGCAACTCATCCAAACAATTACCAGTTGATTGGTAACAGATTACTAAAGAATGAATACATAAAAAGGACATCCTGTTTTTCTTAAATGCCAATTCACCTATGGATTAATAAACTTTACAGAAAGATAGAATGTTCAGAAAGTTGAACATCCTCACATTTGTATGAAGGATTCTATTGTAACAAGGTTGCTTTGGCACCAGTTGCTTCCCTTAGGTCTTATAACTGAATAAAGTTAGAAAATGTGTTTTATTTCTAGCACTGTTGCTAACTAACTTTGTGACTTTGAGCAAGTCATTGAATTTTACTTTCTGTTAGTCAATACATATTTATGAAGGGCTTACTTACTATATGCCAGGCATGATGTCAAAGTATTGATATACAAAGAAAGACAATAACATGGTCTCTGTTCTCAGAAATTCTATTCTAATGGAAAAGACAATGTATAGTAACTATGTAAATACAAAATATATACAGTGTAAATGGAAGGTAAACTTAGAAGTTACTAATCTTTTTTGTCATAGACTCTTTTGACAATCTAGTAAAACTATGAACCTTTTCTCAGAATAATGTTTTTAAATGCATAAATTAAAATATATGATTATAAAGGAAATTGATTATAATGCATTTTCAAATTTGACAAATATACCAAATACTTGAAATGCATTCATTGAATACATGTGTGTATAAAAGTATATATGTATATATCTGTATATCTATATATAGATATATAAGTCTATATATCTATATATAGATATATACATATGTATATGTATTTTAAAGTTCATGAATCCCAGGCTGAAAACCTCTGCTTAAAGAGTAAGAACCAGTAGTGGATTATGGGAAGATAGCAGAGTTGGTCAGAAAATCCTAAACTCTCAAGATTTTCCCCCACAAGAGAGTTAAAACAGCACCTTAGGGCAAACAAAGTGTGGGCAGAAATAAATAAGAATAGGGGCACAACCTGGATCTCTCTGGGACAATTTGAGAAGATCTGAAGAAAAATCCCAGGGCAAGATTTCGTCTCTTGAAGAGTAAACACATCCAAACTAGGTTCCGTTTTAACAACAAGCAGCAAGCCCTAGGGTTAGCTGGTTTGAGAAGTTACCTTGGCCCCAATGGTAGAGAACCACTAACCTGTGGTCCTCTACATCCAGCCACAGAACTTTTACCCCCAGGATAAGTGAGGGGAGGGGGGTGTTTGAAGCCTAGGAAGATCAAGGGAACTTCTGCTGATAAGTAACACCAGAAACAGCTATGCTGACTGAGAGTGGTAGGAGTGAGAAGAAAATGGCACATGCTCCAGTAAGTGCAGAAGCAGAGAGACAGAAAGCCCCTGGTTATGGGTCCTTACAGGAGGTTGGAGGTTTGGCTTTGATTTCAGGCTAGAGGGGAGAACTGAAGATCTGGGGCTAGAAGTACTATTTCCCATACCCCAGGGCTAGAGGTGATTACAAAAATTAAGCTCTTACCACAAAATTGCACAGGCAAAGGAGAAAGAACCCAGCCATAGAGAGTTATTATTGGAATAGATGACTAGGGTTCACCTTCACAGAAGAATATCGAAGTAAAGAAACCCCCAAAGAGTAATGTCAAATGGTCACTTGCCCAAAAAGTATTCATAGAAGATCTTTAAAAAAAGAGTGACTTTAAAAATCAAATGGCAGTGATGGAGGAAAAAAAAAACAAAAATAAATAAATAAAGGAGAAGAATCCAAGAAAAAGGTTATAAAAAAGTCAACCAATTTGAAAAGGCAATCCCAAATCTCAAGGAAGAAAATCACACCTTGAAAATTAGAATTAGACAAATTGAAACCAGTGAAATTATAAGAGATCAAGGAATAATTAACCAAAATAGGAATCATGAAAAAATAAAAGAGAAAGTGAAACATAAAAAAACAACAAATTTGGAAAATAGATCAAGAAGAGGAAATATAAAAATAATAATACTAACTGAAAGTTATGATCAAAAAGAGAAAAAAAAAATCTTGATACAATAGTACAAGAAATAGTTAAAGAGAAATTGTCCCGAAGCATTAGAACAAGGGGAGAATGTAGAAATAGAAAAAAATCTATCAATCACCACTTAAAAGAGATCCTATAAGGAAAACTCATAGGAATATAATAGTCAAATTCCAAAACCCCAAACACAAGGATAAAATATTAAATGCATCAAGATTAAAATGATTTAAAAGCAGCAGAGACATTAAAGGATTGCGATTCTTGGAACACAACATATCAAAGAGCAAAAGAGCTGGGGCTCAGGCCAAAATATCATACTCTGCAAAATTAAGTATTGTCCTGAATAAAAAAATGGACATTTGATAAACTCTCAGACTTTCAAGACTTTGTTAAAAAAAAATCCTGCATTTAATAGAAGATTTGACATACAAGAACCAAGAGAAATATAAGGTACATACCAAAAACTGATTATAAGGGATTCATAAGGACAAACTTTTTATATATAAAAATGTAAAATGTATGTCTAAGATTCTTACTAATAATTGGGTAGCTCATAAGAAAGATTTGGGTATACCTGAGTATGATATGAACTTTAAAATAAAGCCATTTAGGAATAGCTAGATAGAGTAATTATTTCATACAAATGAGGTGTAAGGAAGAATCAATATAGAGGAAATAGATGGAGGATGAGGAATGGTAGTTCTGATACCTACTTTCATCAGGAATGGATCCTGGGTGGGGGGGGGGTAGGCAAACAATAAGAGGACAAGGTAGTAGGTAGAAATAAAATAGAGGAGGCAGGAGGGAAGAGATAGGCACAAACATAAAAACAAAGATCAAGAGTAGAATACATTATAGAGTACTGGCCCTGGAGTCAGGAGGTCCTGAGTTCAAATTCAGCCTCAGACATGTAACACAAAACTATCTGTGTGACCTTGGGCAAGTCACTTAACCCCAATTGCCCTACCTTCCCCTCTCCATAAAAGCAAAAAAAAAAAGAGTAGAATATATTTGGGAAAGTGTATGTCTATATGTGTATGTATATATGTATATGTATATGTATATGTATATAGCTGTAGCTATAGAGAAACATATCTAAACTTTTTTGGAGCCTGGTGGGGGGTGAGAACAAAATTAAAAAGTGCACAGCAGAGAACAAAAGAAAACTTACAAGGAAGCAAAGATGGATAATTCTCAATACTAAGTATTATTTATCATATTGGCTTTCTTGAAATGAAAATTTATTATTATGTATTTTGAATCCTCTCTTATGTTCTGCTATGTACATGACATTTTTTCTTTCTAACTTTATATTTAAGTTCCAATATTTAATTTTATGATATGTTATTGTTTCTTTTCTCTATTCTGTATTTGTGTTCTGGCATTTGAGTCTAAAGTAAAATTTTGAGTAAAAAATAAAAAAGAGAGAGTAGGGATCAAAACCAGGAGTGGAAGCAGGAGGAGAAAGACAGGAAAAAGGCCTCTTGCAGAAGGTATGATTTGAGTTGAGTCTTGAAGAAAGACAGGAAAACTGGAAAGGAGTTACAAGTGAGGAATGAGGAGGGAAAACATTCTAGGTATAAGGAACAGCCATGGCAAATGCATCAGTTTAGGAGATGGAGTGCCATATGTGAAGAACAGCAAGGAGACTAATGTAGCTGGATCATAGAGTTCATGGAGGGGAGTCAAGTGTAAGAAAACTGGAAGGTAGGAAGGGCCAGGCTGTGAAAGACATTAATAGAAGGTTATATATTTGGTCTTGGAGGTAATAGAAAATTACTGGAATTTAATGAGAAGGAGGGGTGATGCAATTAAACCTATACTTCAGTAAAAATAATTTTGGCAGCAAAATAGAGGATGGACTAGAAAGGGAAGAGTCTTGAGACAGGGAAGTCTATTTAATAGGTGATAGATATGTCTCTGGAAAGGTTTACTGGGTTCTTCATCTATAAAATTAAAAGGATTAGACCAAATGTTTTTTAAGGCCTTTTCCAATTCTAAAATCTAGTGCTGTTATTAAATTTGGGACTCCTCAGGGAGTTATTTGGTTGATGAATTTCTCTTACTGTCATAAATTTTAGTCTGGTAACTAACCAGCATAGGTTTTAAGAAACAAGAGAATAGTCTTAGATTCTGAGGTAACTAAGCCAACTATCCATAATCCAACTATGTTCTTAGTAAAATTTCCATTGATCCTCAGTACTCACTGGGGATGTGAATAAAATGTCAGGAAATACTTTTAGTAGCTTATGGGAACATCAATGTTTACAAATAAAGCTAAATCTTAATTTATCAAAAAACTGATTATCTCGAGGGTCTTGATTTTTTTTTATTCTTCTCTCTCTTAACTCTCCTGCTAACCTCTTTGTCATTCCACCCCTTGAGTACTTTCACTTGAAATAGAGTCAGAAAAACAGGTGAAATTCTAATCAATCTCTGTGCCTAGCTGAAGTTCACCCTCCAGCAATTTCTAGGGCAATGGAACTAGTGCCAGAGGAGCTTTGACTCCAAATGGGTATCACAAATGGCAGCCCCTGTGTGAAGTCAGGAAGCACATGTTCCATGTGTGTAGATGTAATACTGGGGTGAACAGATGGGGCAGATCCAGTGGAAACCTAGCCATAAGTGCCACCCCATGAAAGAAACTGTTAAAATGAATTTTAAAACCAATATATAAAAAGAACAGCAGCAGCAGCTGCAGCAAACAGTTCTTATGAAATTGCCAGCAATCATAAATCTACTCACTGGAATGGAAGCTAGAGTCAGGTAGGGGCCACATCTCACTCAGACTTTGCATCTCCATAAAAACCCAACAGTGTTCTGATGTAGGAGGTGCTTAACAAATATTTGTTGTAGAACTGAATTGAATTAAAATTGTTCCTTGTGGAAGCATGACTGAGGAGTGAAACTGGATGCCACAAGTTCATGGAGAGCAAAGAACAAAACCAGAGTCAAGCAATCAAAGCAGATGGTTTCTCAAATGTGTTAGCCTTAGAAAAGTAAATAGCCCAGTAAAGAGAGCGCCCACCCTGGACTCAGGAGGACCTAAGTCCAAATCCAGCCTCAGACACTTGACACTTATTATCTGTGTGACCTCACCAAGTCACTTAAACCCAATTGCCTTGTCTCCCCCTTCAAAGAAGAAAAAACCCAGAAAAGTATAAAGAGTATAGCCACAATTCTATTGCCCTTTGCAATTTACAAAGTACTCTCCTCACAACAATCCTATGAAAGGTTTTTGAAAACATTATTTTCTCTTTTTTTTTTCAGATGAGTAGACTAAGACTCAGAAAAGTGAAGTGATTTGTTGTAAACATAAAATAATATTCAATGCCCACAGTGGGGTTTATGTCCAAATCTTTTTTGCTCTGTACTACCCACTATGGTATCATTATCAAATCATTTTATTTCATTGAGGGTCAGTTTCCTCCCCTATAAAATAAGTCTAAGAATAACTACCTCATCAGGTTATTAGAAGGCTCAGATCCCAGAATCACAAAAGTAAAAGGGACATCAGTGGCCAACTAGTACAACCAAAACACAAAAGAAATCCCCTCTATAGCATACTTGCCAAAAGGCCATCCAGTCAAATGAAATTACCTATGTCAAGGACTTTTCAAACATTAAAGTGCTACATAAATACACACTGTTAGTATTACTATTACTATCATTATTAACTATAAATAGACACCGTTACTATTGTCACTATAAATACATACTGTTACTATTATTATTATTATTATAAATATATACTGTTAGTATTATTATAAATACATACTATTATAGATCAACATTTAGAACATACACATTTCTCTTTGGGAAGAGGATTATGGGAATTAAAGATAGAAGGGTGTAATGGTAATAGGAATTTGAAAATCTTTCCTGCCCCTTAATTGGCCTAAGGGATTTTGAAGATCTTTCTTGCTTTGAAGTTCTTCCCTGCCCATAACAGGCCAAATGTAATCACATGGAGCCTGTGGTAAGAGGAGCTTGCTGAAGCATAGAGCAGAACCCACAGGAAGCAGGAAGTCAGAGCAAATAGATGGTGGGAAAGAGAGGATAGCAGGCAAGCAGACAGCTAGGCTTGTGTTTGTTTGTGGGAAGGCTAAAGGATGGTGTGGCTCCCTGCTATATTATGGTGTATTAACCGCTTTGTTGTTAATGATGGATTCGGCTTTCTGGTTTTGAGATTCAGTTTTCCAGTATCTGAATAAATGTTTTGTTCCTGTCTTCTATATGGAGAGTCTGTTATAGTTTGTGATTCATAATTGTGTCAGCATATTCATAGTCACCATCAGTGCTGTAAATATTGTATTGGCTCTACAAGGGTCTTTAGAAATAAATGTCTAACTCCCTTTAATTATAAATAGAATCATCAGTGGATGGGTCTGTAGAACATTGATCCTGAAATTAACAAAGGCTGAGTTTAAATCCTGCCTCACACACTTATCAGCTGGGTGACTCTGGGCATATAATTCCTCACCTGTAAAATGAAGATAATAATAACATCTACCTAAATTGAGAAAATATTTGTAAACCATTTGTAAATCTTAAAGCTGTATAAATGCTAGTTATTGTTAATATCATATTTTTAAAACTGGGGAAATTGAGACCTAGAGAAGTAAAGAGTCTTATCCAAGCCCATATTTGTCATAAGTAGTAGCAAAGTCAGTATTCAGACCCCAGAACTCTGCCAATAATCCGATTCTCTTTTCAGTATACAATGCTGAACATAATTCCAACAGATAAGTGAATTTTTAATGAAGGGGATTAGGAAAAATATCTTAAGAAGTCAGGAATCAAGACATTAGTCTACTAGGTGACCAAAAAGAATTCCCAAGTCGAGGAGAGGGCAGTGGGGGTCAGGGAGGGGAAGGAAATAGACAAAGATCAAGAACAAATTTCAACTATGACCTTTTACATTATGACTCTTTCATGTTCAAGCATTAAAGAGTGTGAGTGAAGCATCATCATCACTCCCTCTGTGACTCGCTTCAGTTTGTCCTTTACGGGTGCCTTTCTGTTCTTAGATTCTTTTATTCATTTCTTTGTTCCCCCACCTTTGTTTTTGCGCTTCCCCTCAACTTGATCTCTTCTTGACAGGCCATCTAGCAGCTGGTAAATTGACTTCCAGATTATTTTTAGTTTGGATGTTTTTTCCCCTTTTGCCCCAAGTAAATGAAAACCAAACAATTTCTGTGATGGATTTGTTACATAATCAATTTGATATATTACATATTTCATTCTTCATATTCAATGTGCAATAATTAGAAATAAAATATTTTAAATGTGGAAAATAAAGTGTGTGAGATTATAAAGGAAACCAATTATATCGACATAATTAGAAATATTAAAACATACATACATAGGTTCATGGACCCCAGTTTAAGAATCCTTGATGTAACAGAATATGGTTTAAGTGAATTTTATGTTCACATTACAGTACCCAATTTTAAAAAAATAAAAACTGCCTTTCTATTTTCTCCCTAATGTTTAGTGTATCCCGAATTTATTTACTAAAAGGATCCATGATTTCACCCCCAACTGTTCAATTCACTAGGTCTTCTAACTCAGCTTTGAGTGTTTCATGAATTGCTGTGATCATGAATTTAACCTTTAAAGTACATATTTACAAGTTGCTAAGAATGATATGTATATAGTAGGGGGGTATGGGTATGACTACAGTATGACTTCGACTCAGAAACAGAAGACCTGGTTTGGGGTCTTGGTACTGTTCTTCTCTTTATGTGTGGCCTTGGATAAGTTACTCTTAACCTAGTCATTTATAAAATACACATAGCTTCTTTGCTCCTAGAGCTGTTCTAGGGATTAAAGGAGAAAATGTATGCAAATTCAATTCAAGGAATACTTATTAAATGCCTACTTTGTGCCAGGTCCTGAGGTAACAAAGATCAAATTAAATAGTTCCTGCCTACCAGTAGCATATGTATTATTGGAGATAAATAGTGTATACATAGAAACTAAAGTAGTTAGTAAAACATTAAAGAACTACCAAAACATCAATTACTATTTTTATTATTTGTATTTATATTAAAATAGGATTCACATTTAAGTTTCCCTTCCCATCATTAATGCTGCATTAATATGTCTTAGAAATTTAGTTATCAGATGCCTTACAAATTGTCTTTTCCACCAATCAGCTTTTCATTTGGGTTTCTATCTACGAGTAGCATGTAGTGGCAAATGAGATAAGGCCTTATTATATCATAGAGTCAGGATGACTAAAAGGAAAGAATAGTAGAATTGCTTGTAATGCCTATACTTGATGTATTCTAGCTAGAGTTCATAGGCAGCTCAATAGCTGCCTTGTCTTTATTGCTTCTATCACTGTTCCTAAGGACCCAGAGGAGTTCAGTGACTACTGATGTGTCTGCTAGTCTGGCATTTGTTCCACAAAAGGTAGATGGAACAGTAAATAGTGACATTTGCTTTGGACTGAAAAAAAAGGCAATATAAGCATGTTATCGGAGTTGAGCAGCTGAGCAATTCTGTTTTCAGGAGTCTTCTGTGAAATCCTTTTCAGGTCCTCCAAGGCTCCCCCCACCCACCCCTTGACTTCAGGGGGGTTTTTCTTGTAGATTTTTTTTGCATGTTTTCCCAGACCAAAAAAACAAAAAAACAAACAGAAAATGAGTGATGGAAGAAGGGATGCATACCTCTTAAAATCTGATTAGAAATACATAGAGATCAAATGCTCATCCATCCAGTAGGATCTTCTGGTCCTGAAAAGCCTTTCAGATATTCTTAGAGGGACAAATCCAATGACATGAACTTACTTCATATAATTATCCCAACGTTCAAAAAGCTACACTGATGTATACACATACATACTTACTTATATGTTTGTATGTCTCTATTGCTATGTAGATATAGATATATAGATATACATATACATATGCACAGTGTTCCAAAAGTCTCAGTGTCCTTTTCATTTGTTAAAAAGTAATTTTAACTTTTTTTTTAACATTTTAACATTGCACACAGACATATATTAGTGGAGGTGCAATGATGAATTCTATATGCTTTTCTAAAAACTAAAATCTATTTATCTCTAAAATGTCATTACCATGCTGATATGGAGTTTTTTTGTGTGTGTTTTCCTTAAATTCTGCTATTCTTTTTCTTAGGAGTTGTGGTTGAGACTAATATCAGTCTCCAGTAATACTACCCTGTTCATGTCAATCACCCTCCCACCATTCTCACCATAACTAAATTCAATGAAATTCCATTCAATTTAGCAAGTATTTATCAAATGGCCACTCTGTGTCAGACACTATTGCTGGGAATACAAAGAAAAAAGCAATACTGCCCTCAATCACCTTTTTTATTCCACTGCCAAGAAACAATATGCATGTAGATAAATAAATATAAACTATATACCAAATAAACACAAAATGATTAGAGAAAAGGAGCATTAATACCTGGGAGAATATAGAAAGGTTTCCTGAAAATGGTTATACTTGACCTTGGGAAGAGCTTGGGGTTCCAAGGTGTAGAGGCAAGGAAAGAATGCATTCTAGACGTAGAAGACAGACTGTGCAAAGAAATGGTTGTGGGAGATGAAATGGGATGCATAGGGAACAGCAAGTAAATTAGAGAGGCTGGATTTCAGAGGGGATTATACGGAGTCATATTTAATCACTTTGCAATGAGATTGAAATCAGATTGTGAAGACCTTGAAATGTTGAACATCAGATATATTTTGGCATGGAAATAATAGAGAGAAAATCAAACCTCTCAAGCTGGGGAATAACATGATTCAACCAAGTAATGAAATAATTACTGAGCACCATCCATGTAGGAAAAACCATGCTAGACATTGAGGATAGGTTCAATTCAAAATAATTCAATTCAACAAATGTTTATTGGGTATCTACTATATCCAAGACCCTAAGCTATAATGGAGACCATAGAACTGTCATTGAGGAGTTTGCAATCTAATAGATGCAATAGTGTGCACAAATAATTATAACATAATATAGAAAGAGAAATTCTGTAATAGAACTTTGGGAATACAGAAAACAACAGAATACGTTCTGGATAGGAAGATGAATTGTGTTTAGAATAGAAGAACCTGGAAAAGTAAATGTGAACCACATTCTATCCCCTGGGTTGATGGATTCTACCTCTAGAATGCCCTTACTGAGAAACTAAGAATGAAGATGATCAGCTAAGGTATTCCTCATGTCTGGAATGTTCTCCCTCTTTCAAATTTGTCTCTTAGAATCCCTACTTCTCTTCACAGCTCAGGTCAAGTGTCATTTCATATTAGATCACTTTCCTTATTCCCTCAGTACCATACCACTGCTCCCTTCCCCATAAATTACTTTGAATTTTCTGTGCTTGTATTTTGTATTTAACTATCAGTATATATGCTAGTTAGAATATAATTTCCTTAAAGATAAGGTGCACTTCATTTTTTAAAATTTAATCTCTCTAGTACCTAGCGTATAATATATGTGCTTGAAAAGTATTTGTTGACTTTCATTCATTTCACTGCCTTTTGTACAGTAATTGCTAAAGGAGTTCAGAGGAGGGAACAATCACTGAAGTGTAAGGAGAAGGTTTCATAAAGGATGTGGGATTCCCAACATTGGATGTGGGGAGTTAATGATCAGTGTGGCTGGAGGATGTGGGGGTTTTGTGGAGGATAAAATTTGGAGAAGCAAGCAGAGGCCAGATTTTCGTAGATCCTTTAATGCCTATGGAATGAATTCAACTCAACTCAATGAAAATCAATTAAATTCACATTTATTAAATGTTCCCTATGTCCAAAGCATTACTCAGATGAGGAAGCATTGCTTTTCACAAAACTGTTTCATCAGAATTAAGCTATCAACTATGTGTAGGATAGATTGGTGACTAGACTGAAGACAGAGAAATCATGTCCATTCTACAAACCTGTTAGGGCAAATATTCTTAACTGAGGTCTGCCTTTCAATAGAATTGGTTTTCTTTGAAATCCTATGTATTTAATACATTTCAAAGCTATTTTGAGAAGGGGTCCCTGGGTTTTACTTGACTGTTAAAGTTGTTGGTGGCAAAAAAAAAAAAAGTTAGGATATGAAACAATGAGGTCTTGACTAGGAAGGCACCTTTGGGAATGGAAAAGACAATGGAAAAAAAAAGACTTAGTGACTTATTGAATGTGAAAGGAGATAGAGAAAAAAGACTGACTCCAAAGTTTCAAGCCAAAGTGACTGTAAAAACGTCATGTTAACATTGACAGAAATGAGACATTTTGGGGAAGGAGGCAGTTTGGGACAAATCAGGACTTAAGCTTTAGATTCCTTTACTTTAAAATCATTGCAAAGGGGCAGCTAGGTGGTGGCAGTGAATAGAGCACCGGGTCTGGAGTCAGGGGGACCTGAGTTCAAATCTAGCCTCAGACACTTGACACGCTTACTAGCTGTGTGACGTTGGGCAAGTCACTTAACCCCAATTGCCCTCCAAAAAGCAAAAAAAAAAAATAATTGCAAAATATCATGTTTGGGAGAGATGAGGAGTTAAGCTTTAGATACTTTAGTTTTAAAATCTTTGCAAAATATCAAGATTCTATATCCACTTGGCCTTTAATAGCAAGGCCTAGAGCTCAGCAGAGGGACAAGATAAAGACCTATTTATTTTCTTTGCTCATCTGATTGTGTTTTGAATGATGACAACTTCTGACTCTAATGTTCTTCATATTAGATCCTTTATGTAGCTTCCTACCTAATATTTCTGTTAACTTTTATTTGGAATGGAAAGTGTTTTGTTTTCTACACAAACTATTTCTAATAAGACACAAGATATCTAGGTTCTTTTCAGGGAATGTATTTTTCAGATGTTTCTGCTTAGTTATGTTTCTATTTTAAAAATAAAATTGAATATACTTTAGGAAGAAAAAGAAGATTTGGACAGAATACCTCAAAAATCATAATCCTTTGGATTTAATGGTAACCTACACAGGTTCTTGTCCCCCAAATTCTCATCAATGAAATCATTGAGTGAGAAATGACTTCAAGGTACAATTTTTCAATTGTGTAACTGAAGTGATAATTACAATTTGTCCTTTGGGCACTTGATGGTCTTCCCAAAGTGCATGATCATATCATTTATGGGTAATAAATTGGAGGGCACAGTAGGCAAGGGCTAGTGTGTCTTGAACTTAAACTTGATCATACGATTTATTAATATGGTCATCGTTTATGTCTTATTTCGGTATGTCAGTAATAAAATAGCTTATATGTTAAGCTTAAATTAATTGATTGCCCTTTGGTCTCTACAGGGGATTCTCAAAGAGTAGGTGCAAAAGGACACATAGGTATACACACCTGCAGGATTTTCATTATGGCTGAAACCAAAGACACAAATTGACCTTTGGTTAGAGCTCAAAGCACTCAGTTCTTTCTCAGAGAACTTCAGAAAGATAAAGCTGTTTATTCCTTTCTTTTTTAACTGGGGGGAGGGTGGGGTCTTCAGGGAGAGGTTAAATCTAATCCCCAGAATGTCCTCTTAAGGAAACTTTCTCACCTGAGAAAGGTAGTGTCAAAGGGAATGAAATAGAATAGAAGAGAGGCCTGCATTGTGTCTCTTTGCTAAAACATCTCAAGGTAAGATAATGGAAGCCATATCACCCCTTGACCTTGTTGTAGCGTTAGAGAATGAAGCTTTCTATAGAAAATGTTGAATACCTATTTTTTTCTCTCCAACTATTTCCATGAAACCTCTTTCTTGTATTTTTGTCAAAAATTACAAAATATCTTAAGTATAACTTTTAAATACCACAATTTTACATAATAAAGGATGAGATCAAACATAGGACCCATGTATATTCTTTCTTCTTTCTAGGAAATAATGATATGAAAGATATAGTTGACAATAGTAACAAAATGGGGAGAAAACAGTTACCTCAATTCATAAAGAAGTTTGTATTTTGTGAGATAGGAAAAGAAGGCTACTTTTCTCAGGAACACAGGAAATCAAATTTCATCCACTCTTGACAAATTTCACTTTTTATTATAGTCTTTATAACCCTACATTGCATGTTTAAAATGAAACCTGCTACAAGTACCAATTAGAGGCAATGATGAGGGTACATTGGATAGAGCACTGGACCTGGAATCAGGAAAGAGCTGAGTTCAAATTTGACCTCAGACTAAAATTTACTAGCTGTGTGACTATTCACATCACTTAGCCTCTTTCCACCTCAATTTCCTCTTCTGTAATTTGGGCATAATAGTAGCACGTATCTCACACAATTGTTGTGAGGATAAAATGAGATAATATTTATAAAGCATTTTGTAATCCCTAAAGCACTATATAAATACTGGTTATTATTAATATCATTATGATTATGACTCATTGTGAAACTTGAAGTGAAGATACTTAGCAAGGCAAAAACCTGTAGAGGATGGGGGGAAATGTGACCAAAAAGAAAAGCAAGGATAAAGTATTCTGCTTTAGAGTGTAATGATGTAATTAGCCTAAAATAGTAAGCCTAACTAGTCCTAAACAGATCTAACAAGTTTTAAAGTGCAGGTCTGACTGGATCACTTCTCTGCTCAATAAACTCCATTGACTTTCTATTGTCTCTGGGATCAAATTCAGAATCTTCTGTTTGGCTTTCAAAGTCCTTCATAACTTAGCAGCTCTATCACCACCAACACTGTTCATTTTTCTTACTCCTTACCCTTTGATCCAGTGTCACTGTCCTTCGGGCTCTTCCTCAAATAAGACTCTCTTCTCTTGACTATGGATATTTTCCCTGGCTGTGTTCCATGCCTGGAACGTTCTTCATCCTTCTCTCTGACTACTGACTTCCCTGGCATCAAATTCCAAATAAAATCTCATCTTTACAGGAATCTTTTCCCAACGCCTCTTAATTCTAATTCCTTCCCTCTTTTAATTACTCCCTATTTTTTTCAAGTAAATATCTTGTTTATACATATGTGTGTTTTCTCCTCCATTAGATTGTAAGTTTCTTGAGGGCAAGGGTTGTCTTTCACCTCTTTTTGTTTCCTTAGCTATAGCAAACTGCCTCACAAGTATTTGATTAATAGATGTTTATTTACTAGCAGTCTAATTCAGGGATTCTTCTTTTCCTGTGTCATGGGCTGCTTTGGCAATCTAGTGAAGTTTGTTGACATCTTCTCAAAGTGATGTTTTTAGTTATGTAAAATAAAATACAGAGGATTACAAAGGAAACTAATTATATTTCAAATACAGTTATCCAAAAAATAATAAAATCAAGTTCATCTACCCCGGGCTAAAAATTTCTTGTCTTTATTTCAGAACATTAACTGCCTTACTTTTACTTTTCTCAGCACTGATACAAAGGATACAGATACAAAGGACAGACACTAGTGAAACTTCCCTTTATTTAAGAGAAAATATTTTCCAAAGCTTTTAGAGAAGCAAAGTTTATACCAATACTATGTCCTCGTTAGTTCAGGAAAATATTTAGCACTTAGCATGTGGGAGAGATTATATGATCAAAGATTTAGAGTTAAGATGAAACTTTACTATCATCTGCTTCAACTTATTCATTTTACCAATAAACTGTGGCCCAGAGAGATTATTTTCCAAGGTCACTCATAATAATCAGACTTCCACAGTCATTTTAGTTTTCAGAGATCTAAGTGAGAACAAACAAAAATAAGTTTTTGCTTTCATATATGTTTAATTTAGCACTGAATTTATAATTATGTACATGAAATGCATGTGCATATATATGTGTAATAGTTTATATAATGTATTAATTTTATAAAATATGTAATATATTTTATATTTGTGTGTATATATGTGGGTGTATGTGTGTGTGAGTTTACACACACATACATATGCATATATAGGGTGTTTTGTTGTTGCTGTTGTTATTTCATTTTGTTTTTTTCCTGAACAAAGATTAAATAAGATTGAGACTGGGGACTTGGAGAGCTGTTTTTCAAAGAAATCCAAGGACACATCTGCATTACCTCATTTGGGCTTCATAAACACTTTCGTGAAGTTTCAATAGCTATTATTGAAGCTATGTTTAAAAATTTTTCACTTTGGAGCTTTTCAATGTGGATTTAAGTTTAAGTGGTAGGAAACACATTTTCCCAAATTGCACGTTTTGCCTCCAGCATCAATAGTGAACTAAACATGTATGTTCCCTGGGTATTTTAGAGAATTGGTGGGGAGTTATCCATAAAAAAATAAAACTCAAGCCTGTTCAGTTTCTTGTCCCGTGAAGGATTATGATATAATTTTTATATATCCCAACTATGTCTACATGATGGGAAATAAATGCTTTGGGAAGGAATTAATTGGCACAAACCAGTCTGGGCATTAGCGTCTCAGTGTGGGAACAGGTTGTGCTCTGTAAAATGTTTCATCAAAATGTTTACTTCATACTGGTGTGTTCCACAGTACAGACGGGATGTTTCCCAACAAAACCCTGTGACAGGTCCCAGCCCTGACTAATCTGCCTTACCTTCTCTACCTCTATTGAAGGAGGCCATATGGAAGGGTAAATGACATCTGGACCCAAACAATACAGTATGATGTGACAAATATGTAAGCCTTAGGTTGCCAGAGAGAACCCAGGTCTTTTATATTTCCTAGGATTAAAGTCCTGTTTTCTCTCAAAAATGATTGGTTAGTTAAAATCCCAAATATCACATAAGAGTGGTTTGTTTGTATGCTTTTGCTATTTTAGAGACTAGATCTATTACTTTGCTGTTATACAGAATTCCCAGAAAAGCAAAATCCCTTTACCAATGCAGGTCAGCTCTTCCCAGCAACCTATAGTCTTAGAGAATTGTCTGGGACAACTGGTAATTACCCATGGTCACACAACAAATATGTATCATGGGTGAGACTTGAACCCAGAACTTAAACTTCCTGATTCTGGGGTATATCCTGACTCATTTAAGGAGTACTCATAAAATTACATAATGCCACAGAAAAAATGTTCACATTTACAAAGCTAAAAACAAAAACAAGACAAAGCAAAACAAAATCAGATATTACAAGGTAATAAATGTGGTGGGGAGACAATAGCAAACGTAGGGAACAGGGAAGGTTTTATGAAGAAAAGTATGAACTGAGTCTAGGTATTAGTAATACAAAAACCAAATTAAAAAAATATCCCTTCCCTTAAGAAGCTTTCATTCATTTAGAAATTAATTTTCACTAGGAGAAAATGAAATTATGAGAGATATGATCAAGGTCATTTACACACAAAATAAATAGGGATTAAGATTTTGATTTGAATATCCTAGGGTGCATTGTCTTTGTTTAAATATGTTTTCTGGCACATCTCATTTTAAAAACATATTTAGGAGACAAGTAGAAGATTTGAAATTTAGGCTGACTTATTTCTCCATTAAAATGAATATTTTGTGTTAAAAGCACAGTCTATTGAATGTGACTTGCTATGTGTCACCTCTTGCTACATGGCTTCCCACTGAAGGTGCAACAGTATATAACAGTCTATTGGAACACTGTATATGGAATATGTCATCAAAATATCGAAACATGTGCAAGAAAGCATGGCATTTTCAAAATAGATACCTGTATCCACCAGCATCCTGTTGGCATTTGGTATAACAGATGGAATCACACAAAATGGAGCAACAAATTATAGATACCATGGTTAGCCGGTCACCCACATAATATTCAGGGGCATTTTTACATTTCTTGTTTTCTTTCATTCTAGTTTAGTTTTCTTGCCAGAATTTGAGTTTTGTTATTTATTAATGAGTCAGTTCATTACTGATTTGTTTTCGAAAAAAAAAAAAGAAAGGAAATTATGATTTATCTGGTTCCAAATCCCTCAAGCATCTATTAATATATTGCTGAATGGAGATGTGGGTATTTAGGTCCCATTAGTCTTGACTTGTTTTTCTCATCTTTTCCAAAACAGATTCATTAAAGGATAATCTTAATTCACTGATTTCAGATACAGAGATCTTACTGTGTTTTATGGCTTTATAACTGAAGACATGAATAGTACTGCTTCCAAATGGGTAATAAGGTCACTCACTTTTGGCATAGTTCTTTGATTTGTTAACCTGAAAGTAATTGCTGAAATATGAGCTTATTAGAGCTGGATTCTCTTTGTTTCTCCTTCCTAAGAACTGAACTGGGATTTTTAGAGATTCCACTCACAGCTGTATTTGCTGTGCTCCTCAATCAGCCATGATATATGTCAGAAGAAGACTGTGCATTTTGAGTGACAATTCTTTGACAATAAAGATATTCTTCAATTTCAGCAAAACATATATAGCATACAAAAAACCCTGCTTCATTTTTCATAAATTGAGATAATATTCCATATTGTAGTAAGATAGCAGAAAAGAAAGGTCAATGAAAAAAGCTGCATTCACAAAAATTAAAATAAAATAAATTTTTCAGTAGCTTTACACATAGGAATTATAAGGAATTTAATGCTGACAATTTCATGTGAATGGAAAATCTGTATTATGGTCATGTAAAATTCCTACAACTTACCGATTCCTGGACTCCTACCTCACTAAAAAAAAATGTTCCTAGCTTTACAAGAAGAAAGAGAACTCTAGACAGTAGGAAAATGATACAATTAAGTGGAACTATGTATGAATCATTCACAACGCATTCCAGATATGAATTCCTATAAAAGCATGTCTATGTAAGCTTACTAGAGTTAAATCACTATAGCTAGCTAGATCCTAAAGAACAATAATAATTATAACATTTACTGTCATTTATATAGGGCTTTCAGGCTTGCAAAACACTTTACAAATATCTCATTTTGTCTTCTCAATGACTCTAAGGAGATAGGTACTGTTATTATTCCCCATTTTATAGATGGTGCAAAAAGAAAATAAACAGCTTGCCCTGAGTTACATAGTTAGTATATAAACTCACTTCAACAATTCTCACCATCAATAGAACCATGCTAAATATCACTTCATAGAAACACGACTTTAAAAAAACAGAAGATAACAGAGTTGAGAATGTGTGTTCTGATCTATAGTTAAAATACTGGGCCTGGAATCAGGAAGACAAGTTCACATCCTACCTCAAACATTTACTAATTTTGTGACTTTAACAAATTCACTTTCTTTCTCTTGGGTCTGTGTCCTGATCTGTAAAATAAAAGAACTGAAACTAATGATTTATAAGGTCCTTTCTAGTTATGTACCCAATGATCCAATAGAACATAAGCCCCTTGAGAGTAAGTATTGGTTCAATTTTTGGTTTTGGTATTTATAACCGTAGCACTTAGCAATGAGTTATCCAGACTTGTGCTTTATGTGTATTATGTGTAGTAAATTTTTAATAAATGTTCAATAGGTGATCTCTCCATTGAGATTTCTATATATTGGTTGTTGATTGATACAATCATAGGGTTTAGAACTCCTTAGATATCATCTATTTCAGTACTCTCATTTTAAAGATGAGAAAGGTGAGACCAACAAAAAGGTTGTACCAAGGTTTCACAGGGTAGAGTCACAGTTCTCATACCCAAGCATTCCTATTCCACTTCATTGGATCCGTAGTAACTGCTTTTACTCTTAACACCCAAACAAAAATTAAGGGGCAGCTAGGTGGCATAGTGGACAGAGCACTGGCCCTGGAGTCAAGAAGAGCTGAGTTCAAATCTAGCCTCAGACACTTCTAGCTGTGTGATCCTGGGCAAGTCTCTTAACCCCTATTGCCTCAAAAACAAACAAGCCACAACTTGTTTGAAATAGATCAATTACTTATCAGAACTTTAAAATTTCTAAATTTCATAAAGATATACTTTGTAACTATATTACATTTTTAATAGGAGAAACTGACCTACATTTTACAAAATATTCATCTGCATTATAACACTGGGAAATCCATTTAATCGACTTCTTATTGCCATCGACAATTTTTTAAAATATAACTGAGTACCTATGTCAGGGTTCCTTTGAAAATATTGATTTCCTGAGAGAAGTGGACAAAACATTAACTTCTCTCTGTCCTGCTCTCTCCTCCCCCTTAACAAACTAAGGTATAGGGATGATATCTTTGAGACTATCTAATCATCTAGATAACTTAATTAAATTTGATTTGTTGAACTATAATCTGTAATTGTCATTATATGACACTCTCATCCCTGTTGAACTTTGAATGTCATAGTGATGATCTTATCTACTTTTTCTCTGTCAGACTTCCTTCCCCATGGAGGTCAATTAACAATGGCTTCTAAATAAAAGCTTGGAATTGTGTCTTTAGTTTTAAAGGTTTATCAGGTGCATTTAGGTTGTATAGCATAAATCTTTGCTTGACTAGCAGTATCAACCATGTGACAAAATAACTGAATTAAATTATGTTAGATGTCTATTGGATAAAAAATGTTACACTTAAGAAGAAGATATCCTTCAAAATTTAGGTAATGGGACACTATTCTATCATGGGGGGGACAAACTTTTGCAGCAATTTGTCTACTACAGTACTATTGAATACCTGTACGAACATATTTGGCTGTCACAATATGGTGAGCTTTAAAAATTCTTTTTATTTTGGCTTCTTTCTCTCATTTAATGAAGAAACTCAGTAACAACCCATCCCCCACCACTCCCTTTTCCTACATATTGAAAATTTCTCATTAAAAAGGTTTCTTCTGTCTCTGTCTGCCCTCCCATAATTCTTCCTCACACACAACTATAAATACAGGTTTTTCCCTAGTCTGCCCAGTCTGTTTTTCAATTGCATTCCTTTTCTGCAATGCTTAATATTACCATTATTCTGGTTTTAAGACTCTCACCTAGAATTCATAACCTCAGTCACTCTTGCCTCAACTCAGGTCTCTGGATTTTCCAAAAACAAGGTAGCAAAAGTGAAAACTATATTCCATCAGTAAAATAAGAGTTCAGCCAGATGGTAGCAGACTGATTCATATCTGGAAAATCCCTCACATTCAACTTGGTAGAGTTTTTGATAGTTTAATCTACAAGTATATCAAAGCGCATAGATCTGAGTTTTCAGAGTCTGGCCCATGTTCATAAAAGGTATTTGGTAGGCTATTAAGCTTTAATCCAAGCATTACACTTATTTATTTTTCATGTATTAGTTCATTCATTCAAGTATAGATTAAGTGCCTACTAAGTTCACAATCACTATCAGCCCTACAGATACAGGAAAGATCTGTGATTTTGTAGTAATAGACAATTCTAGGGGTGTAGGAACTCATAAGATCAACATCCTAGCTGTGATTCAATAGGTAAGACTGATAAAGTAACCTGAGGCACATAAAAGTCAAATCACTTGCCCAGAGTCACCAAGATAGTAGTATTAGAAGTAGGATTTCAACTCCAGTCTTGTTTATTCCAAGCCTAGAACTGTGTCTTCTATGCCATGCTGTCTCAGTTATGATTACCTGGAAATTGTCATTTGTATTGGTAAAGAAAAATTTCAGTGTTACAGGAAGTCAGAAAATTTGTCAGTACAAGAATTCTGCTTTGTTTTTGTTTTGTTTTTTTTCTTCATTTGTTTGTTTAAATAAGAGATTTAGAAAGAGTAATATAAGAATGAAATAAGTAATGGCATTTCACTTTTTTGAGATTGCTATCCTAGGTAAATACAGAAGCAAATTAAGGTTTATGAACAGTGGAACACGGAAATATCCAGATATTAAAAAGAGAATGAATAATATTCTGAATTGGGCGTTGTGGTATGTAGATTCATTAGGAAACTTGCTTTACCCCTCCTAAAATGCCATGAAGTTCATATTCAAGAAAGAAGGGCCCATATACAAAAATTTTACTTTTATTATTTAAAAGTATTCTGTGGAAGGATGCTAGTTTTGTCCAAATAAAATCCTAAAATCCTTTATAGACTATTACCAATGTAATTAAGTAGACAACAAAAACTCTAGTTGAAAGTGTGTGTGTGTGTGGTGAGAGAGAGAGAGAGAGAGAGAGAGAGAGAGAGAGAGAGAGAGATGGTGAGCTGAGGAAAGGAATAAAAAAAGTGGAAGGGTGGAAGCAAGGAAGAGAAAATAAAAAAGAAAAAGAAAGGAAGGAAAGAAGGAAGGGAGGGAGGAAGGAAGAAAATCTGACAGGTTTTTGACATGTTTGGATGTTTAGCCAAACTATACAGTCCTTAGATTCTGAGAGCAACAAACAGAAATGACACCTGGCAGGGCAGTGAAAATTACTTCAGATTATTACAGGTATGCTTTCTAGGTAACATTGTGTGTGTGTAAAATGCTATAAGATTCATGTTCAAGAAAGAAGGGTCCAGATACCCAGATTTACACAAACACACACACACACACACACACACACACTGTTCACTTTAAACCTTTACAAGCTAGCAAAACCAACTCTTATTTTTTTCTTGGAATTTATTGGTATATGTAATTGTTTTGGAACTTTTAAGTCTCTAGGAATAATTATCTGCTGCATATTTATAGTCATTAATGAAATCATCCTAGTTTTTCCTTATCACTTCCAATTCAACAAAAATCTGGGCATATACTGTATAGGAGATAAATTATAGGGCTTGGAGTCATGAAGATGTGGGTTCAAGTCCTGCCTTTAATATAATAGCCAGTATTTATATAGTTCTTTAAATATGCAAAATGATTTACAAATACATTTCCTAAAAGTCTTGACATATTTTATGCTATGAAAGAATAATAATTGCAAATAATAACTAACATTTATATGGCACTTACTATGTTCCAGGCCCTGTGATAAGGGCTTTGCAATAGTAATCCTATTCAATCCTCTCAAGAACCCTGGAGATAGGTGCCATTATTGTCCCAATTGTACAAATGAGGAAACTAAGGAAAACAGAGGCTAAGTGACTTGCCTACAATCACACAGCTTGTATCTGAGGTCAGATTTGGATTCATTTCCTGTCTCCAGGTCCAGCTATCTATCCACTATGCCACCTGACTGCCTATGATGTCTAGCTAACACAAAATGGCTGTATGAATATGAGCAAGGCATTTTAGTATTTTAGTCTCTAGCACCACAGAGAGTTCTTTAAAACTTCAAGCTACAGATGAGTTGCCCATCTGTATTAGTGGAAGGAGTTGCCAAGTTCAGAGTTCCTCATACATATTCAGACTTCCTATTCCCCTCCCCCAAGTTCTTGCTTGAAATGTTGAGTCATCTTTTCAAGAGCTGTCCATTACCAAAGGTACTTTGGTGTATGACTTGAATTTCTTCATGATTCCTGAGCCAAAGTAGACTCATAGTGGTGCCTGATAAAACCACTTCAGCTGCTTTTGTCTTTATTTTTGCCTCTTAACTTGTACTGTAAATTTAAAAACAAACAAATAAATAAAAAACAAAACAAGCATTTAACCTTCAATAGTAGAAAACTTTGGGATAAAGCCCTTGTACAACAGTTAGAATCTTTATGATGATTCCTTGAGGTAAAATCAACTCTGGCTGTTCTGACAAAATGCCAAATTAGCTGACCAATTCAGAGAAAAAAAATTGAACTGCATGGTGTTATGTGGTCAACACAACTGCATTTTTGACCTTTCAAGTGGTTATTCAGGAATCATTTACAGCTCTACTATATTATCTGGGGATGTGAAGCTTTACCTTCTCCCTATGAGCTCACCATGTCTATACTTACACGTATGAAGAGAGAGCAGTGTAGAGAATCTTGTCAGGTTGCTTTTCCTGTGCAACAGATGTTGACCCATAATATGCAATTATCTTCAGGCGAGATCATGTGGTTTTTTTTTACACTTATCTTGAACACTGGCAAGGTGATTATGATAGTATGTTGTTGTTTGTTTTTCCATTTATATGATATATATGTGTATACATACATATACACATATACATGCATATACACATACATATATCATATATATGTATACACATAAACTATGTATGTATGTATGTGTGCATATGTATATACATATATAAATATGTGTATAAAACAGAGAACTAGCTGTAAGAGTCCTGCTGAATTTGCAAATCATTGAAGTCCAATCCTAATTTTCCTAGTTACTTCCTCTGGACCTCAATTTCCTCACCTGTAAAATAAAGAACTTAGAATAGTTTGCCTCTAAGGTCCTTAGTATCTCTAGATATATAATCCTATTAATTTCTTTAAGGAAAAATTGTTAGTCATTTTCCCCCTCTAGTTGACACTTATGGTTAACAGAGAAACAGAAAACAATTCTTTAGTACTGAATTGCTTGTAGTAAATTAAGTCAATGTGATGCTTCTATACTGAATGTGATTGGCAACCAATTCAGAAAAATCCAACCTCTGAGTAAGCTGTAAGAATGAGTAGGGAGTATCTTCTCTCTCTTTCAAATATGTGGCCTGAAACTCTATTATTTATCTTGTGGACTCCTAGCAGGAAGGGGATAGAGCTTAGTCCCAGCTCTATAGCAAGTGTTCAGTACCTGCTAGATCTACTTAAAGAAATAGCTGGAATATTTAATAAAATTGTCATCATTAAAAAAAAAATTTAACTCTAAGAATTAATAACTGAAAAATATAGGTTTTTAAAAGTAAATGTAGGGGCGGCTAGGTGGCGCAGTGAATAGAGCGCTGGCCCTGGAATCAGAAGGACCTGAGTTCGGAGCCGGCCTCAGACACTTAATCCACACAAACAAAAACCTAGCCGTGTAACCTTGGGCAAGTTACTTAACCCCAGTTGCCCTAAAGGGGTGGCTAGGTGGTGCAGTGAGTAGAGCGCCGGCCTTGGAGTTTGGATGACCCGAGATCAGATCCGGCCTCAGAAAATGAGCACCCACGCATAAATCAAATGACTAGCCGTGTAACCTTGAGCAAGTTACTTAACCCCAATTGCTTTAAAAAAAAAAAAAAAGTAAATGTAAAATGTCCTTGAAGTTGGTTGCATCTTATGAAATGTAAACAAGCTTTAACATTTTTAATAGCACAGTTACTCTCAGTTTAAAATAAAAATTTAGGGGCGGTTAGTTGGCACTCCTGACTCCACTAGCCCTGGAGTCAGGAGGACCTGAATTCAAATCCGACCTCAGACTCTTACACTTACTAGCCATATGACCTTGGGCAAGTCACTTAACCCCAATTGCCCTGCCTTCCCCCCTTCAAAAAGCAAATAAAGAAATAAATGTATATTAATGCTATGAGTGTACTGCCTTATCATTGCTGCTGAGAATCAATCAGCAATCATTTAAAAAGTACATACTATGAGCTAGGCAATATGCTCACCAACTGGGATACACATAGAACAAATAAAACAATCCCTACTCTCAAGGAATTTACATTTTACTAGGAGAGATAATAAGACCATATATAAGAGTATACAGAACAAATATTAAGAAAATAAATATTGGGGCGGCTAGGTGGCGCAGTGAGTAAGAGCGCCAGCCTCAGAGTTGGGATGACCCGAGATCAAATCTGGCCTCAGAAAATGAGCACCCACACACAAATAATGACTAGTTGTGTAACCTTGAGCAAGTTACTTAACCCCAATTGCTTAAAAAAAATAAAATAAAATAAAATAAATATTGTAGACTAGGGAGGAAAAACATTAGCAGTTGGGAGAATCAAGAAGAGCTTCATGTACAAAGTTGTACTTGAAGGTCTTTAAGGAAGAGAATTCTCAAAGATGGAGTGAAGTAGGAAATGTATTCCAGGCATGTACTGAAAGTATTTGAGGCAACTACACACTTATGATGACATGTCATTAACAGATAATAACATGTGTATTTTCTTATTTATCATTTATTTTAAATACTCTTTTCTTTTTTTAAATTTTTAGTTCCAAATACTCTCCCTCACTTCTAGCCCTCTCCTTCTTATGGAGAAGGCAAGTCAAATTATATCAATTATACCTGTAAAATCATGCAAAAACATTTCTGTATTAACAACATATTGTTGAATTCTGGTTTCTATCCTTTCTGCTATTGGCTTCTATTTTATGGATGAAATCATCCCTTTCATATTGACAGTTATGATTATTAATTGTGTATTTCCCTCCTTCTTATTTTCTATTTACCCTTTTCTCTCTCTTTTTATCCTATCCCTTTTTAAAAGACTGTTTTGATTATGATAACTTCCACCTTTAGTCTGTTCTCCCTTTTGTTATCCCCCACCCCATGTCTCATATCCTCTTCTTTTCCTATTTCCCTATTAAGATATAATTCTATACCCGAGTTTGTGTATATATTTCTTCCCTCTCTGAACCAATTCCAGTAAAAGTGAGCATTGTCCACAATCCCCATCATTTTCCCTTCCTCTATAAAACTTCTTCCTTGCATGCCTCTTTTATGTGAGAAAATTTTCCCCATTCTACCTCTTTGTTTTCCTTTCTCTTCTTTTTCAACTTTTTTTTCCTTTGAGATCATCTCATGCCTTCTGTCTAGGTAGACTCTTTCTAACTGCCTTAATAATGAAAAAATTCTTAGGAGTTACATGTCTCATCTC
Source organism: Gymnobelideus leadbeateri (assembly GCA_011680675.1). NCBI lineage: Eukaryota > Metazoa > Chordata > Mammalia > Diprotodontia > Petauridae > Gymnobelideus > Gymnobelideus leadbeateri. Next base: position 875,320 of record WOXC01010789.1, read on the forward strand.
CCAGTATAGCAATGTAAACAGCTTAACTTTATCAAGTCCTTTATGATTACTCTTCCATATTTAGTTTTCTATCCTTCTCTTGAGTCTTATGTTTGAATGTCAAATTTTCTGTCCAGCTCTGGTCTTTTCATCAGGAACACTTGAAAATTCTCTCTTTCATTAAATTGCTACTTTTTCCCCTTGACAGATTATACTCTTTTTCACTGGTTAGGTTATTATTGGGTGTAATCCCAGATTTTTTCCTTCTAGACTATCATTTTCTAAGCCCTCTGCTTTTTTAACATGAAGGCTGCTAAATCTTGTGTGATCCTGACTGTGGCTCCACAATATTTGAATGGCTTCTTTCTGGCTACTTGCAATATTTTCTCCTTGACCTGTGAGCTCTGGAATTTGGCTGTAATATTCCAGGAGATTTCATTTTAGGATTTCCTTCAGGAGGTGATGGGTGATTCTTTTGATTTCTATTTTACCCTCTGGATCTAAGATATCAGGGCAGTCTTCCTTGATAACTTTTTTTTGAAATATGATTTCTTTTTTGCTTTTTTGTTTTTTATTTTTAATCATGACTGTCAGATATCCCAATAATTCTGACATTATATCTCCTCAATCTATTTTGGAGGTCAGTTGTTTTTCTGATGAGATAGTCTAAATTTTCTTCTAATTTTTTTTAAATTCTTTGACATTGTTTTTATTGTTTCTTGATGTCTCATAGTGTCATTAGCTTCTACTTGTCCAAGTATAATTTTTAAGGAATTATTTTCTTCATTAAACCTTTGTACCTCTTTTTCCATTTGTCCAATTTAGCTTTTAAAGTTATTTTCTTTAGTATTATTTGTACCTCTTTTACCAAGCTGTTAATTGTCTTTTCACAATTTTCTTGTATTAATTTCATATATATATATATATATATTTTTTTTTTTTAACCAATTTTTCCTTTACTACAGTTATCTCTTTCATTAACTCTTCCAGGAATTCTTATTGGGCTTGTGTCCAATTAACATTTTCCTTGAGGCTTTGCTTGTAGTTGTCTTCACAATGGTGTCTTCTTTTAAATTTGTGTCTTGATCTTCCCTGCCACCATATTAACTTTTTTATGGTCAAGTTATTTTTTGTTGTTTGCTCATTTTTCCAATCTATTTCTTGACTTTGAATTTTATGTTTAAGTCGGGTTCTGAGCACCTGGATGTTGGGAGGCCCTTCAGACTTTTTCATGCTGTTATTTCCAGAGTTATTTCTTGGGGTCTACAAGTTTTCAGTGCTTTTAAGGCGGATCTGGGAGAGGTGTGGTCACTTTTCTCCTGGTCTGCACTCTGGTCTTTTCCCAGGAAAGGCCCTCCTCTTCTGTAGCCGAAACCACTACTGCTCTTTCTTGAATTCTTAGCATTCTCTACTATTGCTTTGTCATCTTATACATTTGTGTTTCCTCTGGTATTTCTTTATCCCTTCCTCCCTTCCCATTCATAGGTTTCTATTAATTCCATCTTTCTACTCTATACCATGCCACATTTTCCTTCTGCATATGGAGTGCATTGTTCATTTTTTCATGGCAGGCAACATAGAACAATGGAAATAGTACTAAATTTGGAAAACTGAATTTGGATTCAGGGAACCTTGGTTTAAATTCTGGTTCTGCCATTATGCTATTTGTGTGACTATTCACAACCCACTTAATCTTTGGGCCTCAGATCATCTGTAAAATTATAAGGGGTTGAGTTAGCTGCTTTCTAAAGTCCTTCTCAGCTTTAAATCTACAATATTCCCAGAGAAGGCCTAAATTTGCAACTTTGTACTTCTCCATTCTCTAGACCCTGACTCTTGGAGTGAATTTGTGAAACTTCACTTTTAAATTATTATTTAATGTATTTGAAAATTTCCTAACAAATTAATTCTAAAAAAAATCTAAAAAACTCTGAATAGAAGACTTTAGTGGTCTCCAAGTCCATGAAGCAAATTACTATGCTATGTGTCTTTCAGGTGATCATATAATCTCAGCTCCCAGTGACTAACAGCTCCCTTTCAAGGCAGATCAAATATCTTTCTACAAAAAATATCAGCCACTTTTGTAATAAAGTACAACTTTATGTTGAGCCAGAATAGGTCTCCTCAAAAATTCTTCCTATTTAATCCTTGTTTTCCCCCCTCTAAATTTGTGCTTAAAAATTTTGAAGTCTCTTCTAGTGACATCTCTTAAAATTCACAAAGGCAGCATTCATGTTCTCCCTTCTATTCTTCCCTCTATGCTAAATATCCCCATGGTCCTAATGATTTTTCATATGACCATGTTTTCCAGATCTTTTATCATTCTGGTTGTGCTCTCACCTTGACATTTTCTAATTTGTTACTGCCTCCCTCTTTCCTCTAAATCAAATGTAGAATTTCAAATCTTCTCTGACTAGTTCAGTGACCAGTGACATGATCATTTACCTTGTAATGACAGAGAAACAAATAATATCATTGAAATAACAAATGTCACAGAAATAGCAAAGCAACAAATGTATGAGAAGGCATATATTATAGTATAGTGGGTAGAATACTGGACAAAAAATTTGAGTTTTAATAGAATTAAAGGCAGCTAGATGGTGCAAAAGATAGAGCCCTAGGCCTGCAGTCTGGAAACTGAAGTTCAAATATGACCTCAGATACTTACTAGCTATGTTACCATGGAAGTCACTTAACCTCTGACCAGTTTCCTCCACTGTAATATGGTAATAATAATAGCACCTACTTCTAGCATAATGCCTGGTACAACAATAAATGTCTGTTTCCCTTCCTTCTTTCCTTCCTTTCTTCCTTCCTTCCTTCTTCCTTTCTTCCTTCTTTCCATTCTTCCTTTCTCCCTACCTTCCTTCTTTCTTCCTTCCTCCCTCCCTCCTTTCCTTCCTTTCTTCCTTCCTCTTTCCCTTTCTTCTTCCCTCTTTCCCTGTTCTTCCTTCCCTCCTTCCTTTCTCTCTTCCTCCCTCCCTCTCCCCGATCTGTGGTAGGGGGGGTGAAGGAGGGAGGAATAAGAAGAAATAACACCACACAGTCCTAGCACCTAATCCTACTTCTGTGATCTTGAATAAGTAATCTAATAGTAATTGTAAACGTTTAAAAACCACCTTAATTTTCAGAGCATTGCTTGCATTTATCTTCTCACACAAACTTCACGAGGTGGGTAGGGATTACATTCATATTATTCCCATTTTTTCCCAGATAAACTGAGGCTCATTGAAGTTTAAGTGACTAGTTAGTAAACTAGTAAGCAGAGAAATAGGATTTGTACTTCCTGACTACAGATTTATGCTGTACATTATACCATATGTCCTTTCTGAGCTATAAAATGGATTATCAGTACCTTCCTTCCCTCCTGTTCCCACTTTCTCACAGTTATAGAGTATTAAGGATGATCATTTATTTAGCAGTTTTAATGTATTCACAGCACTTTAAATTATCTCAATTGATTCAAAGTAGCTCTATGAAGTAGGAATTATTATTATTATTCCCAGAAACTGAGTCTTAGAGAGGTTAAGTGACCTATCCCAGGGTCATGTGGCTAATAGCACTGAGGCAGGGCTCCTACCTCAGCCCTCCCCTACTAATTGCAATCGAATGATGGAGCCCTACCATCTGCAGAGACAGTCACACCAACATTCTAATTAGAATCTAAGGTGCCTTTTCTGGTCTATAAACTCCTTATATACACTTTCCTATCTCCTGGTCTTCTAACAACTCCTTTGATACAGAGTTACCACTGGCTGGCTCCAAGTTTCCTTTCCAGTGTGATTTCACACTTCCTCCCTCACACATGCTACCCAGTCTCCAAACTCACAACATGCCATATTCTTCTGTGTATTCATTCAGGTCTTTTCCCCATACCTGAACTGCATTTTCTTGTCATTCACACTTTCAAAACCTTTTTCTTCCATCAAGGCTTATCAGGTGCCACTTTTTCGGTGAAGTCTTCATCGTTGACCTTCACCCTCTCAAATTTCCCTGGAAAATTTTCTTTGTCTCTCTTGTTTGCTGGCATCACATTTTGTCTTGTAAATATGTACATCTGTGTGCATGTTTCTCCTGCACACACAAGGAGAATTTAAATTCCTTGAGGACAGGAACTACAGCATTTTTCATTTTTGTATCCCCAGAAGCTGGCTCAGTACATTGTCCATGGGAATAAGTTATTAAATGTTTGTTGCATTGAATTGCATTGAATAAAAGCTCTTTGTAAATTGTCAATGGTTACATAAATGTATTGAAGTTCAGAGAGGAATAAGCTCCCTTTTTAAATGACTACTAGAATGCATGCCTATATTGAAACCTGCCTAGATTTGTTTGTTTCTTTGTTTTAATCACACCTGGGTTATCATAGATGTATGAAGGCCCTAGTGAGGAACTTTTCAATGCATATCAGAACCTTCTCTGCTATTTATAAACTGAGGGAATCACCTGGGGCACTGAAGGAGTTAAGCAATTTGCCCAAGGTCACAGAGCCAGCCAGTACTGAGTCTGAGGCAGGAATTTCTGACTTTGTGGCCAGCCCTCTATCCCTGTCTCCCAGGCTGCCTCTCACATATTGATTATAAAATACGTATAAATGAACATTTACACATAGGCAATTTCAATAAAATATGCACACCTTAGTAACCAATGTTTCTTTGTGATGGAAATCATCACGTTATTGTAGCAGACTGACAGGAATCTTTCTTACTTTTGTTGGGGGAGGACCCATTTCCCCAACCTTTTATGCAAGGAAAAAGTGAGGGAGGCAGGAGATATAAGTATAATATTCTGCAGGAAACATAGTAGAGGAGAAAAAACTAACTTTCCCAGAATTCTGTGAGCCAAAGGTGCATGGCAGAAAGCATTTTGCAAGGGTATCTGGGAGGGGAAAAAGGGTTGCTGGGAGAAGAACCACAAAGCCAGAAAAAGACAGAAGAACTCCCATGTTATTTGACCACCTTGGGGGCAAATGGGCCCTGCTAAGGGTGGTGCCATGCAGCTGTTGGATTCCAGGTGGCAACATCAGCACCAGGGGCAAACAACAGCAGCAGCAGCAAGAGCAACAGCTGAGACAGATAGCAGTTCCTGGAAGAGAAGGAGCAGCAACAGCAGCAGTGAAGAGGAGGTAGGCCAGCAAATAAAGGTGCAGGACCTGTACTTGCCATGGGAGTAGTCTCAGAGCACCCAGGTGTGTGGCACTTCTCCACTGATGACACAAACTTGCTCCTGACCACTGGACTGGGGCTCAAGCCCAATTTATGCCCTCAACAGTTTTAAAATAAATACATTTATTTTCAACATGTTTCTTGGTTGCCAGCAGTTTACTGACTTAAGTGCCCTTGAAACAAAGTAAATTCAGATTCTGAAAGGGATGGAGCAAGAACCTTTGGGTGGAGGCAAGAATTGAGCCTTATGTGACAGTTAATAATTGACATTTCTTTAATTCAATTCAACTCAATTCAACAAGTATTTCCTAAGCACTCACTATATACCAGCCTGTATAGCTAGGAATAAAGGGAATAACAAAAACTAAATAACACCCACCAACAAGGACTACTTGAGGGGGTGAGGGAGGGAGGCATATCACTGCTAAATGAATGAATAAATAACAACATGTACAAAACAAAATAAAGCCTGGAGGAATAAGAGAAGACCTTTTGGAGGAGGTGGTATGTGAGATGAACCTATAAGGGAGGGTTCTAGGAAGCTGAGGGAAGGAGAGAGGAAGTATATTCCAGACATGGGAGAGCAAAGGCACATAAGCAAGATTTGGAATGATATGTACAAGGAACAGTAAGTGGAGATAATATGCAAACAGTCTGGAAAAGCAGCCTAGAGCTAGATTGTAGAGGATTTTAAATTCCAAACAGAAGCTCAGTGACTACAGGTAGTCATTGAAGCTTCTTGGGTGTCACTGTGGTTGGTGACTTGTGTTACCATGAATTTCAGACATGGTCTGACCTGTGCTTTGAGAATATCAGTTTGGCTGCATTTGGCAATGAATAAGGTAGGGGAGAGCCTAAATACTAGGAGGATAATTAGAGATTAATGCTGACATCCAAGCAAGAGGTAAAGGTTGTGTGAAGAGAGAAAAAAGCTTCAGTGTTAAATCACTGGATTAGAGGCAAAGAAGACACAGTAATGACAGTTCCATAGATTGGTGGTGACAAGCATCAGTAGTAGCCAGTAGAAAGTTTCATTTGGAAAGTGATGTTTTAGCTGAGTTTTGAATAAAACAAGAGATCCTAATGTGAGTGAAATTGGGAGAGGGAGGTGAAACCCAGGCAAGGGGGGAAAGGGGCACAGGGGAGGGGGAATATCACCGAAAAGATATAGAGATGAGAAATGGAAGGTCCTCTTAGCAAGAATCTAGGTGGACCACAGATTACAGGAAGTAATATATAAAGACACTGGAAGGGAAGTTTAAGGAAAGAGTATGAAGGAATTTATGAGCCAAAGAAAGATTACATTGGGTTCTCAAGGCAATAGGAGACAAATGAAGTTTATTGAATGGGAAAGTGAGGTTGGGGCCAGAGTAGATGACTGATACAGTTTAATAGCATTGGAGCTAAACAAGAAAACTGGGAATGTAAGAGGCAGAGTCTGGAGGATGTTCTTCCTCCATACTCCTTTCTCTTTAGAGGTGAACAGCCTGTGCAAATCGAGGGAGAAAGATGTTGTCTACAAGGATCAACGAATACTTGGCTAGGGGCGGCTAGGTGGTGCAGTGAGTAGAGCTCTGGTCCTGGAGTTAGAAGGACCTGGGTTCGGATCTGGCCTCAGACACTTAACACACACAAACAAAAAAACCTAGTCATGTGACCTTGGGCAAGTTACTTAACCCCAATTGTGCTCCAAAAAAAAAAAAAAGAAGAACAAAAGAAAAGAAACAAATACTTGGCTAGAACTGAAACAGTTTGGGGTTGCTGGGAACTCAGAAATTTCAGAGAACAGGGCCAGTCTGCCTGGAAAGAATTCAAGCACTCAACCCTTCTTTCAATTTCAAAGTAGCAAGGTTTGTTGAAATGCTAGTAGTGAGGGCCAGATTCCTAAAGAATATGAAACTTGATGAGAGGGTGAGATCTATACTTATGCACACACACACACACACACACACACACACACACACACACACACACACACTAAAAGGGACCTTGAGAGGATCTGGATGGTGCGCCAGTTGGGCCAGTGAAAGCTAAGTTGTCTGGGGTAGTTCTAGGGCCACTGTGGACTGGGCTGGGCCAAATGCCTCAGGCAAGATGCCAGTGATCTGGGCTGCTAAAATACTTGGAGAAATTCAGGGCTTGGACTGCTTTCAAAGACATAGTCTTTTCCTTTTAGGGGTTCAGGTCCCATCACCCCATAATTACCACTCTTCATGAAGAAAATAAGCCTCAAAAATTATTACAAGCTAGTAGAAACAAGCTTTATAAATTCGAGCATTTTATGTATATTGTAATATTCTGAGTGTTTATATGTTTTAGTGAAATATGCACCTTTGGACACTTTTTATATCATCTGGATCTGTTATTTCATCAGTATGTGGAATGTCCCACATAGAAATTCCTTACACTGATATAAAGATATATATATATGGGACAACTGGGCTGTAATAAGAATTTTATTAGCTATCTGGGCTAGTAAAAAATTAAGTGATTTGGTCCAGGGTACACAGCTAGTATGTGTTGGAACCAGCAATTGCTGGTTCTACACATTATTCTTGTTGCCTGGGCATATGTGATACGAATACCAAAAAAAAAATTTTTTAATGTCTATTCATTATCAGTTTCTCAGACAGTGCTTTTAGTATTCTGAATCGTTCTTTAAAGCTCTTGTTGGACTATGCTGTCATTTTGCTTTTGTTTAATTACAAATGATAATCATATTACAAGAACTATTTGGTTAAAAATTAAAGTCAGGTTATTGAAAATGAGTGTTTTCATTTATCACCTCTTATGTAAACAAAGACCTTATAATGAAATGAACTTTCTAATTTTATGTTCAAGTTAAATTGTCTTTATATAGCTGGACATGATATCTTCTCATTACAAAAGCTAATTCAGATTGTTTTTATGCCTAAAACTTGTTGAATTTCATTTTTTTTATTTCTACTATTTCATTTGAACCTTACAACCATCCTATGAAATATGTAGGGCAAATATTAACATACCTATTTAATAAATGAGGAAGCTGAGACACAGTGGTAATACAGCTAGCAGAGTCTAGAACTTTAAGTTTTTTTTTGTTTGTTTTTAACCAATAAATAATGAAACTAATAAGACCTTAGGTTAAATTTAAAGTTGCAAAGTATTACACTCTAGGAATGTAATAATAGAAAGAACTAGGTGGCATGGTGGTTTGATCTCTAGGCCCAGAGTCAGGGTTCAAATTTGGCCTCAGATATCTACACTTACCTGTGTGACTTTGGGCCAGTCACTTAACCACTTTCTGTCTCAGTTTCTTCTCTAACATGGGGATAATAATAGCATTTATCTCACAGGGTTATTGCAAGGATAAAAGGAGATAATATTTGTATAATGCTTGGTACATATATATATTTTTATATATGTATATATGCATATATATGTATATATGCATATATATACATATATATATATATATATGGTAGGTGCTTAATAAATGTTTGTTTCCTTTCTTCTTGATCTGTTTATACTTTGCCCCTGTCAGAGCACATCTACAATACACCGTGCAATTCAGGGTACATTATTTTAGGAATAATATTGATAAGTTAGAGGGCATATAGAGAATAGAAACTTGAGATCATGCCATAGTAGGATCACTTGAAAGACTTGGAGTTGTTTAGAAAGAAAACTTAGGGAGGTCCTGATAACTGGTTGTTTTCCGGTATTTGAATGGCTGCATGAAAAAGAGGGCTTAGAATTGGTATCCTTGACCTCTGAGAATAAAATCTGGAATAAAGTATAGTGGTTACAGAGAAGAGGATTTAGGATTCACCTAAGGAAAAATTTTTGAACAATTTTAGTCATCCCACACAGTAGAATGAACTTCCCCAGCCAAAGCAGTAGGTTCTCTTTAATAGGAAGTCCTTATGTCTAGACTGAATAATCACTTTTTTGGGGGGTAGGGTGGGGAGAAAATGATAGATTTATAATATCTAGAGCCAGAAGACAATTTAGAGGATATCTAATCTAAGCCCCTCATTCTACTATTTGAGGAAACTGATTCCCAAAGAAGCTATGTGACTTGTCCAAGTCACATAGGTAGGAATAGAAAAAGGCGGGATTGGAACACAGGTCTGCTGACTTCAAATACAGTATTCTTTTCATTATACCATGCTGTGGTAGAGGACATTAGCAGTGAAGTACATATTAAACTAGATGACCTCTGGGATCCCTTCCAGCTCTGTGATTTTTACTCTTATCCTTTTTGCTTTTTCCATATGTGTTTTGATGTGATGTAGTCTCAAAGTGCTGATAGGTTTCTTGGTGGCCCAAGGTTTATGTATGTTCTCAGATATCTGGTATCTTTTTAATGAGAAAAAAAATAATCTTGAACTTCAAAGCTGAATCTTTAGTGCATAGTTTTAAATGTTCTGTGAAAAATAAATAACATGCTTTAATTAAATGTTAAATTTAATTAAATATTTTGTGGATGGAAATTTCTGTTTAAATTAAAGAAGTCATATAATTGACCAAGAAACTAGGAGAAGAAGGAAACTAATGTCTCTCCTTTATTATAATAATCACTGCCATATCTAAGGTGGGTCAAATGGGGTTATGCCACAGGATGCTAAGTTGGTCAAGAAAAATTCCATGTTCTTTTTGTCTTTCCAAGCTCTGAGGATGAACTTATTACAAATATTAAACATTTGTTTGGATTGTGATGTTATGAACACTATAACAAATTAAGGGAAGGTATATTTTATGAACATGGTTTTTGCTTTATATCTGGACAATGTCCCACTGTAGAAATCTTTACTCACTTTCATATAAATTCTACCTCTGTAATATACCAGCATTCTTAGGATACAACTAGCATCACATACCAGAATGAATAAGAGGGCAGTTTGTCCATGCTAATTTCCACGTTAACAAAATATTTTTCAAGTGGGACCAATTCTCAGAGTACTCAAATGAACCATATGGCACGTGCGCATTCTTGACTGTGGACATTCTGATAGACAATGTAATGAGAATTATATAATATTCTCTTCTTTGAACTTGGCTGAATTATGACTGTTTCTTGATTGCTTTTGGGTGGAAAGGTACACTTCAGTATAACATATACAATAACTTCAGTGTCTATTGTCAATTATTAGCTGATGATACTATTAAACAGTATATTTAAGCATTATAATCACATTAATATTTTCCTGCCAATGTCAGTTTCTTTTTTCTTTTTTTTTTTTTTTGCTGTTTTTGAGAGGTGGAGTGCTTAATGGAGTCATACTCAACTGCTTGGGTTGGACTAAGCCCTAGAAATATTCTCTGATTATAGCTCCATTGTTGTTGTTTGTCTTTTGTTCTCTCTAAGAGAACCAATGACATTGAGGGTGGTATCTTGACTTGCACTTTAATTGGATTTCAGTGAAGCAGAGCTGCACAAAGTTTTCAGCCTAGAACTCAGGTCCAGTCATGGTAGTCCAGTGGCAAGATAAAGGTCAAGATGACTGACAATGGTAAGGTGCAATGGGTGACCTTGGCCTTTCTAAATTAAGATCTTTCCCAGATTTCAGTTTGTCTGGGGCCACATCCATTCAATGACTAAGGGCTAGGTAAGAACTAAAATTTCTGCCAGTCCTTTTTCTTGAAAAACTGTAATTGAACCCTTTAAATGAATATATATATATATATATATATATATATATATATATATATATACATATATATACATATATATATAAAATATTTGTATCATGTTTTATTCCTATTTTGATCATGAAGGATTGATATGAATTAAACCTAAGTCCTCTTGAATAGTTAGTATTAGAGTACTTTATGTTATATTATATGATAACTAAAAATCATTTGAAAACATAAAGGGCTAAACTTTTGATGCTAATAAATACTAATAGTATGGACATAATTAATAACATAAAATCTGGATAAAATAAGGATTTTCAGAAGCATCTTATCTTATATTAATAGCCATGGGGGGGATCATTGATTTCTTTGTTAAAGACTTTTCATGTGGAAAACAACAGATGGAGAAACTGAGGTGATGAGCCTCTCCTAACTTAGCTAGTCCGGTTAATCAATCAACCAACATTTGTTGAGTGTTTTTCAGTACCAGGCACTCTGCTACATGTACAAAGTAAAAAAATGAAATAATGTCCTCTTCTAAAGAATTTATATTTTACTAAACAGCATTTACACAGAGAAATACTTATAAACTAAATGCAAGGTAGTGGGTGGGGGTAGTGGTGTAATAGTGGCTAGGAAGAGCAGCATTGATTGTTTTAAGAAGAACAATACAGGGGCAGCTAGGTGGCGCAGTGAGTAAGAGTGCCAGCCTCGGAGTTGGGATGACCCGAGATCGAATCCGGCCTCAGAAAATGAGCACCCACACATAAATAATGACTAGCCGTGTAACCTTGAGCAAGTTAATTCATACACTTGAAGGATCTTCAATGCACATATTAAAATTTCCAGAAGTCTATGACACCTATAGCTATAGAAATAATTGTTGAACAATGCTTCAAGTGCTGACATTAGAAAGGTGTAAAAGTGTTCTATTCACTTTTTAGGTGTTTGACAGTGTCATAGAAGATACCCTGTGCTGACTCTGAACAGAAAAATTTCCCATTAATGTTCAAATTCTCCAAATTCTCTTGTTCATAAGATGGCATTGTATTAATTGTAACATGCTCTCAAAAAGACCTTCAGAGATAATTATGACCACCAAAAGAAATTGGTCTAAGAATTCACATTAGAAAAACAACATAGATGAAAAGAAATTACCCAGAGTATGGAATGCAAATGACTGAGCAGTTTACTGAGTTAGTCAAACTATGCAGCCATCTTGACCAGGTTTTTCAATGGACATTAAACCTAGAAATGAGTATTAGGAAATCAGTCTAGATTGCATTTGGTAAATTGCATGCTATTACTTCCAAACTATTCGCTGTGGCCATAGCCCCTCTTGTTCACACCAGTTGTCTCCTCCTGTGTCCATATAGCTGAAAACCATGGAACAATCAATCTAAAAATAAACATTTTTGAATGTCTACTATGTGCCAGGCATTGTGCTAAGTGCTGAGGATACTAAAACAGTAAAGAGAGTCCTTGACATCAATGAGCTTACAATATAATAGAGCAGCATGATTTGAAAAACAAAAGAAAACACTATTTGTAGTAATTCCCAAATGAAGAGAAAACTATATGATGTTTATAAGCAGGTGTGTCATGTTATCAGTAGTGATGTGCCAATGAGAAATTGTATTAGAGACAATATCAAACACATACATGACTGAGAAAAGAGGCAACCAATGGGCATCCTAACTGTTACATTGTTATTTTTGATAGGATCCAGATATGCAATTCCCTTGGTGTAGAGCCCTTCCAGTGAGGAATTTTCATTTACCAAAGCATGTTGACAAATGTACTGCAATCAAAAATTTTAGATTCACAAGGGAGACTAGAACTTTAAGTAGCTTTATTAGGGTCATATGTGCTGTATATGTCAGAGTAGGGACTTCATCCCAGGGCTTCCTAACATTAGAGTCAGCTCTCTATCCATTATACCCATGCCTGGCACATAGGATGTTCTTAATAAATGTTTACTGAGGGATGTCAGATATTCTGAATAAAATATTAAAAGAACTGTAAGAAAGGCTTTAGTAGATTAGGTGGAATATTTGTGGAAAGAAGTGAATAAGAATTGTACGTATTCATGTATACATGTATAGGTATATATGCACACATACAGTATACGTGTGTGTGTGTGTGTGTGTGTGTGTGTGTGTGTATGATGAAAACCTAGGAGGAGGTTATCCTCTTTTCAGGAGAAATCACAGAACCATCATTGTAGAAAATTCTCTCTATATAATAAAAACTGGTTTATAGAAATATTTTTCATTTCAGATACTTAGTCATCACTGAAGACAAAACATTTTGAAAAATATTATGAATAATGATGATTTAGGGTTTTTTTCAGCTCAGTGCAAATGAATGATCATTAAAATCATAGTTGCTGTTTTATAAATCATCTTTAAATTAAATTAGTATATAATTTTAATTAAACAACTAAAACAATTAAATTTTCTGAGTAAACTTATCCCATCATTTATTTAGTAAAGAGTTACATACCATTATTTTTGTTGTTTTTGTTACATGAAAGTCATGAAATCACAGATTAGCACAACTTGGTGGGACTACGAAAAGAAGAATTGAAAGATATCACTGGTTCAAATTATGTAACCTAAGGGTTGGATGGGGAGATGATTGCTATTACTTCTGTGAAAATTACCAGAAACAGATAATTCTGCATTTCTTCTTGGCATGTTCTGTCTCCATATAGACTGGTCGATAAAAGAAATGTGGTCAAAATTTAGTTCTCAGCTGTTTTGACCAAAGTTTAGGGTTCTGATACCATCTACACAGCCACAGATGATGACAGCAATTTTGAGTTTTCTTTTGTTATTTATCCCTTAAAATGGTTCAAATCTGTGTCCTAGGAGAAGATCCCTTCAAAGGTAAAACACAACAATAGTTAAAAGAAATATGGTTTCCCATCATGTCATGAAATCAATTTTACAGATCTTAAAAAAGCCCTAAAAATCCAGTTATACTTCAACAGATTGAAAATAGATGAAAAGTCACCCCCACAATAAAAATTAAATTAAAATTAATATGAATGACTTCTTTTGTTACTTCTGACATTTAATTGACATGTATAATAAAATAGGTAATAATGCTATAATAAAATCTTTCATTTGCATAGTGTCATTCATCTCAAAGTTAGGTTCTAAAGTGGTAAGATCTTCAGTCATGCTCTCTAGGCATCGTAAAGAAGTAACTGCTTGCTACAGAACTTTAATAGAAAAATATTTTGGAGAGAGGAGTAGTGGGATACTGGGTATCACCATGTACCACATGACAAGAAAGTCATGTCTGACTATAAAGCCATAAATGGAAAGAGAACCTGGTTCAATAGCACCTCACTTCTCTGTCACACGTTGTAATTCATATTCTTGTTTCAAATTTAAGACATAATTCATAGTATAGTCTTATGGTTGACTTCATGATGACAACTTCATTCTAGATTTGTGCTGATAAAGCCTCTGTTGCTGTGTGACCCTGAGCCAATAAATTAATCTCTTAGTGCCTCAGGCAGCTCTCTGAGACTAAGTTACATCTGTAGAGGGAGCTGTGAAGTTCCTCACACCAAAGAAATATAAAGCCCTAACAAAGACATTAGTTCTCTAGTACTGTTTGTCTGATCTGACCTTCTCTTCCTCTCTTTATCCCTATCTACTTTCTGCTAAGAATTTCAAGGATCCTTTTTGTATCTACTCATGCTTAGCACTGTATCTGGAACATAGTAGGAGCTTAATAAATGCTTATTGGTTGATTAAAATGCATATTAATTGTCTATTGTTTATGAATTCTCAAATTACTAACTGATAAATTAGTAGCCATCAAGTTACTAATCCACCAGTTCAAAATTTTTGAATAGTTAATAACCAGTTGATTCAATCAAAACTTACCAATTGGCATATAAACACAGTAAAAAGGAAAAAGTTCCCCAAAATAGGTATCAGGCAAAGAGTAGATTAATTTAATAACACTACTAAATAATCAGTCTTTAAATAATCAATAGCAGATGGTACTTTTGCTAACCATTTTATGCCACAGCCAGAGACAGATTCTGTTCATTTCAGAGCATGTTGTATCATCTACTATGAAAAGTATAATATAGGTATAATATATAAAAAAGTATAAATATATATAAATCATATACATATCATACATATATCATATATATTATATATAAACATATATAAGTACATATAAAAGTATAGATATAGTATATAAAGTATGTAAAATCAATGTTCATCTAGAAATATCTTATTGTATATATTGGTTGGATACCTAACAGTAAATTCTTTGTTACTCAGGAAGTCTTGGCATGCATCATTTACCAAAGTCAAAGATAATTGTTAGGCTACTAAAGATATGTCCATAACACTTTGTAAACATCAATTTAAATATGGAACTGATGCAATACATTAATAGATGCCTAAATAAACACTTGCATAAATTATTTTTAAAACAGTTCAGTACTCTAGGAAACATTGTAATTATTGTTTGGTAGGAAATAACAGAAACAAGATCATTGAAACTTTTAAGTTGCTTTTTATGTGATTCAGAAAAGTGTTCAAACAAGCTCTTGCAGAATCTAAGTCTAGAAAACCTGAAAATGGTAGTCCTTAAGTTTTCCTAATCTCCCCCAGGGTAAAATAAATCATTAAATTACTCATCAGAAGAAAAAAGAAGTTACTGGAAAATGTACAACTGAGATAATCAACAAATTGGCTAGGCTACAGATGACTGAGAATTGGTGATGTCTAACACCGTAGAAAAAGACAATGTGTGGATCAAACTGAGGTCCAAAATATCTTGGCAAAGACCTATTTGTTATTTTCTACCCTAAATAATCTTGCCAAAATTTGAATTAAAATGGACCACAATCAAATCAGACTAAGCAAAAAATGCCTTTTAACCTTTGGCTAAGCTTATAATTTGTAGTTTGTTTAAATATTCTATTAAATATTTAAAATTGTCATATTTACAGCATTGGGGATTTGATGAATATGTTAACCTATGATATTTATTAGTGCCACAATGATGGAATGTTAATTTTGTTGCCTTCTTATATGCTCCTTAGTGATGGCAATCAACTTGTTTAAAGACACAGGCTCTTTCTCTTTTTTAATTATTCCTTCAAAACATGATTGATTCAATTTGTTACACAAGCCTAATGCTATCTAAATGGAAAAAAGAAGACTCGAAAGGAAATTTATTTTTTTCACTGCAATCAAAATTGTACAAAGAAATTTTTTGTCTTACATGTATATGGCAGAAATTGCTCAGGAGAGGTTTGTATATGTGGCCATTTCCATAAACAATATCTGGACACATATCACAGAACCAACCTAGGTGAAATGATGAAATAAAACAGTTTGTCTTGGCTACCTAACCAACCGTACCTCCCATGCCTGTCAATGTCTTCCACAGTTCATCAAATACCCTACATCCTGACACTTATTTTTCCATTGCTCAGCATCTTTGTGTAGCCCCCAAGCTTCTGCTCAGTCTTCCCTTTCTAACAGACATACCACACAGTCCTCTCACAACTTACATGTTTCCTCCCCAAATACCAGAAGTATTTTTTTAAAAAAGAGTTCCCATTGGCTAAAGAGGCAACAAGCCTTTAGCCTATTCTCTCTTTATGCTTGAATTTAATAAGATTGTTTTTCATGGCTTCCTGCACTTTTTGTAAGCATCAACACTTGACTCCAAAAATGATTCATAATGCTGGTGTCACCTGCAGTGTGGGAGAAAGCTTTGTTGAGTCCTTGTTGGTGACCTTTGATTGATTTGGGTGAAGTAGCAATGTCATGCTTATCACATTTTCAGATGAAACAAAGGTAGGACGGATCACTAACACAGTAGATGACAGAATCAGAATTGAAAAGTATATTGACAGGCAGAAAGATGGGCTTGAGAAATATACTCAGAGTTATATAACTTTGTTTAAAAATCAGCTGCCTAAATACAAGATCGAGCAGTCCCTGTGAAAATTTTTCAAGGGGTCCAAAGACCTACATAATCTCTATGGGTGTCAGTAGTGTGATGTGGCAGCCAACTGAGATAACAGGATATTAAGTCACTTTAATAACCTTTTTTTTTTTTTTTTTTGCTTTTTGGAGGGCAATTGGGGTTGACTTGCCCAAAATCACACAGCTAGTAAGTGTGTCAAGTGTCTGAGGCCGGATTTGAACTCAGGTCCTCCTGACTCCAGGGCTGGTGCCCTATTCATAAGTCACTTTAAGAAGCTCAGTTTCCAGAGTGAAAGAAGAGTCTTTATTTCTGTTGCCCAAAGTCAGAACATATCTGAAGTTGTATTCAGGTTTGTTTGCCAAATTTTAGGAAGAATATTTACTGCTTCAGTATCTCTTTAATAAGACAATGAAAGTGGTAAGCAGGCTGGACAACATTTTATACAAGAATTGATTGAAGGAATTCGAGACAGCCTGAAGAAGAGGTTATTTAACATGTGCATAGTGGTCATCTTCAATTATTTGAAAGTGAAAGAGTGATTTGGTTTGTCTTCCTTAGTCAGATAGGGAAAGGGGAAAAAAAGCTAGGAACACTGGATAGAATTTTCAGGTAATGATTTAATCTTAACATGAAGGGGTGAGGGAACCCATTTAACAAGTATAGTTGTCTCAAAGCGGGTTGAATTTTATCTTTATGATAAACTCAGTCCTTTATGGACTGAGTTCACCCTTATTAAAAGTATTCAAATAGAAGATAGTTGAGCATTTCTCAGGGCTGATATTGTGAGTATTCCTCTTTAGAGACATGTTAGACTAGATGACTGATTGTCTCTTAGATTTGATTATCTTTTTTTAAAACATGGAAAGATTTGGTACAGATTACTTGCACTTTTTAATGAATTGACAACTACATTGAGTTCAAATGGCTTACCAATATGTTACCTCAACCACTAAGTCTCTCTTCTCTCCATCTTTCTCTGGAGAAATTACCTACGATGACCACTCCTCTCTATCCTACTGGAACGAACTTAGCACTCTTTCTGATACTCATTTTCTAAATCATCATGCTTCCACTCACCTATTCTCCTTCCTTTCCCACACCCTTTAACATGCAGTCCTGTGATGGTTGGAACCTTATTTAATTTAATACTTAGTTTCTCATAAAGGCATCTATGGCAAAGCTTTGAATATGGTAGTTATGTAGTTCACACCTGCTGAATTTGTTGCCACCTAACTGTCCTATGTGTGTGTGCACTTACATACATACATATATGTGGGTGTGTTTTGCAGAACTGAAGTATCATTTGCTTAACTCAGTGCCTGTCAGAGAATAATAAAAAATGTATAGGTACATATAAATATACATATCTATGTTTATATGCATACATATGTGTATAAATTACACATAATCATATATGTATGTGTATATCTGTCTAGCAACATAGTAATAGTATTTATCTATCTATCTATATATATATATCTTATGCTATCCAGTATTTATCTATCTATTGATATACATATATATATATATATATATGTATCTTATAATAAAGGTATAAGAAAGATAGCTGGCCAAAGATACACATTCAAAGTTTTCTAAAAATAAAAGGGGATGGGGTTGTTTTGAATTTTGATGTGAACTTTCTACATTCATTCTGTGCTTTCTTGTTTTTGAAAGTCCATAAAGAAAAAATGTATATGTGTGTGTGCCTATATGTATGCACACACACACCCTATATAGTAGCTTTACTATATGGTAGTTGACCCTTAAGATTTCCTGAGTCAGTCAGTCAAACAAAACAAGAAAGCAAACAACAAACACTTATTAAGCTCCTACCATGGGCCAGACACTGTACTAAGTGTTAGGATTACAAAGATAAAATGAAACAATCCCTGCCTTCAAGGATCTTGAAATCATGAGGATTCAATTAAATTCTTGAGTAAAGGGACTTGAATAGGTAGATCTCAGAGCCAGAGTGATCGATGGGATTGCTATTTGGTTGTGATATCTTTCATGAGTGAGCTGTACAATTACAATATCTTTTGTATTCTGAAGTAGCTAGCACTTTATTTTATATACACTGGGTGCTTAATAGATGTTTTTGCTTGAAAGAAGTCTGATACCTATTGAAACAATGGCCATTCCTTCAGTTTTCACATTATTATTGAAAAATTGTTAAGTTTCACAGAATTTGAATTGAAAAAGACTTATAGATCATCTAATCCAACATATAACTAAATGGAAATCCCTTCTACAACAAAAATAAGATAGTTGTAAGTAGCTAAATAAATGCTTTTTCGGTGAGATTTCAGAGATAAAATATGGGCAGAATGAGAAATCCTGGCTCTGAAATGTGGCCTTGGACTTGATGGCCACTAAGATTCCTGTTAGCTCTCTAAAGCTATGATCTGTGATTGATGATATTGATAAATAAATGCTCAAATCAATTAAATAGCACACATGAGGTTCCATGAGGTTGAATAAGGTATATGGTAATATAATAAAAAAATAAACAAAGAACGTGATGCTTTGTGATTTAAGGTATTTATTGTCCTTGACTATTATCTAAGAACAGATGGCAGGGCCTGCCAGGAAGGTTATTAGGGCTTTGTGAGCTAGGAGTGGGTGATGATGAATGGTTGGTAATTTTATAACATTTGAAAACCATAACAACAATCTAGAAATCTGTGTTGAAATGAATGCTTGCTGGGCTAAAACATCTTTTGAGAAATTTTGTACAATATTCCATTTTTCTCTATAAAGCAAGAAAGGGCCATAGGACTGACTTTTTATCTATTTAATTCTTCTTTGAAGAAAAAGTGATGGGGCAGAGCCAAGATGGTGGAGTAGAAACAGCACATCCAAGGTGCTCTCTCCCACACCACTTCAAAATCATGTAAAAGGGGACTCTGAACTACTACTGGAGCTCCAGCACCCACAGAACAACATAGAGAAGCTAACCTCCTGCTGAGGACATCCCAGCAGCCCTGCAGGGAGCAGACAGCACAGCACTATGGGAGCTGGCAGCACAGTGCTCTGGGAGCCGAGCCCAGGCCCCTGTGAGCCGAGGTTTTAGCCCCAGGGCGGCTGAGCCAGCAACCAGCTGGAGGGACCCCAGAACACCAGCAGCTGTGGTGATTCCAGAATTGTTAACACAGATATGCCTAGGACAAAGTGAGAGGTTAGTGTCCTATGGACTTTGGGACCAGTATTTGGGGAACATGTTGACTTCGTCCCCTGGGGGTGAGAAGCTGCTGAGGAAACGTGGCACAGAGGCCATTTTGCAGCTTCAGTTGCAGCTTCAGCTCCTGGCCTATGAACTGTAGGGAGATCCAGCAATCAGTCTTGGGGGGTAATCACTCTTGCTTTAACCTCTCTGGATCTGGATTGCAGTATGGGGTGAAGGCCCTAGGGTGGGTATCCAGCTTGCCAGAGCATGTGGAGGCTTCACAGAGGCCACCCAACTAATACCTCCAGAAGTTGTGAAAACCCCAGTGTTTGGGATGAAAGCTCCCCTGTCTGGTGGCAGAGTCCTACTGTGGCAACAAGCCCAAAAGTCAAGTAATTAGGTGGCAACATGCCTAGGCAAAGGAAACAAAATAAACAGAAAAATTCAACATTAGACTCCTATTTGGGGGGCAAAGAGGATCAAAGCATGGAACAGAAGGAGGACTATGAGGTCAGAAATCCTGCACCAAAAGCCCCAAATGAAAATATGAGCGGGTGACAGGCCATAGAGGACCTTAAGGAGGATTTTAAAAACCAAATAAGAGAAGTGGAGGAAAAATTGGGAAGAGAAATGAGAAGGATGCAGGAAAAGTATGAAATGAGAGTCAACAGCCTGACTGAGGAAAATAACACCTTAAAAAACAGACTAACTCAAATGGCAAAGGAGGCTCAAAAGGGCAATGAGGAGAAGAATGCCTTAAAAAGCCAAATTTGCCAGATGGAAAAAGAATCTCAAAAGCTCACCAGGGAGATTCATTCCTTCAGAGTTAAACTGGAGCAAATGGAAGCTAGTGACTTTATGAGAAATCAAGATGCTGTTAAACACATCCAAATAAATGAAAGAATAGAAGGCAATGTGAAATATCTCATGGAAAAAAAAAAAAACACTGACCTGGAAAATAGATCCAGGAGAGATAATTTAAAAATCACTGGTCTACCTGAAAGCCATGATCAAAGAAAGAACCTAGAAATTATCCTTCAAGAAATTCTCAAGGAAAATTGCCCTGATGTTTTAGACCCAGAGGGCAAAATAGAGGTTGAAAGAATACACAGATCACCTCCTGAAAAAGATCCCAAAAAGAAAACTCCTAGGAATATTATAGCCAGGTACCAGAATTCCCAGATCAAGGGGTAAATACTACAAGGAGCCAGGAAGAAACAATTTAATATTGTGGAAATACAATCAGAATAGCACAGGACCTGGCAGCTTCTACACTGAGGGATCGAAGGGCATGGAATATGATATTCCAGAGGGCAAAAGACCTGGGATTAAAACCAAAAATCACATGCCCAGCAAAACTGAGTATTTTATTTCAGGGGAAAATATGGTCATTCAGTGGAATAGAGGACTTTTAAGCATTCTTGAGGAAAAAACCAGAGTTGAATAGAAAGTTTGACATTCAGACACAAGAAGCAAGAGATGCTTGAGAAGGTAATCAGGGAAAAGAAATCAAAAGGAACTTATCAAAGTTGACCTATTTACATTCCTACATGGAAAAACAATAACAGTGACTGATGAAACCTTTCTCATTATGAAAATAATTGAAGAAGGGTGTATGGGCATATGAATACATATGTAAATGTGTGTATTTATGTTTACAGGTATACATGGATAGAGGGCACAGGTTGAATTTGGTGGGAAGGGATGATACTTAAGGGGTGAAGTTAAGAGGTGAGAGAGGAATGTGGCAAGAGGAGATGGGGAGAGACAGGGTAGGGTAAACTATCTCATGTAGAAGAGGCAAGGGTGGTTGCAGGGGAGGGGAAAAACAGGAAGGCAAAAAGGCAAAACCATATTCTCATTGAATTTGTCATACATACTAAATGGGATATCTCACCCTGTAGGAGAGTAGGAGGGAGGGGGATGGGAGGGGGTGATGATGGAGGGGAGGGCATTCTGGGGGGAGGGAAGGTTGGAAGTACCCATTTTCAAAGAGGGACAGGATCAAAGTAGGGAATGCACCAGGTAGGGGGTGGGATGGGTGGGAGGGAAATATAAGCAGTCTTTTACAATGTATCTACTATGGTAATGTTTTGCATAGCTATACATGTACAACACATACTGAACTGCTTATTTTCCTAGAGGGAGTGGGTGACAAGGGAGGAAGGGAATGGATCTGAAATTCGAAGTTTTAAAATTAAATGTTTCAAATTTGTATAAATACTATTATTAATACTATTTTCCATGTAATTGGGAGATAAGATGTGCAGGCATTGGGGCACAGGGATTCACCTTGCCCTAATGGTAAAGTCAAAGATGGTATGGGAGAAGACATGGGAGAGAGCAGATTGGATGAGGGGATATCTTGTGGGACTGCTATTCTGGGGTGGTGGGTAGGGGAAAAATGGGGGAAAATTGTAACTCAACATCTAGCAGAAATGAATGATATAAACCATAAATTAATAAAGGATTTAATTGTAAAAAAGAAGAAAAAGTGATACTTTTTCTCATGCTATAAAATATCAGCCATAATCAGAGTGAAGTGAAGAAACAAAGTGAATTTGATATAATTAATTACACTGCCAATTGATTTATGTATAACTAAAGCCATGTATATGTATATATGTGTATGTATTGTTGCTGTCTGACTCTTTGTGACTCCATTTGTGGTTTTCTTCTGAAAGATGCTGGAATGGTTTACCATTTCTTTTCCAGTTCATTTTACAGCTGAGGAAATTGAGGCAAATGGGGTTAAGTGACTTGCGCAGGGTTACACAGTTAGTAATTGTCTAAAGTTTAATTTGAACTCATGTCTTCCTGACTTTACGTCCAGTTCTCTATCCATTCTGCCACCTAACTGCCCAATGTGTGTGTGCACGTACATACATACATATATGTGTGTGTGTTTTGCAGAACTGAAGTATCATTTGCTTAACTCAGTGCCTGCTAGAGAATAATAAAAAATGTATAGGTACATATAAATACACATATCTATGTTTATATGCATATATATGTGTATAAATTACACAAAATCAAATATGTATGTGTATATCTGTCTAGCAACATAGTAATAGTATTTATCTAGCTATGTCTTGGGCTTAACGTTTTTGTCCACTTAAACTTTGGATCTATTGATAACTTAGTTGATATCTGTACACAGGTGTTAGATCACGTCTACACTTATCATGCTATAAAATAATTCCAGGATTTAAACAAAAATGATCATTTTAAGCTATACACCTGCTAACTGTAGCAAATTATCCTATTCCTCGTATGCAAAAATATAATAGGTTGAAATTTACCAATTCCTGTTTACATTTCACTTTTATCTAACAATATTTAATACATTGATAAATAACAAGCATCCTTTTTGTACTTGACGTTCTCACAGGAGGCAATAATTCAAGAACTACTCGTCTTGAACAACTTTCACACTGTCATATTCATTTGACATATCGACCACTGCTTCTTAGTACTTTCTAATACCGGTGCATGTATGAATTGATTAACTCTGACAGATGTATATGATTTCTTCAGCTTCATGATTTAGAAGAAAATAACTCATTTTCCTTAAGCTGCCATACCTTGATTCACTTTCAGAGATTTTATAATGTGCTCCATATCTGTCTTATAAATGGAACTTCTGTGCACATTTGATATTACAAATCATAGTTCTTATTTAATCACTAAGGCAGTTCTGGCATATGCCTGGTTTTCTTATATTTGTAATTCATATTAATCTTAAATCTGCTTTCCCCAGTTGTCTTCATCATTCAGGTAGACACAACAGCTTTTTAGTGTTAGCAAGGGTAGTGTGTATATTGGATAAAGATGTTTAGTAAGACTTCCTTTTTCCTTAAATAAGAGACAGCATAAATTTATGTGCTTCTTTTGTAGAATTATAGGCATAGAACATCATAATCATGGTAACTTTCCAACCATTGAAGGCATCAGACTAGGTTACATCTTCACTGTTCATGCTTTCAGAATGTGGTCCTCCAAGGGTCCCAGGTACTGAAAAGTTGCATATCAGCAAAACAAACAATCTCTGGTTGAAAATCACTTCTATTATGGATGTGAAAATGGAACTATGCAATCTCAGAATTAGAAACAACTTTTCATGCTAGTTTAAACTCTATCTGAGCCACATAATCCTATAATAATATGCTGAATAGGTGGCTGTCCAGGAAATCTCTAGTCACTAACAAGGGACTTATTACTTCCCAAGGCAACCCGTTACACATTTGACAACTCTAATCTCTTGAAAATCTTTCTTATATTGAACAGATATCCATTTCTTTGT
The DNA here is from genome assembly GCA_011680675.1 of Gymnobelideus leadbeateri. Classification (NCBI taxonomy): domain Eukaryota; kingdom Metazoa; phylum Chordata; class Mammalia; order Diprotodontia; family Petauridae; genus Gymnobelideus; species Gymnobelideus leadbeateri. The sequence goes on from WOXC01010789.1 coordinate 899,537, forward strand.
AGTTTCCTCCAATTGGATTGAATTCTGGTTCTATTCTAATTCTTCTTCCACATGAAAAACCTTCAATTACTTGAAGGTAATTATAATTATTTTTTTCTTTTTCTTTCCATGGAAAGATGAGCTCTGTTTTGGATTAGTGATTATAGTGCACTCAAGTTATTTGTAATTCCAAAGTGGTATTGCAAGCTTTATCCTAGTCATTTATATAAAATAAGAGACAGGTAAATAGCTGGAGACAGACAGAGAAGAGAGGGGAGGGATATAGAGAAGGAAAGAAAGGAGAGAGAAGGAGAGGGAGGAAAGGAGTGAGAGACAGAAAGAGACAGAGACAGAGGAGAGAACGGAGAGAGGGAGAGACAGAAAGAGACTTGAGCTATTCCAGAATAGACTTTTTTTCAGATTAACATAAAATCATTAATCAAAATTCTTTGGGTCCCATCATTAAACCAATTCCTTAACTGACTTATCCATTCTATTGCCCAGCCTACATATCTCCATTTTAGTCATGAAATGTCTAAATTTCTGATTGAAATAGTAATTTCTATAAGACACACATAAGATCATTTTAAATTATATTATCAACAACTTCTAAAATTACATAAATAATAACAAATAATAAGTACATAGCTCTTTATGTTTTACATAAATAGTATTGGTTAAAAAAAAAAAAACTTAAGTCCTCTGTTTTGTCTAGTTGCTCTACTAGAAGGACACAAACACTCAAAGGCCACCATAGCTTGAAATTAAGCAGTTTGGCATTACTATGTACTAGTGACATATCAACATTTAATCCAACCTTGATATATATTCGAGGTCCCCAGTTCTGTGTCTCTTTAATTTCTAATGTAGAAACCAAAAAAAAAAATTCAATTTAATTAGTCTTGTAGTAGGGGAAGGGGAAAAAGAGGAGAAATTGGAATAAAACTACCCACATTTCACTGAGGAAATCTACCAACACCACCAGTCATCCAAATGGTGGGGGAAGAAAGGGTGCCTTAGAGAAAGAACAGCTACACACTATTTAAAATGTAGAAATTAAGCAAGCATCTTCATGTTTCTCTGGAGTTTTTATTTCACCTCCTTTGTTAAAGCTGAATACCTACATTTGCTTCTTTTAATAAAGATCTTGTAGAGGCAAAGAGGTACGTAAGAAGTGACTGAGCTAGGAATCAGTAAATCTGTGTTCTAGTTTTGTTTTAGACAAATGACTTTATCTCTCTCTAGGTCTTGGTTTTTTCATTTTTAAAATGAGGTAGGGGATAGGGAAATCAGGTAGGTGGCCCAAGGAATAGAGCACCAGCCCTGAAGTCAGGAGAATCTGAATTCAAATATGGCCTCATGCACTTGACACTTAACTAGCTGTGTGACCTTGGGCAAGTCACTTAATCCCAATTGCCTTGCTTTTCTCCCTCCAAAATTAAAAAAAAAAAATGAAAAAATTGGGCGGCTGATCCTTCCCAGCTCTCAAATTCTAAGACTATGAAGGATCATTTTTGAAATTGGCCAAAATATTGTTCTATCTGCCTCTCCCTGAATCATTGCAAGATATGACCAATATGGATTGTATAGATAAAGTAATCTCCATCTTGTTATAATATATCACTGCCTTACTGGTCAGTAATCCAACATTATATCCAGTTTAGGCTACAGGCAGAAAACATGCATCATACTGTGAACAGAAGCTAAAAATTCTGCTTTTAAGAATGAAAATCATGTTTACTGTCCAATATTTATCTTATTTAAACCTAAATGCTTACATGTGTTTATTTGCTTCCCCATTTGACTCTGAGGGTTTGTTTGTTTGCATTTCTTCTGTATCATAACAGGTACTTAATAAATGCTTGTTAACTGGCTGATTAATTGACATCTGAAGTGAAAGATACATAAAATCAATTTATTATTCATTGTTAACATACATAGTTCTAACATAAAATTTCTTAGTCTCCTAATTTTCTTTGGGCATCTTGAAACACAAACACATTCATTTTTAAATTACCTGCATTTTTTGCATACTTTTTTCTCCTTTCCTGGTCTCACCCAGCTCTGTATTCTGGATTTTCTTTGCAGGTTTCATTTGTTTGGTGTTTATTTCAGCTCAGCCTTCTGGACACTTGCTCTGCCATAGGAAATTTCCAATTATCATCAACTCCTGCAACAGAACAGGAAATTGGACTCTAATTTAGAGCTGGAAGCTCAAATCTTTTGACCCATTAAGACTTGAGCTAAGGAACTCCACTTTAAAGCTATTGGCAATATGCTTTGTTCTTGCCGGGGAAAAATGCATCATATCTTGCGCTTTTCTTGCCTAAGAAATATATTTCGTGGTGATTGTTTAAATGATAAAAGGCCATGGTTTTAAGCTATCTGAATTAGGCAATACATATATTTATTATTTAAGGGAAGAAATACATGTATAAATCAATTACCACCCATCAGAATGCAAATATGCCAGAGTCCAGATGTAATTTCAGATGTGTGTTTTCTTTAAAGAAAAGGCCATACATATATAGGTATTATTTCAAGATTGTGCTGATTTTTTCTTAGGTTGAATTTCAAGAATGCAAATGTCTATTTGTCGAATAGTGTTACTAAGTTAACTTCCCTTTCCCATAGAATAAATAATATTTTCATATCTTTTTCTTTGTCAATAAAGTGGTTACTTCCTTTCGGTTCAAAACATTTTTTGAGCTTTGCTTCTGTTTAGAACACTGTGCGAGGCAATGTGGGGGTTACACAGTAAAGTAATATAAGGTAACAATAACAGAAATGTCACAAGGCAGTATGTAATTAAGTGCTACATGAGTGGTACAGACAATAAGTGTTATAGGAGTTCAGAAGAGGGAGTGATCACTATGGGTTGGTGTTGTCAAGGAAACCTTCATAAAGGAGGTAAGATTTGGGTAGGAGTTATAAAAGCAGGAAAAGGGGGAAAGAACATTCAAAATCAGCATAATTAGAATGGTGAAACTGTGTTCTGCCTATTTGTGGGGACAATGAGTAGATGAAAGGGTGTTTGCAGTGGTTGGAGGGAGTTCAGGGAAGCCTGGAAAGGTAAATTAAGACCAGATTGTACAGGGTCTCAGATGATGAACTGAGTTTAGATTTTATTCTATAGGCACTGGGAGTCATTGATAGTCTTTGAGTGGGAGAGTAACATGATAGGAAGTATCCTTTAGATAAAATTAATTCTAGTAGTAATTTGTAGTGGAGCTTGGGATTGTAATTAGAAGATTCTTGAAATAATCAAAATGATGAGAGGTTGAGGTAGTAGAGAACAGAGGGAAAGGAAGACTCTAATATAAAAAGAATCAACCATACCTGGTAACTTCTGAAGAAACTTTCATTTGCTAGATATTTCTATTTTATTTATTAATTTATTTAGATTATATAATTATGCATATTTATTTTATCATTATATATAATTAATATTTATTTACAAGATAAATATTTGTATATTTATTTATTTGTTTATATTTTATTTCCTAGATATTTGTTTCCAAATGGGTAAGACTGCAATTCTAAAGAGACATTACAGACCACAACCAGGTCCCTGCCTAATTGCTCTACCATTCAGTTGCAGCAAACATTTTATACAATTCTCTATACACAGAAGGTGCTCAATAAATGTTTATTTTTTTTATCATAATAGGTTCTCACAACAGTCCTGTTAATTAGAGATGCAGTGTGGAATACATCGTTTAAATCGATTGGACTTAAAAATCAATAAAATTGGAGTTTGAATTCTATCTCTAGTTCCTGCTAACTGTGTGGCCCTGGAAAAATCATTTAATCTCTCTAAAATTCAGTTTCCCAATGTTTAAAATCAGAAAAAATAATACCGATAGTGCCTGGCTCAAAGTATTGTGGTGAATATCAAATAAGATGATGAGAATTGCAAATTTCAACCACCATGTAAATGTTAATTGTTATTAAGCAAGTGGTTAATTACTGTTCCTATTTTATTCTATCAGTAATCATTTATCAAGGGACTACAATGTATCAGGTACTATGCTAGGTATTGGGGTTACAAAGATTTTTAAAAATGAAATAATCCATGCCCTCAGCAAACTAATAGTCTTTCAGGGCATAAAACATGTACACATACAAATATATACAAAATAAATCCAAGTTCATTGGCCATAGGAGCAGCAGCAAGGGGGATCAAGAAATGTCTTACTTAAGAAGAGTCATTTGATTGGAACTTTAAGGGAAATCAGGCATTCTAAGAGAGAGATGAGGAAGGAGTTTGTTACAGGCATGGAGGTCAGCCTGTTCAAAGGAACACAGATGGGAGATGGATATCATTGCAGAGGGTCAACAAGAAAACCATTTGTTTGAATCAAGAAGAGACTCTCTGATACATAAAAAGTAATGTAGAACAATAATTTTAAAGAGGACACTAAAACTGATAGAAATTAAGGGTCATGATATTATCACTCAGCAAGTAAGGTAGCCTACGACTATACTACATATCACCTCTTTTTATCAGATTAAAATGAATTTACCTTTTAAAATATAATGATTGTTGTTTATGATCATTGTTTTTATTTATTATTATTGTTTCTATAGTCTAGGCAGAGATAAGTTAATGTTATATTCAAATAGGTATGGTTTGCATATTCGATACCATTAAGGGCTGGGGACTGAGAAAAGGGACTGAGTGAGATCCTAGAGTCTGCTTATATTCTAATCAGATAAAGTAGAACTAGGGGCAAAGGGTCACACTGCCTTGGTCCCTGGGTCTCTCTACATGCTATTTTATTTTAATTTAATTTATTTTAATTGAACTTATTTTTATTTTCCTACTTCATTAATTTGATGACACTTTTGACATTAAAAAAAAGTTAATCCTTGCAACAGCATTAATGGGAAATGACATCGAAATTACCCGATCTTTGACAAAAATTGAAGAAAATCTACTGCATTACCTAATCAAATTACTTCAAAGGAACGGATGCACAGTACAGACTGAATGTGAAAAGTTACACAATTTCAAAAACTCATTTGCTTTTTCTTAGTTGCCAAAATGTTTTACTTTGTTTTTAACTTGGCACAACATAGCCTGAGCACTTTCTTATTGGCATCCTCATCTCTTTCTCTTCTATGGTCATGCAGATTGATTTTGTGAAGGTCATCCTTTCTTCTCCTGTTTACTATTCTCTCTCTGCTTTCTTTTCTTTTGTTCCTCCAGAGTTTTTTTTCCTTTTTCTTTCACTTAAGCTTCACTTACGCTTCCTGTCATCAGTCCTAAGGTCTTGTGCTATTAAAAAAATGTGTTCAGCTATAATTCACTGAGAAGAGAACCAAATTCAATTCAAGAAGTTTTTTTTATTATATCTAGGAATCAAAGATTTTCATTAAAATGGAAAATTTTAAATTTATAAATTTGATTTATATCCTTTGCTATGGAAATTAGTATGGGTGTGTGTTTCTTATGGTGCTATATGATTTAGTATATAAATCCAAGATATTTAAATGTGATGCATCACTTTAAAAAAAAAATAAAGCACAGGGGCAGCTAGGTGGCAAAGTGAATAGAGCATAGGCTCTAGAGTCAGGAGGACCTGAATTCAAATCCAGCCTCAGACACTTGACACACTTACTTACTAGCTGTGTGACCTGGGCAAGTCACTTAACCCCAATTGCCTTGCCTTCCCTCCTCCAAAATAACAATCAAGCATAAAAGAAATACCAATACAAATTCAGTGTGGCACAGTGGAAGAGTGATGAATTCACATCTCTGTTCTGCCACTTACTCTCAATGTGACCTTGGGCAGTTTACTTAATCTCTCTAGGCCCCAGATTTTTCACCTATAAAATAAGGAAAGAACTTGAAAGATCTCTAAGGTCCCTTACAGATCTTATGATTCATTGATAGATACATGCCTAGAAGAAAAACAAATCATCTCTAATATTTTAGTAACTAATTAAGTTAGAATGTTTTTTGGATGACTGAGGATTTTGTTTGCACTGTAAATGGGAACCAAAGCTTCTTTGATATCTCATTTTCAACTGGAAGTATCCAAGTCTTTCTTAATGGAATGAGCATTGAACTTAGAATAGGGAAAACCTGATTTGAGACTTGCCACCGCCACTCATCAGCTATTAGATCTTGAGCAAATCAGTTCTTTTTGCCAGGTCTCATCTTAGAAATGAGGATCATATTTGCCTTATCTCCCTCCACAGAGCTTTTCTAAGACTCAGATGAGGTAATGTATATAAAAATACTTTATAAATCAGAAAAGGATAGGCATAAATACTGGACCTGTGATTTCATTGCTATTAGGAGTTCCTAGGTAAGCGAATCCCCTATACCAATACAGGTCAGCACCCTCTCTGAAAGGAACAGTCTCAGTCGCTGGTATACCAACAGGTTAAGTGACTTGTCTAGCTAGTATCATACAGCTATTATATACCAGAGCCCAGATCTTTAAATATTATATATTATATATTTGAACCCAGATCTTTGGGCTTTGAGGTCAGTTTTCTATCTACAGTATCACATAAATGGTATAAAAATATGAGCTCATATCATTATTATTATTCCAAGTCTAATTCTTCAGTTTTGTTTTAATTTCTAATTTCTTAAGCCTGCGATCTGTTTCCAGAACAAATCTACTAATCATTAGTGCCACTGTATGAGGAATGAATCATGTTGTCTCCTCCTATGATAATTAATGGTATTTAGCCAGCACCTTCTTATTAGACCCTTTCCTAAAGTAGACACTGCTCTGGAGGGTGGCAGGTGTGGGGGCAGCTTTCTTTACACATGCTTTCTTACTGGCAAGCTCACTTACTCCTTGGGACCTAAAGTAAATTCACAGAGGCATATTTTGCTTTTAGCTAAAACACTTTTCAGTGTCAAACAGTATCTAGCCAACATTTAAAGTTGCTATTACACATAGCCAAGATAATCAGTTACATAAATGCCATGGTTTCAGGTATATTTGAAGGTCCTAATCCACCCCCCCACCATCCCACTCCAGACTCCTTTTTCTACCAGCTGGTTTGAAGGCCCACATTACAGTGCTAGAGTTTCAACTCTCACTTAAGGCTTTGATCCTTGTTAAAATGTCAAAATCCCTTAGTGGGGAAGGGAGAGAGGAAGTACTACTCACCCAAAGCAAGAGGACAAGAAGGAGATCACAGAAGGGGCTAGGAATTCCAAAGATAACTCCTCAGCAATTGCCAGTCATTTCAGATTCTGTGTCAGAACATTATTAGCTACAGTTGGTCTGACAATACAATGTGTTTTGGACTAGAGATGTCAAACATGAGCTGACAAAACTCCAAAGGGTGGCCAGAAGTAGATTAAAATGTGATTGGGAAATATTTAACAACATAAATAAAAAATACAACATGTCATAGATAATGTTCATTTGTGATTTTCGAAATCATTCTGCTACTGAGCTGGTATAGAAGAAAAGAGTATATGTAATGTGTTTGTGTGTATATAATTAGAGCCAATAATGCAGTAAAATATTTTCTATTTCTAGAGAGAGAATACTATGGTATTCAGCTGTCTCTATTATGTGGATGTACCTGAAAACAAACTATAAGAAAGAAACCTAAGAAAAGTTAGGTTGGACTATTACTTTTATTTATTTATTTATTTATTTTGGAGGGGGGAGAGCAGGGAAATTGAGATTAACTGATTTGCCCAAGGTCACTTAAGTAAATGTTAAATGTCTGAGGCCAGATTTGAACTCAGGTCCTACTGACTCCAGGGCCAGTGCTCTATTCACTGCCCCACCCAACCTCCCTGGATTATTACTTTGAGCCACTGGGGAGGTGGTGGGGATGATAGTCACAAAATGAAAGTACCAGAGGCCCTTAAGGCAGTCATCAAGAAACTTTGGTGGGCTGAGGACTCTGAAAGTATTTGGGAAAGGAAGCACAAGGATCCTCCTGGACTATTTTGTAGTGGCTGCACTGTTAGAGCAGGGCCTGGGGATGACATGCAGACGAATGGCCTGGAGAACATCCAAATTCTGCACTAGCTTACATCAGGGAAGCCCTATATGCAGCCAAGGATTTTAATTGGAAATTCAGAGCGAAAATCTGTAACTGGATTTAGCTAAGCAAGCAACAGGCTGTACCTTGATGTCCTGAATGACAGCATCAGGGTGTTATTTGAGAGCCAGCCTGGTCAAGTTAGTATTTGCATAGCAAATTTTCTAGAGACCAAATTAAAGGGCTATAGGGTGAAAGGAATATTCAGCCTTATCAGGTGGCATTTTCAACAGAGAGTCATTCAACAAGAAATAGCAAAATAAAACAGTTCTATTAGCCACAGCCAAATGTAACCCTGTTTACTAGCATTGAAATAATGGTATCAGTCAAAAAAAAAAAATACACCTTTCATACTTGGTCATGTCAGGAATGTATCATAAATAAAACTGTCATAAGTTAGTCTCCAAGACAGAATTTACACTAGAATGTTGTGAGGTGGGTAGACTAGGCATTATTTAACCATTTCCACAGTTAAGTAAATTGAGACATGTTAAATGTCTTATAACAAATAGAATATACAGCAGAACTGTGATGCCTAACTCCTATTACTGTTCCCTACTATTTAATAGGGAAAGTAATTAGCAAATAGAAGGAAAGGTGGTTGTTGTTGTTGGTTCTTTGTTTTCGAAGAGGACCATGACATCAGGAAGATGATGCCATCACTTGCAAGTGGATTGGATTTAAGTGAGGGAAGAATGTGCTAGGTCATCAACCTCACTTTCTTCTCCAGAGTTATCTGGATCCAGTAGCTAGATATAAATCAGGTTTGGGACAAGTAGGTGGCAGAGTGAATAGGACATCAACCCTGGAGTCAGGAGGACCTGAGTTCAAATTTGGCCTCAGACACTTGAATCACTTACTAGCTGTGTGACCTTGGGCAAGTCACTTAACCCCAATTGCCTTGCCTTTGTCCTCCAAAAAGAAAACAAAGACATAGATCAGGATGACTGGAGATGGTCCCCAGAAGGAAAGGAAAAGGAGAATCACAGTCCAAATGGTATATAAAGAGCTAATGCCATCCTCATAAAATGAACGTAAGTCAGAGAGTGCTGGGAGAAGTCGCCACTGTGGGAAGTCTAATAGTTATCTTATAGGCACAGTTATTGAAGAGCTCAGGCTCAGCAGACCTCTTTAAATAGTATCCCTAGTTCTTCCTTGGCTGACCTTGAAGAGGGGAATAATATGGTTGCCTAGTGTACGGAAGTGAAATAGAAAATGAGAAAGAAATGTCATAGCCACATTAAAAAACAAACAAACAACTAAAGCAGTAGTTTTAGTTGCCAAAGCTTTTTAACAACACACTCGAAATTTGCCAGCATAGAAATGCTCTGTGGGACTTAAACTATTCACTTAAAAGAGATAAATTGGAATCAAAGTGAACGTAGCATCCGCTTCCAGGTTGCAGGGGTGCTATTTAGAAAATTACCTTTTACAATTCGCTAAGTGATGCCCTAGGAGACTTTATTTGTCTCATATAAATGAGCTGGGGGGAAGGGGGGTGTTGTTGTTGATGCTAGATCATACTTTGTTTCAGGTAAGTCCAATGACATAATTTACCAGAAATAGTACTGGTTTTTGTTTTGTTTTTTAACACCTCAGCTAGAATTTTCCTATCCCAAACCTGCTCATATCCTAGAAACCTTTTGTGATTTCATCTACTTGGGAAACTCCTTCCACCTAAGTAGTATATTAGTCATAGGGATGTGCCTGAAGCACACACACACACACACACACACACACACACACACACACACACACAACTCTCTTAGGGTGACACAGTTACTAAAAGTCAGAGACTGGATTTGAACTTGGGCCTTTAACATTTTTGACTTAAAGGCAAATTTCTGACCTATAAATTCACAAATTGATAAACTTTATTAAATAAAAATTCTGAAATGTGTTAAATGACTATGTGCTAAGTTCATGAATGCTATGAAAAACAAGTCTATATTATATATATATAATCTATATTATATATACTGTATATAAACATACACATATATGTATATATGTATAAAATTGTTTCAGATCCTATACATTAGTTGATTCATCAAAAATTATCATTATCTAACTCTAGCTGGCAAAAATTATTCCCAAAGACTCCAATACTTTCTTGGATTATTGTATTCAAGTTTTCAATTCAACATTTAGTTGAAGCATGCTGTGGCTGAGCATATAAAAACAAAACAAATAAAGGCCTGTCCCCAAGAAGCTTTTATTTTATGGGGGAGAGGGCTTATAATATGTGCCCAAATGTATAAATATAAACCATATACAGAAGAACTTCAAGAGAAGAGAGCATCATTAAGAGATATGGAGAGAAGGACCAAGAAAGACCTTTGCCGAAGGAGGTGACACCTGGACTGTGCATTTAGGAAATGCATTCTAGACATGGTGGACCAATAACACATAGATATGTAGTGGGGAGATGGAAGGCCATATACAAATAACCACTAATAGGACAGTATGGCAAGAAGAATAGTAGTAGCAATGATAATAATAATAGTATTAGTAATACTAACAATATTTTGATATTGCTTACTATGTACTATGCACTGTTCAATGGAGAATGCATGAAGGAGAGTCATGAACCAGGACTGAATAAGATAGACAGGAGCCAAATTGTGAAGCATTTTAAATGCTAGAGAGATCATTTTGTATTTTATCCTTGAGAAGCAAACAGGTTAAGGAGATGAAAGGGACATGTTAGATTTGTGTTGTAGAAATATCAATTTGCGGGATGGTTAGGTGGCACAGTGAATAGAGCACCGGCCCTGGAGTCAGGAGGACATGAGTTCAAGTCCAGCCTCAGACATTTAACACTTACTAGATGTGTGACCTTGGGCGAGTCACTTAACCCCAATTGCCCTGCCTTCCACCGTCCCAAAAACGAAAAAGAAATATCAATTTGCCAGTAGTGTGAAGGATGGATTGGATTGGGAAGAGATTGGAGTTAAGGAGAACAGTTTATAAAGCTATTGTAATAGCCCAGGGGAGAGATGATAATGACCTCACAAGGCTTATTTCAGATCATGTACATTAGAGTTTGTTAGTGTATTCCATCAAAAGCCACAGAATGTTAGAGCTAGAATTGAATTTAGAAATCATTGAATCCAACTCACCCACTTTCAAATTAAATAACTGAGGTCTGAAGAGGTAAGATGATTTGCTCAAGGTCATGGAAAATGGATTAGAACATAGCCTTCACCCCTCTCAGACCCCTGGCTTTCTTCTTTACCACCACACCTCCTTCTTGGTGTCCTTGATCAATTTTTAGTTGACTGCTGCTACCCTTTTTGAGGCCTCCCAGAGGTGAATGTCCCTTCTGGTTGGTTTATGCGTGAATTATCTGCTACACTAGAGCACAGCCTGTTTTCTAACATATATTGTTGGCCACTTTCCTAGAGAGCGTCTTTTATGAAATCCCTAATTCTTCTTTTTTATGGTTCTTCACTCGAATCATTCCTTCAGTTTTCCCCTCAGGGTTTGCTTTTGTTTTTGAGCTCTTTGTTTCTGTTCATTTTGTTTGTTTTCATTTTGTGTGAAGTATTCACTTCATTAAATTGTTGGTGCTCTTTCCTCCCATGTCTTTTTCTCTCCCTACCACTTAAAATTTTCTGATTTTATTTTCCCCTGCATCCTACTTTTCCTTGCTCCTTTGTATTTTCAGTTGTTACCATCTTCTATCTTCTATCTTCCCTCCTGCTGCTTTCTTTTCCTTGTGTTGTGCCGCTGCCTCTTCAATTTTAAATAAAACTTTTTTCCCTGTTTCCTACTTCCTTTTTCATTTGCCTTTTTGATTTCTTGCCCTACACATTTATCTTCACCATCCCACTCTCAATAGATCCTGTTTCTTTTTTCACTTTTTTTCTGTTCCCCTCCTCCCCACCCAGTTAAACATGGTTCTGTATAAAATAAAGACACTGGATAAGGTCTTCATTGTTATCTCCTTGCTTTTATCCTTAAGAGTAAGTTTGAAATGAAGCAAAATATAGTAATAATAAAAATAAACATAAAAGGATTACAGTGGATGGTATAGATTAGAAAATTCCATGTCAGAATTTTATGCAAGATAAATTGTTTTTCATTTAATCTTCATACAACAGTTACATACTGGGCATGATGTTACCTTCCCCCCCCACCCCTTTATATCTGGAAGGTAGCTAACAATGTACTATTTGCTACAACTGAGAGAATAGCTTTCCTCTGAAAAAGCCTTCCTCTGACTCAGGCTTATATTTAATGAAACAAAATAATTTCAGAACTTCCTCCCTATTAATTTGGCATGATAAAAAGGAAACAGCAACCCTTTGGGGGGTACTGAATAACTCCCCCAAGATCAGCTTCTGGGTCACTGCCTAGGGTGTATGAAATACAGTACAAAAACTAGAGGACAGAACTCCTGACCCTATGTCCTTGTGGTCATGTGACAGTAGCTTCCATAGCCACCCACCCACCCCCACATACATTTGCTATTATCTTTTCATAACATCATACACACACACTCACACACACACACACACACACACATATCTATCTCTCCTCCTCCTCCTCCTCCTCCTCCTCCTCCTCCTCCTCCTCCTTCTTCTTCTTCTTCTTCTTCTTCTTCTTCTTCTTCTTCTTCTTCTTCTTCTTCTTCTTCCTCTTCTTCTTCTTCTTCTTCTTCTTCTTCTTCTTCTTTTTCTTCTTCTTCCCTTCCCCTTTTCTGCCCTCTCCTCTTCTAATTTTTTTTGTCTTTATAGCTCATATAATTAGTGCTGTGGCTTGCACATCATTGGTAATTATTAAGTGTTTGGCATATTGTTTATTATATACATATATATCATATATATTTGTTAGATTGAGTTGAACTAAATTAAAATTGTACTAAGAGGATGAAGCAGAGGAAGAGGAGGCAAGATGAATCTCTGACACTGGTGGGGAACCTGAAGCCTCAAAGCCATATGTAGCCCTCTAGGTCTTCAATTGAGACCCTTTGATTTAGTACAAACTTCACAGAACAAACCGCTGATTTGTAATTTCCACTTTGGAAAACTAGAACAATATAGTTCATGTAAGTCAAAGAAGGCGAAATTAAAAAAAAAAAACAACACTAGATAAGTCAAGGTCATTGTCAGCTTCCAAAAGAGCAGCTTCAGTATATAGGGTTAAAAGTGAGACAGGGGCTTAAGAATGGAATGAAAGCTTAGCCAACTATTACACATATACTGATTTTTATTTAAGCTAATTATACAGATCTGCTCCACTTTTTGGACATTTTGATTTGAATTTCATTATCAGAATCTTGTATTAAAGTTTGATTATATCTCAAAACTGAGTTAAATGGTTTTCATTAGGCTTTCAACTGAAAACATAATCCTGTATCTGTCCCTCAAACAACCTTACCAAAAGGAAATAGAATCAGGATGCACTACTGCTGAGCCGTTCCATGAGATTTTACAGGCATGATCTAGGTCAAAACATTGTTTTCTGACTATTTGGACATTTTACCTAGATCTTTTGGAGATGCTCTGAATTGCAGTTTCCTAATTCTCCTTATACCTATGAATCTGATGCATTATCAGGTTTTGTCACTTATCTGCTATCTAAAGTCCAAAGCTCCAAAGTCCCTTGGAAGAACCAATTGTTTTAAGATAAATCAATATTATTAAGATCATAAAGGTGGTTACCTGGAAAAATCAAAGTAACAATTCAGTTCTATTTTTTTGGTTGTTTTTTTTTATAATATCAATCATTTAAAGGAACCTCAAATGAACCTTAAATGTCACCTAATCCAACCCCTTATTTTATAGGTGAGAAATCTGAGGCCCACAGAGTTTAGTAGTTGAGTCTAGAATTAGAGAGGAGAGAGATCTTAGAGACCAATTAGGTATTTCAATGCAATAAAGATATTTTGTCTTTTCTTGATTGTCACAAGTCAAGAAGACCTGAGTTCATGTCCTGACCCTGGTATATTATAGTTTTAGGGCCTTGGATAGGTCACTTAACTTTTTGTTGTACTAGGTAACTCTTTAAGACTCAGAATTTTTGATTTGCATTAGTGGAGGAACTGTACACCTCAGGAATTCATCACACTGATGAATATAGATCTTGGAGAAAAATAAAAAATAGTAAAAAAAAAAAGTAAAAATAGAAGAGGGAGGGGAAGGAAGGGGGAAATAGAGGAAGGAAGGAAAGAAAGTTAAAAAAAAGGAGGGAGGGGAAGGAAGAGAGAGAGAAAGAGAGAAAAGAGAATTTAAAAATTTCAAGGCGTAATTGCTAGAAGTAATTTATGTATCATTGTTGGTCTCTTTGTACTTTAAAGTTCCCTCTTCCCTCAATTTCATTTAACCTATTTTTTCCCCTTATTGTTTACTAGGAGCTCTGGTAAATTTACTGATTTGTAAACAACTTTCAAAAAAAAATGGAAAACCTGATCTAGAATAACAAGAATGTGTCAAATTCAAATCCATGATATATTTTATAGTCGTTAGAAAAAAGGTATTTTATTTAAAAATTTTAATCCTTATAAACATTTAATTCCTGCTTTTTCTAAAGCAGTTATCTGTCTGACATATTCAGAATGGATTAATTTATGCTTTTTATTTAGGCCCGGATGGATAAAATAAATGAAATTAGAATTATATGAGTAAATATTATTTCAAATCCTCTAGTAGCAGGAAATAGCTTTATAACAAAATTATATAGCAGCTGTTTCTTCTGCCAGGGACCAGAATGGTACCACTTTTCCTCTGGCTCTATTGCAGTAGGAAAGGATTATTTCCTAGCACTAGCACTCTCTTCAAGTTTTTATTTGGCAAAAAGCTAAGAAAACTAAGTAGCATCAGGTTTCATGGGATCATAGATTTAGAACAGGAAGGGCCCTTGAGGTCATCCAGTCTAGACCTCTCATTTTATACATAGGTGACTGTGGCCAGCAGATGGTTAGTAGCTAATGTAAGGTCTTGCAGATTGTCAGTGGTAGAACTGGGATTCAGACCCAGGTCCTTTGAGGAGTCTTATGATAGAAATAAATAAATAATTTTGTAGCTGTGTTAGATTGACCTATTCAGATCTGAAATCATTAACCTTGTAGTTTTCTGTTTTCTTTTGTTTTTTACCGTAATAATGTAGATATTTTGTTCTGTTTCATTTGTTTTAGACAGTTGTTATCATAGATTACACTTGTCCAAAGTGAAAACTGAAATTAGAGTCAATCTACTATCATCCTTCTAATACAACAGTTTACAGATCATAGAATCCTATCATAAATAATAATAATATTAATTTTATTTATTTAGCAAATTACAAAGTATTTTTCTTCTGTTTATTTTCTTTTTGAGGGGGGAAAGCAAGGCAATTGGGGATAAGTGACTTGCCCAAGGTCACACGGCTAGTTAAATGTTGGAGACCAAATTTGAACTCAGGTCTTCCTGACTTGAGGGCCAGTGCTCTATTCAATGCACCACTTAGCTGCCCCTGCAAAGTGTTTTTCTCAGAATAACCTTATGAGCTAGATAGTGCAAGTTACTTTATACTCATTTTACAATGCAGGTGAAAGAAGTTGAGAGAGCTTAAGTAATTTACCAAAAGTCACAGGGTTTGTGTATAGTAAATGGGAAAGTTAGTATTCAAACCTTAGATCTTAGTCTATAAAGCAATTGCTCTTTCTGATACAGTGGGAATAGCACTGGCTCTGGAGTATGCTACCAGTATGACTGTAAGTTAATCACCTTATTTTTCCAGGTCTCAGTTTCCTCACTTATAAAAGGAGGGGAGGAAAGTAGAATAAATGGATTCTGAGGTCTCTACTATCATCTCTCTGTCTATGATCTATGGGTTAATAATCTTAAGTGGTCAGCCTCTAGACCCAAGGGAAATAAGTTGGATATGCTTAAATTTGAGGGACCACATTAACTCATTTTGTATATTCAGTTTATGATATCAAATAGACAAACTTGAGTAAATTTCATTTTTGGACAATGGTTAGAGGATAGCTCTTGGTGTCAGAACAATCTGAATTGAATTCCTGACTCTGACAAGCATGTGACCATAAACAAATATTTTAACCACTTAGAATCCCTAGGCAATTTTCTAAGAGTATAAGTTGTAGAAGACTTGGTTAGTATTGTTGGAGAGGGTCTTCCCATTTGTGGTTCTCCACATGGATGAAATCACATATCCAAACTAAAAAATACAATAACAAAAGTTTAGGTTAGTAGATGTCCACTTGCTAGATCTACTGCTAAGTTTCACCAAAACTACTTAACTGAATATGAAATATAAGAATGATTCCATTTTAATTCAATTTAACAAGCATCAGCTGGCTACCAGAGACAACCTTACTAAGCATAGGTCCTGCCCTCAAGGAGCTTACATTCTACTGATGTGAATCTTTAATTCACATGTGACTAGCACTTTTAATGTATTTGTTATACAAATGCTTTTTACAAAACAGAATCCTAATAGCATTTATGTAGAGCCCAGCAATGTCTCTAATCTTCTAATGGTGTCACCCAATTTGATTCCTTCAGCATTCTCTGGTTTGGGAATCTCTTTGCTTTTCAGCTTTCTACCAAAATGAGAGGGGTGGGAAGTTATTTTATTAAAATGAATCACAGTGGCTTTGAACAAAAGCATCCATTTTGTGTCTTTGCAAATGGAGCTAAAAAAGGAGTCTTGTCTGGGATTAGTTGCAAAAATGTAATAGTACAAAATTAGCTAATTCCTAATCTCTAATTTCCAAAGTGAGCAATGATATGGCATATAGCAAAATATTAAGAAAAATATCCTCTAAAGCCTGTATGTAAGACACAAAAGGAAATACCAATATTCTATCTTGGATGCTCTGTTGATTTGTAGTGCCCTTGAGCAAGAAGTGCAAGGCTAAATATCTTTAAGAGAACAAGTATTCTACTCTGGTGCAAAATATATGGTTAGAAGTCACTTTTTCAAGATCCTAATGGGAACATTTTGTCCACCAGGGAAGTCTTTACTAAAAAGACTTCCATCACACTATTCAGAGAACTTCAAGTCTGTACAATAAAGTTTCAGGGGTAATATTTCAGAATATAGAGAGTAGCTTTAAAAAATCTGAAGGTTGGAAAAGTTGAAGGGGGTAGGAGGGAAGATATGGGAGAGAGCATATTGGAGGAGGGGATATCCTGTGGGACCACTATTTTGGGGAGGTGGGTAGGGGAAAAATGGGGAGAAAATTTGTAACTCAAAATCTGGTGGAAATGAATGATGTAAAACAGAAGTTAATAAAGCATTTGAAAAAAAAAATCTGAAGGTTCCTTATTGACATAAGAAAATAAAATCTCTATTCTTACTTAAAGAAATTCAATGAATTATTGATGTTCAAGCTGAAAAGGGCCTTGAAGATTATCTAGTTCAAATATTCTTAACTCTGGGACCATAGACACCATAAGTGGTTAATGGATGGATTTCAGGATGCATTGTATTTCCACTAACTTCTAATTGAAATTTAGGATTTCCTTCAATCACTTAAGAAACATTTTGAGAAGAGCTCCATGAGCTTCACCAAATTGCCAAAGGGATCCATGATACAATACAGGTTAAGAACTCCTGATCTAATTTAACCCCAGTAATTGACTCTAGTTTCTTAACATCTCTCTAATCCATCACTATTTCATTCACATGACCACTGCCCTAATTAGACCTTTATCACCTGGTACCTGGACTATTTTATTTTATTATTATTATTTTTTTACTCCTTCCTTCCCTCCTTTCCTTCCCCCACCCTGAGATGGTAAACAATCAGATTGTAATGGAAATGCAGATTTGAAGATCTTCCCTGGCCCTAGGCCCTTTGATTGGCTTAAGTGACTCTGAGAACCTTCCTTGATTTGAAAATATACTCTGCCTCCTAATAGGCTGAATGTGGTCACATGGAACCCATGGAAAGAGGCTTGGTTTTCAGGAATGGCCACACCTTGATGCTGTGTGATTGGGCAGTGGGTCAAGAGGGTGGTTACATTCTCTGAGGCGGGAGAACACTATATAATCCCTGATTTGAGGCCTTGCTTTGGGGCTCACTTTGAGAAGTGTTGTGTGATTTGACCAGATGAGACTCTGGGAAGCCATTGCTGAGAGCCCTGCCCGGCTTTGAAAACCCAGATGTTGATGTTGATGTTTCCCTCTCTGTTATTGATATAATGGTTGGACAGTTTGGAAGCCTGTCTGTTTGATCTGTAAGTTCTGTAACTCTGAGGTTCGGGGTGCTGACCTTTTCCCCTTGAACTAGGTAATATATGTTTGTTTGATTAAAGTAAGCTTGTTAACCAGTTTTGAGTTGCTTTCCTTTTGAAAAGCAAATCTAAGAACCTGTGCTGGCAGCTACCCTGGGGATGTTGGGGTGCTTGCTGCTACACAGATTTAGTTTATACATGTGCAATTATATAAAACATTTCCATATTAGTCATTTTGTACAAGAAGACTTGAATAAAAGAAAAATAAAAAAAAGAAAGTGGAAAATACTATGCTTCAGTCTGTATTCAAACAGTATCAGTTCTTTCTCTGGAGGAAGATAGTATGTGTCATCTAGTAATTTGGGATTGTCTTGGATCATTATATTGTTGAGAATAGCTAAGTCATTCACAGTTCTTCATCAAACAATATTGCTGTTACTGTTTATGTCATCTTGGTTCTGTTCACTTCACTATGCATCAGTTCATGTAAGTCTTTCCAGGTTTTTCTGAAATCATCTCTCTTGTCATTTCTTATAGCATAATAACATCCCATTACAATACAATTCCATTACACAGCTTGTTTAGCCATTCCCCAATTGATGGGCATCCCTTCGATTTCCAATTCTTAGTTAACACAAAAAGAACTGCTAAATTTTTGTGCAAATAGGTCCTTTACCTCCCCCTGCTCCCCAACACACACACTTTTTTTGGATGCTGGACTATTGCAAAAGCTTCCTAATTGTTCTTTTTCACAATCTTCATATCTTCAATCTAGTGGCCCAGATGTAACTATTTCAGTAATCGAGTCTGGAGCTGATGACATACATATATTAAATTGAATTAACTTGCACAACTGATTGCACTAACCAGAGACCAATGAAATTATTTCATTATCTTCTAATAAAAAACTTATAAACATGTGTACTTTTAGTTTAAATGAAATTATATGTGCAAAGTGTTTTTAAACCTTAATGGTACAATGTAATCTATTAACAAGATTTTTTCTTAGTTCTTTTACTTTATTTCACGATGCATTTTAACATCATGGGATGCTCTACTTGGAATTAGCAAGCCTCGGTTTTATTTCATTTCCTATACTACTTGGAAAGAGTTATTTCTTGGGCCTATCCTGTATGTAAATTGATTTTTCTCTCTTCCTGCAAATGATCTGAATTTTTTTAAGCTGTGACTTTGCTTGGTTGTAAAATAAGGGACTTGTACTACTAGTCTGTAAAGTCCCTCCCAATCCATATCAGTGAATCTATGATATCATGATGTAGGTTCCCCACGAGAGATGATGGTTAGCCCATTATTCTTCCTTCATAGATAACCACCATTCCACACCAGAATTTGAAATGAAGACCATGTTACTGACATAAGGCTTTCATGATGATTTTCAAAATCATGATGATATTCCAATAAAAAATATTCATGGTGTTACATGTGAGTGCCCTCATCTGTCCTCTAATCTTTCCTCCATCTTCCCCAACTAGCAAATCCTTCCTTCTTTTCTTCCTTCATTTCTGACAGTAGGAAGTCAGTTTATATTGCTTCTGTATCTTTTTCATTTTGCATTCTATCCTCTTGCTTCCAGTTCCTCCAGCACAGAGGGGTCATGTTTATTTTAAACTCTGTACCCATCACTCAGTGGACACATTGCCTTTCTATCTGCCATGAAACTCAATCCTCCTATATATGTTGTCTCCCCTGATTAGAAGCACATTCCATGAGATAAAGGGCTTTCATGCTTTTTTATTTGTATCCTCAGTACTTTATGTAATTCTTGGCACATAGTCTTTAATAAGTGCTTTTTACTCCATCCCACACAATAAATAAATTGTTAATGGCAATGATGTTAATATCAAATTGCATAATATTCATGCTACAGTTATTTTTGGGGGGAATACAAAAGTAGAACGTTTAAAAAAAGCTTTATACTTATAACACTATGACAGTGTGTAAATATATGTTTCTATGTATTACATAGTTATCATAATGCCTTAAATAGCAAGTATCAGTAGGGAACAATCATTTATTAAGCACCCATGTACCAGAAACTATGCCAATTACTTTCTTTATTTTTATTTTTTTGGTTTTTTGGAGGGGGGAAGACAAGGCAATTGGAGTTAAGTGACTTGCCCAAAGTCACACAGCTGATTTTTGTGTTGTGTCTGAGGTTGGATTTGAACTCAGGTCCTCCAGACTCCAGGGCCAGTGCTCTATTCACTGCACCACCTAGCCACTCCCCAATTACTTTATTAATATCATTTCCTTTGATCCTCACAACATAATGGGAGTTGATTCTATTATTATCCCTATTTTACACCTGAAGAAACTGAGACAAATGTGAATTAAATGACTTACCCAAGGTCACCCAGCTAGTAAATATTTGAGACAAGATTTGAACTCAGGTAGTCCTTTCTCCAGACCCTGTGCTCTATCCATTGCAATACTTAATAATACTAATAATAATACTAATGAGAAAAGAAAATAAATGTTATTTTTCTTTAGAGGAGTCAGCATGTGACAGTGAAAACAGCTGATGTTAAAGCCCATCCTGTCACTGTCACTTGTATAATCTTGGGGAAGTGACTTAATCTCTCTCAACCTCATTTTATTCATCTATAAATATAGGGAGTTGGACTATAGGACATCCAAGGTCCCTTCTACATATAGATAGAAGATCCTACAATCCTAATTTCAAATCTAGTGCTCCTTCCACTATATAGTGCTGACTCCTAAGGCTGCCTGTGGTCCAGAAATTCTGGTTGCCTTAATTTCCCTCTGCCAAGGTGACTTCAAGAAAGAGTTTCTGCAATCAATTCCATTAGTTTAGAATTATATCTTCCATTTCCTTTCATGCTGCATAATAGTCTTGAGAATTTTGTAAGACATATTTGTGTTTATCAGTTTTATAACTCATTTAGACAAATGCGACTCAGCAAAGGTACATTTTAATTGCTTTTAAAGAAAATGTTTTCTAAAGATTGTCAGGGAATCTGAAAAGATCAATAGGTTTTTAGTTGAAAGTGACTTGAGAAGAAATAGGAATAAAATATGTTTGTTCAAGCTTCTACAAAGCAAAATGGGCAACACCCTATTCCTTTCAAGAATCTAGCCTCTGGTCATGAAGCTACATTCAAAGAATAAATGTTCCATTCCTAAAACATTTTTTAAAAACTGTAATTACATAGTTTTACTTCTTTGGGGGAAGGTAAGCTCTTGTAAAATAAATTGTGAAACGGAACACATATCTCAGACCATTCCTGAAGATGAAAACGTGGCTTGTACAGCATATGTGGTATCTCTTGTGAATATTTTATTCTATTCCATAATTTAGCTGATTTTTCTTTTTAATCACCTGCTGGCAAGCAGCTAAATTCTAATCTGAAGGATGTGTTAAACAACAATCAGATATGAATTGGAGCTGTCTTACAAAATATCTTGAGTTATATGGTAATAAATGAAATTTGACAAAAAAAAAAGAAAAAACTTTACTCCATGCTAGATGAAAACCATATTTAAAGCCTATATTTTCTTTTACAATTCCAAATTATAATGAAATGTCTTTTTTTTTAAACAATCACCTGGACTTCTATAACACCAAAGATAGGCAAAATTTTATTAGAAACTTACTACATGTCAGGCACTTTGCTTAGGAACAAATATTTCACATTTGATGCTCACAACAATCATGGGAGGTAGGTGCCCCACAAGGTGAACACCAAATCTCTAGGAGATTTTTTTATATAGAAGGATTTATTTCCAGGACCCTTTAGTGAAAATGTTTGGTTTGAGGGTTTGGTTTAAATATAAAAATATGAATCTCCAGTTTTAAGCATCCAAGATTTCAGCATTATCTTATTATATCTCCTGAAGTATCATAAGGGACAGCCTTCAGAATTTCTGTGTCTAAAATATTTCATTACTCACACTCTAGCAAAAAGCTTTGCTAGTGAGCTAGGCTCTTCCTTGGATTCCAAATCTACTGTCCTATGCCCACCCTATCCTCAGAGTCTTTCCAAGTTGGCAGGGCCAGCCAGATCTTGCCTTCCACTGGAATCACCTTTGAGAACAATAGGTCTCCTCAGACCAGGATGAGACAGACCAAGAGAATTTGGGAAGAGGTGAATTTTATAACTCCCACATTTCTTTTTCACTTTTTGGCTATGATGCAGTATTTTATATGAATTTAACACAAATTTACTAAAACATTTTTGATTTAGAGCAGGGGAGGGCAACCTGCCACCTTGAGGCTACACATGGCCTTTTAGGTCATAGGGTGAGAGACCTTTTGACTGAATTCAAATTTATAGGACAAATCCTTTTATTAAGAGCATTTGTTCTGTGAAGTTTGGATTCAAAGGGCCACAAAGAAGGACTTAGTCCCAGGTGGCCAGGAGGCCAAAAGTTCCCCACCCCTTATTTAGAGTTTGGGAATAATTTAATCTGAGCTCATCTGTAGGTCTCCATTATAATTCAGAATTGGGTGGGGTGGGGTAGGGAATTGGGAGGATTTCCAAAGAAACTAATAGTTCTATTTTAAAAAGATGTGGGGGAGTTTTGATGAGGGAATGTTTAAGCTACTTATAAGAGTGAATAATTTTCAAACATTTTTGTCACATGCATTTACACATGTGCATAGTATTCTAATACATCCGTTTTATACATTAATTCTCATAAGTCTATAGATATTCTGCTGAAGGATGCAATTTTGGAGACTAGTTTGCCTCTCTAAATAAATTTCAAAGTGATAAAACTTAGTATCATTAAAAATATTCAGTCTTTCTACTAATTCAAAATGACTTCCTGTACCCCCACACCCCCACACCCTCCAAGCTCAGAATTATTTCCATTCTGTTATATTGCCCAGGATTCTGGCAGGTATCAGAATTCAGACACAGGATGATAGCCCTATCAATTTGAAGCTGGAAAAGATCTTGGAAGCATTTAGTCCAACCTCTTTAATTTATAGTAGAGGAAACTGAGGTTCAGCTGTGACATGTCTTACCCAAGGTTATACAGATAGAGTGACAGAGCTGGCTCCTCTAATTCCAAATAAATCACTGAAACATGCTTTGCAATTTGAAGAAATATGAGAAAAAGTTAAATCAGTGTCATCTTTATTAATTATTGATTGCAAGATACTTCCAGGCCTAGTGAAATGACTCCTGAATAGCAAAAAAAAAAAAAAATCATTCTAAAATTTTTCTTTCATTAAACAAACTTTGAATAATAATTTACATGGACAAATTGGTATTATTTGACTTTAGAACCATATTCTACTGCTTAGAAGGGATGACTCACTAAATAATAAAGCGATCTGTTAAAAGATCGATTGATTTCTTTGGTGACTGCCAAATGAGATAATTAAAGAATAGCAACAATCACTCAAACTAAACCAAATGTTTTTGGTTTTTTTTTTCTTTCTTTTGGTCCATTCTTTTCTTTTGTACCTGTGTTATTAGAACAAACCTTTTTAATTATAGTCTCACTGGTTAATGTCAGCTCAAAACCCCTTCCTAATAACCATGTGTGTTTAAACATTTTCCAATGCATACTACAATGTCTCCAGTCCTTCAGGGGAGTTGCTTGGCATTCTTCCTGTCTCACTTTTTAGTTACTTTCCTACTTAGGTATTCCACACACTGCTTCACCAGCATACAGCATTCTTGCCTGCCAGACCTGCCTGATTGTATATTCTGTTCAAGCAGAGACCTTCACTCCACTTCACCAATGGCAATATTTTTCATTATACTTTAACTCACTATGCAGCTAAAGGCATTGAGGGTGATGCAAGGACTGAAGATCACCACACATACACTCACAAGAGTGGATAGCAGTTACAAATAGGAATCTATGACTCTGGACCTTAAGAACCCAAAAATCTATTCCTAACTATGAAATTAAACATTGTGGAAATGAGATAAAATGTTTACTAAGAATCATGTTATGCTTTGGTGGCTCATTACCAGTCACAGTCATCTTTGGCTATACTGAGTCAAGTTAGATAGAAAAAAAGTTGCATAGATTCATAGATCACATAACTAGATGGGACTTTAAAGATCATTAATCCCAGTATTCATCTCTCCCCCATTTTTCAGACAATGAAACTGAAACTCAGAGGAATGAAATGATTTATTCAAGGTCACATAATTACTTAGTGACAAAGCTGAGATTCAAACCCAGGTCATAAAAAACATGAGAGGGGTGGCTAGGTGGAGTAGTGAGTAGAGCATCAGCCCTGGAGTCAGAAGGACCTTGGTTCAGATCTGGCCTCAGACACTTAACACACACACACAAATAAAAATCCTAACCATGTGACCTTGGGCAAGTTACTTAACCCCAATGGCCCTCCAAAAGGAAAAAAAAACATGAGAGATTGAAGCTTTACCCTGATGTGCCAGAGGGAGACAGTTTTGCTGATAGCACTTGATTCTTTTTTTTTTTAATTTATTTATTTACTTTTAGTTTATTTACAACATTCAGTTCCACCATCCCTTGAGTTTCAAATTTTTCCCCTTCCCGCTATGGCGGCATGCAATCAAATACAGGATCTACAAATACTTCACATTAAATATTAGTCAAGTTGTGAAGAATTATAACCTAGTGAACAATGAGAGAGATGGGACAAAACAAAACAAAACACAAAAGAGAGAGAAAGTAAAGAAATTTAACAAATAAATGGGTTATTGTTAGAGATTAACTTTCAAAGAAATGGTGGAGATTACTGGAATAGCTCCCAAAAAATCTTCAGTATCTGTAGAATGGAGGGTTTTAAATACCAATTCAGAAGCTGCAGCTTCCATATCACTTTTTTGATATAAGAGTCTCAATTCCCTACAGGCCTTTGATAGACTGATATCAGAAGCTTTTAAGATTCCTTCCACTATCCATAATACTGCTTTTATTTACACTCATAACTGTAAAGTAATTTAAATTAGTAAGGAGGCGCTATTTGCTGAAGATGGCTAACATAGTTAATTACTCATGCTTTCTAGGGGTAAAAAGAAAAATGCAATGGAGATGAAATTTGTTGTTTTTGTCCGTTTGTGTTCAGCTCTTTGTGACCCCATCTGGGGTTTTCTTGGCAAAGATACTGGAGTGCTTTACCATTTTCTCCTCTAGCTCATTTTACTGTTGAGGAAACTGACTTAAGTGACTTACCCAGGGTCACACAGCCAGTAAGTGTCTGAGGACAAATTTGATCTCAGGTCTTCCTTACTCTAGGCTCTATACACTGAGCTACCTAGTTTGAAATGAAGATGGAATTAACTAAGAAAGAGAAGCTCTTGTTTTGTTTTGTTAATAGATGTGAATACTGTGCAACTAGATACTGGGGGAGAAAACATGTCTGTAGGGGAATCAGCTATCTCCTTATCATGCAATGATGCAGGAGTAACTGGTCCTTTCTGAATGGTTTAGTTTCCTGGAGGGGAAAAATAGTATTTCTGGTCTTTTGCCATTTAACATAATTCTGAAGTTTACATATTTAGAACAGGAAGGAACCTCAGATGTTATCTATTCCAGCCTCTTCATTTTAGAGATAAGTAACTGGTCAGGGTAGTTAATGGGAGAGTTAGGATTTGAATTCTGACTATTGAATTCAGAGAGGTTTCCATTTTTTAACTCTTGGAAGTTACTAAGACAGAAATTGGATGGAGTTGATTAAGATACCAGGAAAAGGAGAAGGATCAAGTTCTAGTGGAATGGGT
This sequence comes from Gymnobelideus leadbeateri, assembly GCA_011680675.1. NCBI lineage: Eukaryota > Metazoa > Chordata > Mammalia > Diprotodontia > Petauridae > Gymnobelideus > Gymnobelideus leadbeateri. The sequence goes on from WOXC01010789.1 coordinate 925,455, forward strand.
CATTTGGAATTAGAACAATCCTTCGGAGACTTCTGAAACTTACTACCCTTTATGACTACTTCCTGGGCCTCAATTTCCACATCTTTAAAATAAGGTGGTTGTGCTAGGTTACCTTTGCAGTTCCTTCCAAATTTAGATCTATGATCCTATAAAAATGCTACTTATTAGAGCCAAATGAGTGTTTTTAATTTGAGAAAGTTTAAAAAAAGAAATCATTAGTATTTCACCAAGCTTTTTAACAAAGAACAATATTAAGCACTGGGAGATGGCACAAAGGAATGCATGGGTGTGGTAGATGCCCTGTAGGAGCTTGTAATGCATATTGTCTTTCCTTAGATTCTAATTTAGAAATAAATATTACAAAGAAAATCAAGTTTCTTTTTGCATGTTTTCATTTTTTTTATGTCCTCCGGATTCTGTGAGTTAGAACAAACACAAGCCTCAAACTGTCATAATGTTCGTTAAGAAGGAGTACCAAGAATCCGTAGAGACTGCTTTTTGTTTGATTTGAGGGTCTTGGTGTTTGTTTTGTTTTCCTTGACTAATTAAGGGTAATTCTAATTTTCTTCTCTTTCAACTTTTGATAATCATATCTATTTCATATGATATTATTTTTATTGAAGAGGGTTTTCAGAGAATGCTAAGAAATCAAATACTTCAGCCATTGACAAATACTGAGCTGTAGGAAGTTAAATTTTCCTGTGGGTCATATCTGAATTTAAAAAAAAAAAGGGTTCCTAGACACTGGTTAAAACAGACAAATTTTTGCGTCACTATAAGATCTAAACAGGGTAGTAATCAAAATACCATTTTTTTGAACACAGAAAATCACTGGAGGAATAAAAGCTAAGCCAAGGGGGTCCATTGAAGAGAATCTAATTTTAGGCAATGACTTCTGCTTGGATTTCACTCTACTAAGTCAAAAGAATTGTGCCCAGTATAAGGAATGCAGTTTATTGATTATCTATAAAATTCTTTGCCCTAATATATCACCTGGTGAGAACAACTCTCAAGCAGTCAATCAAGTGTAATTTTACAACTTTAGATCAAGTGTGAAATATCCTAGGATGAACTGATGTTGATAAATATGAAGAATATTTGGATTCGATATGGAAATTTATTCATGCCCTGTAGATAATCTGTAAGATAGATAGAAGACCAGTTCAGTTTAGGCAAGTTACTTGAGCATCTGGTGCAGGAGATGGTTTCAGTTGTAGGACAGTGAACTGGAAGGATTGGGGACAATAAAAACTGATCCAGAAACCAAACAAACAAACAAACAAAACAAAAAACTCTTCAGCCCAGAGGCAAACCAAAAAAGTATAAAGAGAAAGTAGGGCCAAACTGTGGCAGAGTAGGGAGAAACAAACTCAGAGCAGAGGATTTGAGCTGATGCCAACAATTGTACTCACTTCTTCAATGACTAAGGACAAAAAGTCAATCAGACAACAAGCATTTGTTAAGCCTTTATTGTATGCCAAGCCCTATGCTAAGCACTGGAGAAGCAATAAAAAGGCAAAAAAATTAAATTGTCCCTGTCCTCAAGGGGTTCATGGTCTGTTGAGTGAGACAACATGCAAATAACTATGTATATGCAAGATATATGCGGGATAAATTTGTATCAGAAAGAATGCATGAGCATTAAAGGGGTAGAGGAGGTGATAGGAAAGGGTTTTCTTGGAGAAGATGAAGATTTAACTAAGACTTGAAGGATGCCAAGAAAGCTACAAGGTGTAGATAAGGAGGGAGAGAAAAGGTTTTCTATCCCTGTGCTTATTCATCAATTGGTTTGTTCAGTCATGTCCAACACTTTGTTACCTGGGGTTTTCTGGGCAACGACACTGGAATGGTTTGTCATTTCTTTATGGAGCTCATTTTTTACAGATGAGGAAACTGAGGCAGATAGGGTTGTGACTTGCCCAGGGTCACACAGCTAGTTAATGTCTGAAGCCCCATTTGAACTCAGGAAGACTCCAGGCCTGGCACTCAATCTACTATATCACCCTTTTATCCATCAAGAGACCCTATTATATCCTATGCTGCTTATTTAACCAAACATCTCCAACAAACTAAGTTTTGCCTCGGCCACGAAGAGGCCAGAGCGTTAACTAGAGAGATATGAAGGTGAATTAAGGCAAAAAAGTCAAACTTCTGCATAAATATCCAGAATTCTCCTAAGGGCTCCGAGTGATTGTGATTGTACTCCTAACTTTTCATCCAATACAAATTCCTTAAAGCATTATAGGAAGTGAACTACATGGATCTGAGGGATCATTATATTGCTGATAGGCAATAAATGAACTAATTGTTATAATAGAAAGTTACGAAGGAAAAAAACTTTTGGTCCTTGAGTAAAAACAATAAAAAGCAGACATCTGGGAGGCCTGGGTTCTAGTTTGAACTCTACTACAACTAGCTATGTGATTTTGGGCAAGCAATATAACCCTTCTAGGTCTGTTTCTTCATCTGTAAAATAATGGGATTGACATGCTTTATTTCTGAGATTGTGTCCATTGTTAAACTTCTAGGATTCTAAATGAATGTTTAAAAGTTTCCTATCAGCTAATCCCAAAGACAGTTTGATAACTTAGCCTAGCTAGACTCTAAACAGGATTATTTGATTTTCAGTCATGCCTGCTAATTTCCTTCAACAAAGAGGGCTGGTTTCTATGCCATGTTCCTCCTTCACAAGAATTTGTGTTTATTTAATCATTAATCATGAATTTTTATTGGTAAAGCCTACCCTCCTGTAAAACCCAATGTATGCTGAAATCAAACACTAACAAGACATCATCACCACGATAAAGAAATATGCTTCCATTCAATACCTCTGTAGAATGGTGATTACATTTTTTAACCAAAAACATCCAAAAGTCCTGATGGACTTTATTAGCTCAGATTCAAATACTTTGGAATTTGTAACTATTCAAGCTGAGTATTTTGGTTATCCATGAAAAAATCATAATTGGCTAAAGAAATAATCATATGAAAAATATTTCAGGAAAACAGGTAGAAACTATTTTAAAGACCATGCATGTTAGAGACACAAATATTAGATGCATTTTTTTCAAAGAGAGGAGTAAATTCTAAATTACAAGAACCAAAATAATAAAACTGTTTCTTTTCATACATTACACTCCTTACTATTTCACAAGTTACTTCAAGTTAGTTTGAAACTGTAAAGTTTCACTGCTGTATCTCTACTATCTTATGAATATCAACATGAAACAATTTAAAAAGAAATCTCAAATAAGGACATATTGTACAATTGGCTTCATCTGTAAATGTTTTTATTAGAAAAGGCAGGTAACTTGGAAACAGACATACTCAAAAATCCCACTCTACAACTACCAAGCTATCAAGAGTGATACGCTAACTTGTAACTAGGCTACCAGGCTGTGAGTGTGTATAATGGGACATGATTATTGAACATAGATAGTATGAGGCATTATGACAAATGTTATTCTGGGGAAAATGAAGGACTAAATGATAGAATGAGTCACAATGGTAGTTTCTGTGTTTCAAAACAGTTTTATGAAGAGAGTCAAAAATGTTTTTACTTTGAAATGTCAGTGTCTTTCTCAGAGACCATCTCTCATTTTTAAAGGTGGAAGATTTTTTTTCCAAATATTTTTCTTGTTCTTTCAGTCACACTGAAATGTATTCTTGTTTATTTATTATGTCTTGGCATTGAATCATTTATAAAATAACCATCAGTAATTTGTGTTATTTGAAACCTCAGCTTACTAAGCTTATCCCCCCCCACCCCCATAATTAAAGGTTAGTTAGTTCTTAGATATTTTTTGCCTTTAGTTTCCAGAGAGAGCAAAAAGTAACATATCAGTCTGCTGAAAAGGGCTATCATTTTAGGCCTTTGTAAAATCTTCAAATATCAGTGTAATTTTTTCAGGGTAGAATCAGTAATATAGGGGGCAGCTAGGTGGCGCAGTGAATAGTCAGGAGGACCTGAGTTCAAATCCAACCTCAGACACTTAACACTTACTAGCCATGTGACTTTGGACAAGTCACTTAACTCCAATTGCCCTGCCTTCTCCCCTCCAAAAAAAAAAAAAAGAATCAGTAACATAAATACAATGCTTTCAATATTAAAAATGAGATGCAATAAATTTTCACTATTCCAACAGCTTCAAATCAGATTAATATTTAGTCTACCAAACCTCAACCAAATGATTTTATTTAACTCTAGACACATTATTCTATCCAACAAAAAAAAATTCACTTCATTGTTATAGATAAGTAACTGTTCTATATCTTAAAGCATTTCCCTTAGCATTGAGAGCATGAGTGATTTGCCCATGGTAGCAAAACCACTATGTGTAAGAGTTAATACTTAGACCAATGTCTTCCCTGTCTTTGAGGCCAGTCCTCTATCCATTATACTATACTCTCTTGGCTATTTCAAATATATAATATGAATTTATTTAGCAAATCATATACTCATTAAATAGACACATATCAAGCACTATGTACTTTGCACTGTGCTAAAGACTTAGAGAAATAAAAGGGCAAATTACAAAAGATTCCTTTTAACGAACTCATAATTTAGTTATAAATATCTCTATTTCATATTTTTTGTTTCTCCCATTCCAAATAGCCAGAATCTCACTACCGTTCCCCTCCCCCCATGGAAATATATATTTTATCATCATGCCCCTTTCCTTTTGTTGCCTAAATTGTTATTTCCCAAGAAAATGTTTATTCTGATAATGAAACATGTCAGTCCTTCTACCATACTAAACAAAGGCCTATTTAAAGTACAGTACAATTAAAGTAAAGGCTTCACAATTTAAAAATATGTTTTAAAAAACTTGGAAAGAATGCAGTGTAAGAATAGAGATTTTTGATGAAGGACTTCTCCAAAGTTCTCCTAGGTCATGTTTCTCTTAAAGGCTGTCATTCACTCAATCACAGCATTATAGCTGTTACTGTGTGGTTTCATTTGCCTTATAGCAAAAAAAAAAAAAAAAAAAAAGGAGGAGAAGAAGGAGAGGAAGAAGAAGAACAAGAAGAACAAGAACAAGAACAAGAAGAACAAGAACAAGAACAAGAACAACAAGAACAACAAGAACAAGAACAAGAACAAGAAAGAGAAAATAGAAAATTTATCTCTCTATTTCTAACCAAAATTCAAATCGGTTTCCAGGTCTAAGAATTAGAACCACTAAAAATGATACTGCTATCAATACAGTCACTACTTATAAGTAATGTCCGGTCCCTGGAAGGTCTCCAGGTTCCTTATAGATATTGTAATTGAAACAATACAAACATTTAGATAATTTTTTCATGAATGTTTTACAGTTAAATTTCAGTTATAGTGACTGTTCATTAATATCTGTTAAATAATATTCTAAGTCTGAAGGATCAGCTAATTTTCCATGTAAATTAAGGGGGCAGGGGAAAACAACAATATTGATTGAGTTCTGAATACAATGTCAATTTCACGTTCATATCTATTTTTTTCTAGCTGACTTGGCAAATTTATCTATTCACCTCTACATAAGATGAATTGTCTTGTACAATGATCAATTCAAACATATTTATCAAATGTTTGCTTGGTACAGTGGAGGGAACTGAGAGTCTGTAGACCTCGAATTGAATCTCAGTTCTTCTATTTACTAGCTGTATGAACTAATAAGAATCACTTCACCTTTCTAAGGCTATTTTCTTATTTGTAAAATGGGGTAAGAAATGTACTAAATGTTCTAGTCTAGCACCATCCAGGTAACAAAGTATGTAACCTCAGAACTATTTGGGACTAATTCCTGTCCTTTGCAAGCCATCTTTAATCTGTTACCAGATCCTGCTAGAATCTGCCTCCATAATTCTCACATTTGTCACCTGACCACTAGCAGGACTTTTGTTGCCCTCAGACTGGATTATTATAATGGTCACTTACTTGTTCTCCCTCCTTCTTTTTCCTTGCATGCTAAATTGATTTTCCTCACTGCATCCAAAATGCTCATCTCTCATGATTTAATTTCTGTGCTCAAGACCTTAGGTTGATAAGATTTGGAGAAGGTAGGTCTTGGCATCAATGAGACCTGAGTTCAGATCCTACTACAGATATTACCTTTGTAACACTGAGAAAGATACTTAATTTTAGTTTCCTCACCTGCAAAATGAGAAAAAATCATATATATATAAAATCTTACAGGATAGTTTGTTTGTTTTCTAGGATCAAATGAGAAAATACATGTAATGTGCTCACCAAACATTAAAGTATAACATAAATGTTAACCATTATTATTATTACTTATCATTACCTTAATGTCTCCAGAACCCAGGACAAATTTAATATGATAAACTCTTAAGAAATACATTTTGAACTGAAATGATTTACAGTTCATCTCTGTCAAAGGTACTAGTGTATGTCAATTAATATTGAACATTGATTGGCTAATTTTATTAATCCTGGATATTACTTGAGAAAAGATGACAGGTTTTGTTTAAAATATACTGCCTGATTTATCTGCATATGTTTTCTTGCCTTGTGTATACAACTCTATTTTGGAAAGGAAAATAATATTATTTAATACACATCTTATTTTATTTGTTAAAACCCTCTTTCCTTACTAGTAATAGATATACACTCAGGTTTGCTTAAAGCATGATTTCTATCTAGCAAGTGGCAGGGAGTCTTGCAGCATTTATAGCCTTGAGTGTTCAGAGGTCTTTTCAGGGCCTCACCTCACCTTATAGCTCCAATTGTAATTGCCTATGACTTCCCTATCCAAAACACTCCTCCCTAGCTACTACTCCTCTATGTGAATTGTCTTCCCCTATTAAAGTAGAAGCTCTTTGAAGGCAGAGATTTATTTTGCTTGTATTTATAGCTTAGCACATAGTGAATGCTTTTCCATTCATTCATCAATTTATTCATTCACATCTAGGACAAGGTCATATGTTGAAGAACAAATGACTTGATTCCTATTGTTTTCTCACACCCACTTATTTTGGACCTGAGATAGATGGTGATTGCACTTTTATTTTCCAAGGGAAATAACAATCTGGCCTGAGCTATATATATGCAAGAAAATATTGACGAACATGGAGAAAAAGACTGATGTGGAGGATAGGTAGATTAGGGAAGACTGAAGGAGAAAGTAGTCAAAAATCTGAAGTGAGGAGAAGGAAAGGGGAAGAAATAGAGAGCCAGTCTTTATAGAGGGCAATATTACTACTACTATTGCCTAGATAATTTCAACACCATGCTTGTTTTAGAGTGAAAACTAGTATTTAGAAGAGAGAAACTCCACTGATAAATGTTGTCAGTGATGAAATGAAACTCAGAAAATTTAGGTTGTCTATGGAGGGAAAATATTCTATTAGACTTCCCTTTACCATGTGGGGAAACAATTAAAACTAGTAAATTATTTTCTCTCATGAGTAATGCTATATTAGATGAACAGATGACTTAATAAATCTTTTCTATACCTAATTACTTTGACGAATTACTAGAATCAAAGAATTATTGCCCAGTTCATTGATTCAATTCTATTAATTTACTTGAATCTTTTGGGGGAGATTTAATAACAAGATATACAGCATATTCATTTCCTACCTATTAAAACTTAAATCCATATGTTCTTAGTGGAAAGGTAATATTTGTCAACCTGAAAGAAAGTACATAAATGCAAGATCAGGACTTCAGCACTGACTATAATTCAATGAAAATGGAAAGAATAAGGACTTTTAAAGCCATAATTTAAAATGCATTCACTTTTAGTACATCTCTGGAGGTGATGTATTCCTCTCAGGAAATTCCTATTTATAGTTAGATAATTTTCCTTCTTAGAACTTTGAACAGGATATAGATTAACCTTTAGTAGCTTAATTTAATACCATTCTTTTACCTTTTTCTTACCTTGTACTTAGCCAAAAAAGGCTAAGTTATTTCTTATTGCTTTACTATTATCTACTTGTATACATTGTTCAGAATTGAGGTGAAAATACCAAACCTCAGGTCTGAGAGACTTGGAGCAGTGTAATCCACTAGGAAGCTAGATCCAAGATGGATAGAGTATGAGGCCTGGAATCAGGAAGACCTGAGTTCGAATTAAGCCTCAGCCACTTATTAGCCTTGTAACTCCAGGCAAGTCACTTATGTTTTCCTCAGTTTCCTTATCTATAAAATGAGCTGGAGAAAGAAATGGCAAACCACTCCAGGATCTGCCAAGAAAACCTCAAATGGGGTTATTAAGAATCATATGTGGGGCGGCTAGGTGGCGCAGTGAGTAAGAGCGCCGGCCTCGGAGTTGGGATGACCCAGGATCAAAACCGGCCTCAGAAAATGAGCACCCATACATAAATAATGACTAGCCGTGTAACCTTGAGCAAGTTACTTAACCCCAATTGCTTTAAAAAAAAAAAAAGAATCATATGTGACAATCCAACAACAAAGAAAAGTCACTGAAAGTGTGATGGTAGGATTTAAGCACTTTTACATGTCATCAATAATATAACAATAATAATAGCCAGCATTTATATAGTACTTTAAGGTTTAAAATATACTTTTGAAATACTTTCTCTTTTTTTTCCTTACAACAACCCTGAGAAGTAGTTGATATCATTAGTCCCATTTTCCAGTTGAGGAAAAGGAAGCAGACAGAGATTAAGTGAACAGTCAAGAGTGACAAATCAAGTAATTGTAAGAGACCAGACTTGAAATCAGGTCTTCCTGACTTCAGATATAACACTTCACACTACCTGGCTGACTTGTCCAGAAGACAATGGAATTGTAGAAATCCACCTCAGTTTTCCTGTAGAAAAGAAATGGTATAAATCTAAGAGTTGAAGCTGCTAGGTGACACAGTAGATAGAGCACCAGCACTGGAATCAGGAGAACCTGAGTTCAAATCCACCCTTGGACACTTACTAGGTGTGTGACCCTGGTCAAGTCACTAATAATGATTGCTTCAAAAAAATCTAATTAAAACATTCTTAACATAAAACATCAAATTTTTGTTGGTCTGTATATTTATAGAGGGTATAGAGCAAAAAGAGAAACAATGTCGTATAATGGATAGAAAGCTGTCTTTGGGAATCAGAAGGATCGAGGTTTAAGTCCTGCCTATCAAATATACTCCCTCCTTGACCCTAAGTGAGAAAATTCACTTCTCAGTGCCCCAGGCAATTCTCAGAAACTCTCAAGCTAGAAGAACCTAATGAAAGGAATTTACCAAACTGATACAGCACATTTTTTTTTCTGTCCATAAGGCAAAGAAAATAAAGTTATAGTGATAATTTTTATTTCAAAATAAAATTATAATAAAATTTTTGAGTCCTTTAGGTCTTAAGTGGTGAACTACAATGATTTCCTCGTTGGGAGTTTTATATACCAATGAAATCACAAGTCCAAACCATGGGATAATAAGCTTTGATCCAAGAAAACAGGTCATTTCATATTCATGTCTGTTGTCTCCCCTGATGCAGGTTACAGCCCCTCTCTAAATTTGGCTCATGGGCTCAAAGACTTGCAATGGCCAAAAATACCATGACCCTATGTCCAATCTAATGATTAGGTTCTTTATATTGAGAAAGAGTGGACCAGTGACAACAGATGTGCTGTCCAGTCCTTTGCCAGTTGTGGACTTGACATTTTTCCAGCTCTGTGGGAGATACCAAATGCCATACGTCACTGGTCAAGCCTCTCAGGATTTAGCATCCCATTTTTATATAGCAGGATGGGGTTTTGAAATAGGAATTTAACAAAAAGGATTCAGGAATAAAACAGAAATACTGGGTAAATAGTACTGTAGGAGATTTTTTTTAAAATGCCAATGGCTTTACTTGACCTGCTGAATTTTGTAAGATAAATGGCCTCAAATTCATCTGCAACTTCTGATCTTTGTAGGAGTTTTTCATTTATCATTTAGTCAGGAAGGAAGAAAATGTTATATTCACAGCACATGATTTTTTTTCTCCCAAGTAAAACATGTCTACATTCTAATTAGTGGATAAAGGGCTGATTCACAGTTACAATAAGGATTTAAATCCTGCCTCTGAAGCCCACTAGCTCTGTGATGCAGAGCAAATCACTTGACCTCTCTGTGTCTACCATGCAACTTTTCAAAAATTTAAGTTACAGAAGAGCTGCTACTCTTTATACATGGAGTTTTCTAGATTTGCTTACCCTGATGATATCACAGCTTTGGCCAAAAACAAAACTGAAAAACAACATCTACCAATCATGAAATGTATATAATATTATATTTCTACAACTGTGATCAGATTCTATGGTTTTCAATAAAAGATTACGCTATCAATCAATCAACATGTACTTATGTCCTAGCACTTTGTGCTAGGTGCTACAGTAAATAATGTAAAAATCCCTACTCATAGGCACAACATAAATATAAATGAAAAATAGATTATGTAGAATTGTCATTTTTATTATATTGGCTCAACCTAAATACAAGCAATTGACATTTGTCCAGTTGTTTAGATTTGACTTAGTGTGAAAAGTGTTTTGTAATTGTATTCATAATCATATAGTTCCTGGTTTTGTTTAAAATATATGTACAATGTAGTTAAATACAAGGTAGTTTGGAGGTCTCTTGTACTTGGGGAGGGAATCAGGAGGGGCTCCATGCAGATTGTTCTTGTTTCCAATTTTAATAGAAAAGAGATACTCTATGAGGTAGAAGGAAGCATTTTCCAGGTATGGAAGAAAGTCATTGCTAAGTTGTGTAGGAAATAGAGAGACAGTCAGTTTACCAGTATCACAGAGTACAGGGATAGTAATATCAAATGAGTCTATAAAGGCAGATTAGGGTCAGGTTGGGTAGGGATTTAAAAGCTTAGTGCAGAGGGGTGGCTAGGTGGCTAGGTTGCTCAGTGGATAGAGCACCAGCTCTAGAGTCAGGAGGACCTGAGTTAAAATCCTGCCTCAGACATTTAACACACAAAAATTAGCTGTGTGACCTTGGGCAAGTCACTTAATTCCAATTGCCCTGCAAAAAGGAAAAAAAAAGCTAAGTGGAGGTATGTATGTTTTTTTATTCTAGAGGTAAGATGAAAGCCCCTGAACTTGTTTGAGTATATTCAGATCTGTGCTTAAGGAAAATTCTTTTAGCAACAAATTGATGGGAATGGGGAGAGACTTGAGGCAGGGAGATTAATTAAGATATCTAGGCCAGAGGTGAAGAGGGCCTGAACTAAGGTGGTAGAGAGACGGTAGAAAGAAGGGACTGAAGGCAGGATATACTGTGAAGATTAAAACAACAACAACAAAACAAAACAAAACAAAACCAGCAATCAATTGGATTATATAAGGTGAGGGAGAATTAAGATTCCAGAATAATATCAAGATTATGAACCTTAACAGACTGGAAAGATGGTGGTGCCTTTAACAGAAATAGAGAGATTTGGAAGAAGGAAAGATTTGAGGAGAAAGATGAGTTCTATTTCATAGATACCTAGTTTTAAATTTAAATATCTCCAGGACTTCCATTTGGAAAGCCAAACAGACAATTAGTTATGTGAAACTGAGGTTCAGGGAAGAGATTGGGGGTATAAATTCATGTATGTATTCATGTATGTATGCATATTTAATATGTGTGTACAAATATGTGTATATATAGATATATATTTCATCTTCATAGAAATGAATAGTCAAGCCCATGGTAGTTGATGAGTTTATCAAGAGGGTACTCAGAGGAGGAAGAGATGGGAACAGAGTTTCTAGGTCAGAATCTTGGGACCACCCTCAGGGGGGCTTTATATAGCTATTGAACCAGCAGAGGAGACCAAGCAGGAACAATCAGACATATAGAAGCAAAACTAAGAGATAGTAGTGTCACAAAAATCCAAAGAGGAAATTTTCAGAACAATTTTCAATAGTGTCAAATACATCAGATAAATGAAGGAGGATAAATACCAAAAAGATCCTCTGAATTAAGACATCATTGGTAACTTTGTAAAGAAAAATTTTTGTTGAGTGATGAGGTCAAAAGACAATCTACCAAGGCTGAGATGTTGTACTTGAAGGCAATAGGATAGGATATCATTGTTTAGGAGAAATCATAAAGAAGTCATGTAAGCCCAGGTTGGGGAAGCTAGACAAAACAAATCAACTAACAAAGATACTACTTTTGCCACAGAATGAAGTATTGTGGGTGTTATGAAATAAGAAAGTTATTCTGACCATTTAATTTTCTATGAAAACTTTTAAAAATAGGCTATAAATTTAGAAAATTAAAGCTTCATTCAAGAATTCTGTAGGTTAAAAATAAAATAAACACAGGATATATATATATGTGTGTGTGTGTGTGTGTGTGTGTGTGTGTGTGTGTGTGTGTGTGTGTGTGTGTGTATGTGTGTGTATGTGTGTGTGTGTGTGTATATGTATATATATATATAAAATATAAGGTAAATTAAGATGCAAATTCTTCCTCTCAACAAATCTGTTTCTAGAAAACCTTAGTATAGTATTTTTGTACTGTCTATTGATTCCTTTTTTCCCTTAAATAGACATAATTATATATTTATTAAGGGTATCAAGGCAGAGTAAAGACTCCACTCCTTCAAAATTGCCTGACCCTGAAGGAGTAAGATAACCAGGCTCCCTGTTGAGCTTGCAGCATAGCAAAGGACAATTGAGAGGATAAAAACATTAGTGAGTTATAATGGTGATAATGATTTGCTAGGAATGCTGAAGGCAATGCTATCTGCTGTTTTAAAACTTGCATCAGCATTTTGACAATCTCATGAGAAAACTCAAAAAGGTAGTTATATTCCTGAGTCCTTATCCAAGGGGATTCTGACACTCGCCAAAGTAAAGATTCTTTGTTCTTATTTTTAAATTTGGTGAGGGAAAATCTATGAAGACCCATGGCCAGACTTTCCTTTTAGAACTCTAGGCTCCTGCAGTAAGAATTATAACTAAGACTTTCAACAGTCAGCCCCACCACAGTGACAGAATAATACTGGAGTCACTGGCATTTCTCACAAAGAACCATTCCATTGACTGAACAAACTGTAATGATAATATGTGGAAATGCCTTGACACAATCATTGACCTTTAGAAATTACTTTCTGGGTGACTTTCTCTCTCTTTAATTTCTCTGTTCTTTTGTTCATAATGGTAAACCCAAAGAGGACATTATCTTTCTTTGTATTTTCAGCACTTTGAACAATGCCAGGCACCTAGTAAATGCTTAATAAGTATAATTTTTTTTAATAATTAAATGAATGAATTGGATCTGTTCTCATTTGTTGTTACCACAAGGTCCTATACTTTTGATATGTGATCTCATTGAAATGGGTGCCCCATCCGGTCATAAAAACCAAAACTCATCTATTCCAGTCAATTTAAACATTTATTAAGCACCTACTATGTTCCAGGTACTGTGCTAAGAATGGGGAATACAAAAAGAGGCAAAAGACAGAAGCTTATAATCTAATAGGGGAAACAAATATATACTAAGCAAGTTACATTCAGGAAAAAAAATACAAGAAACAATTAGTAGAGGAAAGGTACTAGAATTGAAAGCAGTTGGAGAAGACTTCCAGTCTGTCCTGTGGGACTCAAGTTCATGTTCTCCCATAAATTCACTACAAGGGGTCTCTCAGTATGCTGAGGGCTTTTCTCTACTTTTCTTGACACCATAAAGATGCCAGTGGTAACAGTGAAATTTTTGGTTTGTCTATCGATTGTTCATCATCACTTTACCTACATGAATGGATCACCACCCACAAACCATGAATTTCTCTGATGACCTCTCCTATATTGTTTTGCATTTGTAATGGATGTCAGCCTAGTCACAACTATCATTAGTCTGTCCATTACCTTTTTGGAAACTGTGGTATTCTATAATTATCAGCCATAGAATATCATTGGAAGAATACTGGCATTAGAAACAGAGGCTTGGGGCAGCAAGGTGGCACAGTGAGTAGAGCATCGGCCATGGAGTCAGAAGGACCTGAGTTCGGATCCGACCTCAGACACTTAATGCACACACAAACAAAAACCTAGCCGTGTGACCTTGGGCAAGTAACTTAACTCCAATTGCCCTCCAAAAGAAAACAACAACAACAACAAGAGAAAAAACAGAGGCTTTTGTTTCATGAGGAAATTTATGGATATTAAAAGAACTTGTGTATTTTCACAGAAGTTTTCTCTTTTCTGTTGAATTCTGGGCCAAGGCCCTTACTCATGTGAAGCATCTGTCCAAGAAATCTGTGCTTATGCATGACCTCTATGATTTATCTGGCTAACTATATGTTTCTATTGTCTAAATCAGTGCTCCTTAAACTGTGGGCTGTGACCCCATATGGGGGTCATGAAAAATCTGGCAACAGTTAAAGGTTTCTGAAAGCATAATGAGGAAAAATTAATTTAAAATCAGATGTGTGATGAATCTTAGGGGTTTCTAGCAATGTTTGCCCCTGTTGCATTAGCCCATTTCACTGCAGCCTTGGTTCTGAACAGAAAGTACACACACTTTACATGCCTTCAGGCCTCACAATACCAACGAATTCTGACAAAATGCAAAAAGGGATCCTCAGGATTGGAAAAAGTTTAAGAAGCCCTGATCTGAACTATGACTATAAATAGACAGAGAAAGACACAGAAATCAAGAAGAGAGAGAGAGAGAGAGAGAGAGAGAGAGAGAGAGAGAGAGAGAGAGAGAGAGAGAGAGAATTTGGATAAAGACATATACATATATGCATGTATATCTATCTATTTATTTAATCTGAATCTAGGATTTCTTCCTTATAGAGAACTTTCAGTGAGGAAATTCCATTCACTAATGCAGATCAGCAACTATTCTGTAATTTACCCTCTTAGAAAATCACCTGAGTCAATCAGAGGTTAAGTGACTTGACTCAAGTCACACAGCCAGTACTATAGGTGTCAAAAGTGGGAACTGAACCCAGGCCACATTGATTCTTAAGGCCAGTCCTTTATCAGCTATGTCATGCTACCTTTCTATTGCCTCTAGAAAAAATCGCCAAGAAAATTTATCCTACAGAGAAAGAATTATAGAAACCAAATCAAATTCAAAACTTTTCCTTGCGTAGTTCTTGTCTTGGCATGAAGATACAAATAGTTTCATCAAACAAAATGAAACAATTTAGATCAGTGCTATTGTCCATGTCCATCACCAAAGATTACTCTTAGAAAAAACTTGAATTCTACCTTTGAAAAATAATACTTTTCTCAAACTTGCTTTGGAGACAACAGTATGTTCCTCATTTATGCATCAAGATTAATTTTAAATAAAGCATTCTCTCCCCACTGGGAATTCAAAGCCAAAAAGAAGAAAATTCTAATGCTGCGTATTTCTTGCAATCGTAAAATGTCTTAGTAAAACAAAAGTTCCATCATATATAATGCAAAGAAAAGATGTCTGAATACCCAAAATATATCTAGCTAAAAGTTTATGAAGGATCTCCACTGGTGATAGGATCAAGTCACCTTTAAAAGAACTGATTTGAATTCACTAATTTTTCATAACTTTTAAATTATTTTGTACATACCATGTCACTGCTGTGTGCAATATTGATTTATCTGAGAAACTCTGCAAAAATACATTTTGATTGTATTATCTTCCCCAACATAAATTTTGTCATCATATTTTTTTAACAAATGCTTTATTAACTTCTGTTTTACATCATTCATTTCCACCAGATTTTGAGTTAAAATTTTTTCCCCCATTTTTTCCCTACCAGCCCTCCCAGAATAGCAGTCCCACAAGATATTGCTTCCTCCAATCTGCTCTCTCCCATATCTTCTCCCATGCCCGCTTCGACTTTTCCATTAGAGGAGGGTGAATCTCTGTGTCCCAATGCCTGCACATCTTATCTCCCCATTATAAGCAAAAGAGTATTAATAATAGTATTTATATATATTTGAAACATTTAATTTTAAGACCTTGAATTTCAGAACCATTCCCTTCCTCCCTTGTCACCCATTCCCTCTGGGAAGATAAGTAATTCAGTATATGTTGTACATGCCTAGCTATGCAAAACTTTACCATAGTAGATATATTGTACAAGGCTGCTTATAATTCCCTCCCACCCATCCCACCCCCCACCTGGTCCACTCCCTACTTGATCCTGTCCCTCTTCTATAGTAGGTACTTCCAATCTCCCCTCCCCCCAAGAATGCCCTCCCATCAATCATCCCTCCACTCATCCCCCTTCCCCCTACTCTGCTACAGGTTGAGATATCCCATTTAGTATGTATGTCATTCTCTCCCTGAACCAAATTCAATGAGAATGTGGTTTTGCCTTTTTGTCTTCCTATTCTTCCCCTCCCATGCAGCCACTTCCCCTTGCTTCTTCTACATGAGATAGTTTACCCTACCCTGTCTCTCCCCATCTCCTCTCGCCACTTTGCTCTCTCATCTCATAATTTCACCCCTTGAGTATCCTCCCTTCCCAACAAATTCAACCTATGCCCTCTATCCATATATAACTGTAACCATATACACACACATTCACATATGTATTCATATGGCCATACACCCTTCTTCCATTATTTTCATACTGAGAAAGGTTTCATCAGTCACAGTTATTGTTTTATCATGTAGGAATGTAAATAGGTCTACTTTGATAAGTTCCTTTTGATTTCTTTTCCCTGATTACCTTCTCAGGCATCTCTTGCTTCTTGTGTCTGGATGTCAGATTTTCTATTCAACTCTGGTTTTTTCCTCAAGAATGGTTGAAAGTCCTCTATTCCACTGAATGACCATATTTTCCCCTGAAACAAAATACTCAGTTTTGCTGGGTAGGTGACCCTTGGGTTCATTCCCAGCTCTTTTGCCCTCTGGAATATCATAATCCATGCCCTTTGATCCCTCAGTGTAGAAGCTGCCAGGTCCTATGCTATTCTGATTGTGTTTCCACAATATTGAAATTGTTTCTTCCTGGCTGCTTGTAGTATTTTCTCATTGATCTGAGGATTCTGGAACCTGGCTATAATATTCCTGGGAGTTTTCTTTTTGGGATCTTTTTCAGGAGGTGATTGGTGGATTCTTTAAACCTCTATTTTGCCCTCTGGATCTAAAACATCAGGGCAATTTTCCTTCAGAATTTCTTGCTTTTTTTTTTTTGGAGGGCATTTGGGGTTAAGTCACTTGCCCAAGGTCACATGGCTAGGTTTTTGTTTGTGTGTGCGTTAAGTGTCTGAGGCCGGATCCAAACTCAGGTCCTTCTGACTCCAGGGCCGATGCTCTACTCACTGCACCACCTAGCCACCCCCTCCTTGAGAACTTCTTGAAGGGTGATTTCTAGGTTCTTTCTTTGATCATGGCTTTCAGGTAGTCCAATAATTTTTAAATTGTCTCTCCTGGATCTATTTTCCAGGTCAGTGGTTTTTCCCATGAGATATTTCACATTGCCTTCTAATCTTTCATTTGTTTGGATCTGCTTAACAGCATCTTGATTTCTCATAAAGTCATTAGTTTCCATTTGCTCCAGTCTCACTCTGAAGGAATGAATCTCCTCAGTGAACTTTTGAGATTCTTTTTCCATATGGCAAATTTGACTTTTTAAGGCATTCTTCTCCTCATTGCCCTTTTGGGCCTCCTTTGCCATTTGAGTTAGTCTATTTTTTAAGGTGGTGTTTTCCTCAGTCAGACTGTTGACCCTCATTTCATACTT
Organism: Gymnobelideus leadbeateri; assembly: GCA_011680675.1. Taxonomy (NCBI): domain Eukaryota; kingdom Metazoa; phylum Chordata; class Mammalia; order Diprotodontia; family Petauridae; genus Gymnobelideus; species Gymnobelideus leadbeateri. Next base: position 943,086 of record WOXC01010789.1, read on the forward strand.
TTCCTGCATCCTTCTCATTTCTCTTCCCAACTTTTCCTCCACTTCTCTTATTTGATTTTTAAAGTCCTTCTTAAGGTCCTCTATGGTCTGTAACCCGCTCATATTTTCCTTTGGGGCTTTTGGAGCAGGATTTCTGACCTCACAGTCCTCTGACTGTTCCATGCTTCGATCCTCTTTGCCCCCAAGGTAGGAGTCTAAGGTTGCATTTTTCTGTTTGTTTCCTTTGCCTTGGCATGTTGCCACTTAATTACTTGACTTTTGGGCTTGTTGCCACAGTAGGACTCTGACAACAGACAGGTGAACTTTCGTCCCGAACGTGTGGGGGACAACTTCCGTTTCTGGCAAGCTGGAAACCCACCCACCACCTCCACCCCAGATCACAATCCAGATCCAGGGAGGTTAAAGCAAGAGTGATTAACCCCCAAGACTGATCACTGGATCTCCCTACAGTTCGCAGGCCAGGAGCTGGAGCTGCCTCTGAAAACTACAAAATGGTGTGTCTCCTCAGGGGCTTCTAGCCCCCAGGGGAGGAAGTCCGACGTGTTCCCCAAATACTGGTTCCAAAGTCCATAGGGCACTAACCTCTCACTTTGTCCTAGGCATGTCTATGTTGATAATTCTGGAATTGCCACAGCTGCTGGTGTTCTGGGGTCCCTCCAGCTGGCTGCTGGCCCTGCCGCCCTAGGGCTAAAACCGAGACTCAGGGGGACCTGTGCTCCACTCCCTGTGCACTGCATGCTGCGCTGTGCTGCCGGCTCCCAGACCACTGTGCTGGTCCTTCCTGCAGGGCTGCTGGGCTGTCCTCAGTGGGAGGTTAGCTTCTCTGTGTCATTCTTTGGGTGTTGGGGCTCCAGAAGTTGTTCAGAGTCCCCTTTTACATAGTCTGGGGGGAGAGTGGCTTGGATGAGCTGTTTCTACTCCGTTATCTTGGCTCCGCCCCCCATCATATTTTAATATATGGATAAATACATACCCATATGTGACTGAACCTGTGATTTTATTTGTAGAGGCACTTTCAGGTCAGGAAATACCCTCTACTAAGGCAGATTAAAAAGGTTTGAGACAAAGAATTTCTGCGTAATTTAATCATTTTATTAATAATGCCAGCATTTCAATAAAAGAATGGTCATTTGGCCATCTCTCTTAGAGCAAAGACCCACCCACCGCCCCACCACATGGCAGTGAGCTCACAGTTTATATTCCCTTCAAAAAGTAGGTATTCCATCAGACAGCAATCAACTCAAATTGGTTAACAGTTTAATGGGAGGTGGACTTTATCAAAGAGACATGAGCTTACTCCAACCATTACAATCACATTATGTCACTCTGGGACACAGAGACTATCCCAATACCCAGGTCACGTCTAGCCTTGGGCAATCTCTAGACCAAAGGATCTATCTCCTTTCAAACTTGATTGAATGGAATTCATCTTAGACTAGAGATTCCATGTAAGTCCATGTGGGGCCAGATAGAGCAGAAGGTTTGGCTCAACCTTCAGAAACTGAGGTCTTGAATTAAGGACAAAAGAAAAAAGGTGAAATATGATTCTCCCCAAATCATTGGTTATTAATAATTGTTTCTCTATACATACAGTATATGAGAACCAGGTTCTGAGAGGTTGTGTCTTGTTTTGTATCACATATTTAATATACATTAGAAACATGACCTGAATACAGATCTTCCTGACTCTGAGGACAACTCTTTATATGTTATGCCACACATGTCTTTCTTTTTTTTTTTAAAGCAATTGGGGTTAAGTAACTTGCTCAAGGTTACACGGCTAGTCATTATTTATGTGTGGGTGCTCATTTTCTGAGGCCGGAACTGATCTCGGGTCATCCCAACTCCGAGGCCGGCACTCCTACTCACTGCGCCACTTAGCCGCCCCTTTAGGGCAATTGGGGTTAAGTAACTTGCCCAAGGTTACACGGCTAGGTTTTTTTGTTTGTGTGGATTAAGTGTCGGAGGCCTGCTCCGAACTCAGGTCCTTCTGATTCCAGGGCCAGCGCTCTATTCACTGCGCCACCTAGCCACCCCTCACACATGTCTTTCTTGAGCAAAACTGTTGCTGAAATTATCTTACCAATATTTCCAAATCCTATTATATTTCAACTCTCCACTTTTTCATTTCTTTGAGAACCTGAATTGTTGTCCCTATGGGGAACTCCATATATGGACAAGATAAAAGGCTTTTAAAAAGTGAATGTGAATCAGGTTCCTAGAATGTATTAATCTCAAAGTAGAAGATAACATTTGGTTTAAAAGAACCTTGGCGTTTGATATTTATTTATCTAGTGCAGAGAAGTAGGTTTCTTCTTTGGAAAGGCATGTTAAACAATAAGTAAAGGTCTCCTATGGTCTCTGATGATTTAGTGAATTTTGACTACCTTTTCAAGTGAAAGATACAGAGTGTCTTTTGTTCATTTTTCCAGGGGGAAGTATTGAATGATGAGGAAAAGTGCATAATTTATCTTTCAGATAACTGCAATTGAATTGTGTGGATTTAAAAAAATAAAATAAAGCAAGCCAATGAATAGGATTTGTCTGTGTGCCATGTAATTGGTTTCATGTTAAGCCTAAAATACTCTGTTATGTTTATTGAAGTTTTTATCCATGATAAGGGGGTTCTTTTCTTCAGAACTAAAGAACAGGGGCTACCTTGGGAAGAACAAATGAATGTTTCTTCCTTGTTAAGTCTAACAGGTCAAGTAACACCACTGTGCCAAATAGTGGCAAAGAATCGTATCTACCGAGTTGTTTTCACCACTCTCCTTTCTCAGCAGATTAACAAGTATGGCTCTTTATGTAAGGTTTGGAAAGCTTGTTTTAAAATACCTTTTGGTTCTAATGTTACTTTTTGAGACTGAGAGTAGGTGCTAGAGAAAGTGAGACTCAAGAGTAGCTTAAGATTTCAATTAATTTGATGGATGATTATTGTATAGCTTCTCATTCATTCATTCATGTATTAATTGAACGAATTTGTTGAGCATTACCTATGATCCAGGCATTTGCTAGGCAAGGGGAATATGAAGAAAAAAAGTGAAATCTTCCCTACCTTCAGAGATCTTACATTCATAGAAAATAGAAATAATAGGGCCAACATTTGAAGAAAGATATTGAATTGGACAATTCCAACACGCATGCAAATATGTTCCTTTCAAAGGAGAAATATCATATTGGGGGAAAGAATCTGTATATGTTTTTATTTGTGTATGTGTGTGTGTGTACATTTTTTCATGTATATATACTTTATATATGGTTGTATTAATGGTTAGGAAAGCAACGTCAGAAGGGAGGGGGATTATACAAAGAAATAAGCAACGTCGGAAGGGAGGGGGATTATACAAAGAAATATAGATGTGAGGTATATTGCAGTGCAGGCAGCTAGGTGGCACAGTGGATAGAATGTCAGGCCTGGAGTCCGGAAGACTTACCTTCCTGAGTTCAAATCCAGCCTCAGGCATTAACTAATTATGTGGGTAAGTCACTTAACCTTATTTCTCATCTGAAAAAGGAGGTGGAGAAGGAAATAGCAAACTGTAAACTACCCTAGTGTCTTTGTCAAAAAACTCCAAATGGGGTCATGAAGAGTTAGACAAGACTGAAAACAACTGAACACACACACATGCATATAAAATTGTTCTATACATACTTCTGTTTATCATTTTTTCCTCTGGATGCAGATAGCATCTTTCTTCATACATACTTTATAGTTAATTTGAGCATTTATAATAGAGGTTGATATTTTATATTTTCTTTCTAAAACATGAAAGGAAAAGAAGCAAATATTTGAATCCTGATCTGATGCCCCCTTTGACTTCTTAGTTTGCAACCTTAGTTATACTGCAGTGAGTGGCAAAGTTAATTGGAATGTGGGTCTCTTAATATTTGTTCTTTTCTTCAAGAATCACTCTGTTCAGAACAAAAGACTTCTGGCACTTATTTTCAGTATCTTGTGCTGGCCGTATTGTTGATCAACAGAGCACAATTGCTCTGGGCTAGAGGCTGGGGCCTGGAACTATTTACCTTTCTGAGAACTGTTCATTCAAATGGCATTCATTCTAATAAGATAAGCTGTATGCTTTGATTTATGATTTTTTAAAAAAATACCTACTATGCACAGGAGTGAACAATGAGATTCGATATCAGTTAAGTCATGGGAGCTCTAAATTGGCATCAGATAGTGAAAGAGTAATAATTCACTTTACTTTTCAACTTACCCTGTCCTCCCAAGATAATGGAGACACTTGGACCTTTGTCTGGAACAAAAATATATTTTTTCTTTTCTTTTTTTTCCATTTGTAGCTTTGGACTTTTTTCTGTCTTCTTCACGTGACTGTTAACTTTGAGTCTTACAACAGGAAAGGGAAAGGAGGGGAAGAAGTATAGCATAAGGTACTGAAAATAAGTGAAACTATTAAAAAATAGTGGAGAGACATGATTATGCAGTTTCAGACCTGCAGTAGCCTCTGCAGAACAGAAAGTAATAGATTCAAGGCTGGAAGCAAGCACCTCTTTCAGAATAAACAGAAAGTCCTCTTCAAGCAGACACAATGATTGTTCTTTATTTAGTCTTTGACAGGTGAATAATTAATTGCAGTAAACTTGTAATGTTATTAAAAGCTTAGGGTTGGGTGGGAGGGAAAAAAGAGAGCATAAATCTTGCCCTTCATCTTTATTACATGTAGATGTCAGACGTGCTGAAATCATTTAATATTCCTGTTAATAACAATGTCTAATTAAGAAATCCATTAGATGTCTGTAAAGTTAATTTAACAGGGGGAGGGGGATAATCCTAATGGAGTGTTGTTAAGGGTTTTTTTGGATGCTACAGGCTTTATGGATTTATTAATCAGATAATCCTAAGCCACAAAATTATCTATATATTTTAATTAAACTTGTACATTTTGAAATGTGTACTGTTTGAGTGTATTTCAAAGCTTTTCTTTTTTAATTTAAAGATCAATGCTGTCTATAGATGGGATATTAGATTATGAGCTTCTAGAAGGCAGGGACTATCTTTTCATATTCTCTTGTATCCTCAGTGTTTAACACCATGCCTAACACAGAATAAGGCTTACATAAATGATTGCCCCCCACCCTTATTGAGGGGTTTGAAAATTGAACATCTTAAGGCTACACAAAATGTTCTGAGTTCAGAATAAGGTTGATTTTTTAAAAATCAATAATGCATTCAGAAGCTTCACATTTAGGAAGCTTACTAGACATCATAATAAATTAGTATTATATACAGCAGCCATTTTTAGAAATTGAAACTAGAAATTTGTGTAGGTTGTTTACTATAAAGAGTCACTCCCTCCCCTCCCTTATTTTTTTTTAAGAAATGCCATATTTCCTACAGCCTGGCACACAATCTGGAGATATGAGAAACTCTTTTAATCCATAATATGGAAATTAGAATGCCAAATTGCATTTTTTAGTGTTATAAATATAACTGAAAAGGAATTTTCAAAGATTAGAGATATACCTTTGGTGCTGGTAAAGTTTGGTCAATATCATTTTATAAAGTAGTCTTGTTATTAACCTAAGATAAAGGATAAAGGTATTATCTTTGAATGAGGGAAAGTAATACTTTTGAGGTATATGATTTCTAAGTAAAAAAGTGACTGGCTCTATTGTAGGGCAAACCACATTCTCACATCTAATGTAATATTCAGAACATCTCTCACTATAACAAAGGAAATCTTACTACAATGTGTGTGTGTGTGTGTGTGTGTGTGTGCATTTTGTCTCTTCTCCCCATACCAGTATTATACCATTGTTGTTCTACTGTACATAGGTTGTAGAATTACTAATCTTATTTTTACCTGAAAAGCAGTTTATTTATCTATGGTTTTATCTTCTATCCTTTTGTTGTAGCTGTATTACAATAGGCATCCAAAGGATTTCTTAATTGCACATTGCTATTAATGAGCAAACTTCCTGATGGCATTCAAAATTATAGTCATTTTGCCTTCCCCCCCCTCAAGTTAACAACTATGTCACTTTTTGAGGAGCAGTATAACATAGTTGAAAGAACTCTGAACTGGGCAAACAGAATCAGACCTTGTGATCCTGACGCTGCTATGAACTAGCTTTATGAGCCACTGGAGTTTTCTCAGCGTCATTCTCCTCAGACATAAAATGAGTTTCAGTGATTCCCAAAGTCCCTTTCCATCCTAAAATCCAGCTTTTCTACATTCCTATCCTTAGGTGTGAATGAATATCTTAGCTGAAAACATATATGGTGGAACTCTAAACTTGAAGAAAAAAATCAATATACAACTGCATCATGGAGGGGGACAAAACAACACCAAAATTCACCCTTCCTGTAACTCTTTGAATATTTATCAATTGCTTATCCAGAATGGTGGATCAGATGGGTGTGATGTACAATAGAGACCTCTAAAGTAAATAACGAAGCAGGATGGGACAGTAAAGATCAGTGTATTTTACCTGGGCAGCACTGGACTCTAGTACCAAACTCTATATTGAAAATCATCACTTCTAAGGAACCCTTTTTTTCTCTATAAAATAAGAGTATTGGGCTGTTCCCTAAGTTTTTTTTTTTTCTAGGTCACCTAAGAGGCCTTTCAACTTTATGCTCTGGTATTTTATCTTTATATGCAAGAAATTTGGCAGGCTACTATAAAAAGGCCAAGATAAATTCACTACTTCTTTCTGAACATATCCACATCAAGCACTACCTTTTATTTTTCTTAAAAATGTTTTATTAACATATTTTATTTCTATATTATAAATATTTCCAGATTACACCCACCTGGTAAGAATTCTCTTGGACAAAGTAAAGTAATTAAGAAAAACTAACGATATATTTACCTCATCTGAAAGTATATGCAAGTTTTCATATGTATTGGCCCCCACACACACACACCTCCCCCATTCTAATTCTAAAGTATTTGGTTTGATTAACAGAAATTTATTTTCTTTCCATCCCAGGACTACCCCAATGGGGATAAATAGAAAAGGAAAAAAGATATTCTTTGAAACACACAGACACACACACACGTGTGTATGTATGAGTATATGTATATGTATAGTCAAGCAAAACAACTTCCCTTATTGACTGTGTTCACAAGTATACATGTTTGGGGTTTTTTCTGAACCCTAAATTTATTACCTTTCTGTCAGGTGGGTAGCATGTTTCATCATCAGTCCTTTGGAATCATGGATGAGCATTACATTACTCATAGTTCTTAGAGCTTTCAAAGTTGTTATTATTGTAGTTGCTTCCTGGTTCTGTCCATTTATTTCTCCATCAGTTTGCAAAATTCTTCAAAATTGTTCATTTTACAATATTGATGTCAGAGTATAAATTGTTCCTCTGCTTTGACTCAACATCAATTCATATATATCTTTCAGTTTCTTTTTAAAATCATATATTCCCCCTTTTCTTAATGGACAATAATATGCCATTACATTTGTGGGTCACAATTTCTTCAGTAATTCTTCTAATGTTAGCAGCTATGAACTTGTTTTTAAACACCCCTAATCTACTGCCACTTTACTTCCTAATATCTTCCAAAGGCATTATCATTGTCCAAGAGTGTCATCTATGTCCAAGATCTAAATCCCTCTTTGGTTCTCTCCTTTCCCCTTTCACATATATTAATTCTGTCAACGTCATTAATTTTCCGTGATTATATCATCTATAACTGTATTCAATGAAAACCTGTTATTGACTGTCATTGCCTAAAAGATAAATCCAAACTCCTTAGACTTTTAAGTAAGATCATCTACAATCTGGCAGTTACTTCTTTCTCTAAAACAAAATTTACTACTCCTCTAGATCAAACCTTTAATGGAGACATACCAAATTTATCATGCCTTCCCACTTTTGCACATTTCTTATACTGTTCACTAAACCAGAAATGTTTACCCTCTATTCTCACTACTTAAGTCATTTATTATTCAAGTCTCTGCTCAAGGTAGGAGATTTGGAAAGGTTTCTTTGACTACCTCCATCTCTCAGAGACACTGTTGAATGTCTCATTTAACATGTTGTCTATGCTCTGATCTAGATAGATAGATTGTACATAGTCAAGTCTATCAATTAGTGAACGCCTGGAAAGCAAAAACCTTGTTTTTATCTCTCTTTTAATTCATGTGTCTATCATCAGGCAGGTCCTCAATGGTCTCTTACTGATTTGTTATATGCATTTAATTTTTAGTTCCTCATTTCAGCTTGGAACCAAATGCTATTTGATAAAAATTTCCAAGTGTGAATATTTTCTACATTTCTTAGCATTTCATCAAAATGTATCATATAGGTAGAAGTTAGTAAAATACTTAATTGTGCTTAGGGCTACAGTTTATGAAATCATCAGGGTTTGTTTGCTGTTTGTTTTGAAACAAAGAATTATAAGTGCCTAAAAGGCCATGTCATTTTCAGTGTAGCTGAGACAATATATAATGCAGCTTCCCAAGCTTTTTATTTTCTCCAAAGCTTTTTTCCCCATTACAATTTTTCACTTTACAGAAGTCTTAATAAGTGGAATTAAAAGCTTTTTCTTTTCATTTTTTTTGTAATTATGTTCAAATGTGATTAGTTTATTTGGCAGCAATGAATTAAATGAGTTGGAAAGATTGTAAGAACTAGACTTTTCAAAGAATAATACTGTTCAAGTACTGTGACCTGCAAGCCCTGAAATTCTCCTGTAAGTTTTCAGGATTTTTCTGGCTCAGTACTAGTGTCTCTCATTCCTGCCAAGGACTTCATCTTTTAGAAAGTGAAATACCTTGTAGAGATCCTTACTGTACTGCATCTAGGCTAAACTCTTAATATCTGTTCCAGAGTGGTGCTTTTTCATTGCAGAATCAAAAAGAGATTTATAAAGGGACTTATAAATGCTTAGATTATTGGGTTGGGAAGGGACCTTGATGATTATGAGTCTAAAAATTCTTCATTTCATAGATGAGAAAACAGAGGCCTAGAGAAAGAATTTCCCATATTCAAATAACTAGTTAGTAGCAGAGACAAGATTTAACTTCATCTCCTAACTACTGGACCAAAGCTCTATCCTCTGAACCATACTGCTTCTTTCCTTCATTTACAAAGGACTCCTAAGATAGATCCATTTGTAAAATATAAAGAAATTGAGGCCCCAACATGATAGAAGTTGTATATGCGGTAAGTAGCAGAGTTAATATTTGAACTCAGATTCTCTGACTTCCAACTGAGCATGCTTTCCAATTTCTCATTCTAGCTCTCATTTTATATCAAAAGGTCAGAGGGAGTATTTCAGACAATGCATTTGGGATGTGTTCATTTTAACCACAGTGGAATGAAATTTTAATTTATTTGAAATTTTAGGCTCAAATAAAAATAGCAGAAATTAATTAGTGGCTAATATTTGTATAACACTTTAGATTTATAATGGCTACTGTGATAATAACTTGTATTATTAGCATCCTTAGATTCTATAAAGTCAAGCCTCAAGGAGATAAAATCTTCCCCTCCCCCCAAAAGAGTCTCTGTGTTTTATTTTTTTTTAATTTTTTAATTTTTTTTTGCTTTTTTGGAGGGAGGAAGGCAGGACAGTTGAGGTTAAGTGACTTGTCCAAGGTCACATGGCTAGTAAATGTTAAGTGTCTGAGGTTGATTTTGAACTCAGGTCCTCCTGACTCCAGGGCTAGTGTTCTATTCAGTGCACCACCTAGCCTCCCTAGTCTCTATGTTTTAAACCAAAAACTAAAAACAAAAACAAAAAAACAAATAATTAAGAAAAACACTAATTAATATTTTTAAAAAGTGAAATGACTCCTCAAAGTGCATTGGTCAAAATTTGAAGCCAGCTCTCCTGACTCCAAGTCCAGGGCTCTTTTCACTACAACACATACTCTCCCTGTTCACATTTCATGGACTAATATAACTGAAGGTTGGGAGTGGATGAGGCTAAGTCAATAACTGTGGCATCCCATATCCCTTAATAATTTAGTAATTTGGCATGAAAAAGACTGGCTGTCTCACTATTTTCTACCTTTTAAATAGTATGACAGCAAGCAGAACCACAGAGTTCATGTCGGGTATAAGGACACCTAGAAAAGCATCAGCACTATAGATGAGTTTCTACCCAAGTACATAACCCAAATTTGGCTCTCTCCAAAGTAACCAGTGATCTCTCAATTACCAAATTTAACGGTCTCTTTTCTTATCCTCATTTCCTTGTCCTTTCTGCAGCATTTGACATTGTTGCCCACCTCTTCCTCATGGATGATCTTTCCTCTCTGGATCTTCTTGACTCTCTTGGTTTTCTTCCTACCTTTCTGACTACTCCCTTAGTTTCTTTTACTTGGTCCCCACTAATTAATTGTTTTCCCCAAGACTATGTTCTAGGCCAGGGTTTTTGGTTTTGTTTGTTTTGTTTTTAACTTTTTGTGTTATCTGGTATTGGCAATGTGGTAAAGCCTATGAGCCCTTCTCAAAATGCTTTTAATTACATAAAATAAAATATATAGGATTACAGAAGACACCAATTATACATATATGTATGTATAACATATGTGTATGTGTATTAAAATTCACAGATAACAAGTTAAGGACCTTTATAAAACTTTGGTCTTTTTGTTTTGTTTTGTTTTGTTCTGTCTGTATTCTCTTATTACTTTCATCAGTTGCCATGGGTTCAATTATCATCTCTATACACTCAATTGTATCTAGTTATCTATCCTTAGTTTCTTTTCTGAGCTCTAGCTCCTCCCCTCATCACCAACTGACTGTTGGGCATTTTGAACTGGATGTTCCATATGGCATCTTAAAGTCAATGTTGAAAAAACAGAACTCTATCTCCCTTCCTCCCTCAAAACTTATCTTTTCCTGGACTTACTATTATTCTCTAGGGTACCACTGTTCTTCTAATCACCCATGCTCACAGTCTTAGTGAAATCCTGAACTTTGTGATTTCCTTTTCTATATCATCTCTCATATACATCCTCTTATCTCATTTCCCAGTACCCTAGTTCTGGTCCTCATTTTTTCTTACCTGTACTACTACAGTGAGCTCCTAATTGATGTCTCTACCTCATCTCTCTCCATATCAAACCATTCTCCACAGAGATGCCAAAGTGATTTTCCTAAAGTGTAGGTTTGACCATATCAGGCTTTTGCTGAATAAACTCGAACAGTTCCAAATTACCTCCAACTTCAAATATAAAGTGTTTTGTTTCAAATTTAAAATTTTAACCTTTTCTTTTCCTAACCCTCCAATCTTTTTACCTTCCTTTACCACTCTTCTTGCTTTCTACAATTCGACTATCTCCCTAATTTCTTTTCTCCACCCTCTCCCAGTCTTTGTGCTGGTTCTTCCTCCTGCACTTCCTTTCAACTCCCTTTCCCTTCCAACACCCCAGGCACTATTGCCAAGTCTTATAAGATTAGTTGTACACCCACTCTCTATTTGTCAAGAGGTACCCCAGGTGACACACTGGATAAAGTACTAGACCTAGAGTCAGGAAGACCTGAGTTAAAATCCTGCTTCAGACATTTATGAAGTCTCTTGGTTTCTTTTTCTGTAAAATGGGATAAAAGTAATACCTTGCAAACACTGTATGTGTTAGCTATCATCATTATTGTTGATTTTATATTTATGTTATATTGTTATTATAATATTATTATAGTTATCGTTGTTATTATTATCTTATGTTCTGATCTATATATACTGTTTCCCCTAGAAGAATGTGAGTTCCTTTAGGAAAAGAACTATTTTTGCCATTTCTTTGGATTTTCAGTGCTTAGCACAGTGCCTCCTATATTTTAGAAGCTTAATAAATATTCGTTGATTCATTGTAACAAGACTTACTGATTGATTATTTTTAAAAATACAACTTTTTTTTTCAGTGGTGCCAAGTTTCCTAATAGTAAACATTATCAGGCACTTGCAAAGATGATATGTTCCAGGTGAAGTAAAGAAACCACAGAAAATAGTAAATTGTCCCAAGAGGGCACACATAAAAAAAATTGCAAAATCTATGAAACAATGAAATTCTAACTTTTATAGTTTTTTTCAGATATAAAAAATTAACATCATATAAAGAAATTTATTTTCTAAGGATGTTATAACTTGTTAAGAAATATGTATAATGCAAGATAGATTATAGCAGGGGCAAAAGAATGAATCAGACCAAGGGCTGTAGCATCATCTGAGGCAAGAGATAATATTTCTTGCTAGGTGAACCAAGGAAAGCTCCACAGAAGATGTGGTAATGAATTGAGCCTTGAAAGAAAGGATTCTAACAGTTAAGCATGAAGCAAGAACTTCTAATCCCAGAAGATGACTGACATGATTTCAAAGAGGCAGGGAATGGTACATTGAGTTCAGGAAACAGTAATGGTCCAGTCTGGTATTTAGTGCAGAAAGAGTAAAGAGGATTAAAGTAAAAAATAAGATTGATCCACTAAAATGTTTGATCATGGGAGTGTTAGGTTAAGTCTGTATTTTACTGAAATACTTTGTGTAGGCATGGAAAGGATGGACAGGTGGGAGAGATTAGAGGTAGGGAAACTGCCAGGCTATTCCCAATATCCATGTGAAAGGTATTGAGTGCCTGAATTAAGGTAGTAGCATTATGAGCAGAAAACATGAGACTAATTCAAGCAATGTCCTGGGGGTAGAATTCAAAGGATTTGCAAATTTGACAATATATTGGTAGTGAGCCAGAAGAGTGAACAATAACTTTGAGGCTTCAAACCAGGGTGCCTGGTTTTAACAAAAATAAGAATGATGGAATAGTTTTTTTGTTTTGTTGTTGTTGTTTTGGGGGGGTGGGAGGGTGAAATTTATGAGTTCTATATTCCAGTTAGAAAATATATTTCATTGAAGAAATAGTAGCAAACCCCTCTATGCTTTAGTACATGGTCTTGGTGATTTCCTGAAAAAAAAAAACTTGGAAACCTAGTAGCCAGCTTTCTGCATTTTACATATAAGAAAAAGGATGCACAATGAGATTAAATGAATTTTCTAAGATCACACAGCTAGTAAATGACAGAATTAGAACTAAATAATACAGATATCCAGACAAGTGGATAGATAGATAGATAGATGGACAGACAGAGAGATAGATAGATAGACAGATGATAGATTTATCTATCTGTCTGTTCATCTATCTAATTTTTATGGGTGGCTAGGTGGTTCAGTGAATAGAGTGCCAGGCCTGTAGTCAAGAAGATTCATCAATCTGAGTTCAAATTTGGCCTCAGACACTTACTAGTTGTGGAACCCTGGGCAAGTCAATTAAACCTGTTTATCTCAGTTTATCTCAGTTTCCTCACCTGTAGAATGAGCTAGAGAAGGAAATGGCAAATCACTCCAGTATCTCTGCCAAGAAAATCCCCGGGGGGGGGGGTGTCACAAAAAATTGTGGACATGACTGAATAGCAACAACTGAATATAATTTTAATATAAATTATATATGTATAACTGCTCACTTCAAAGTAGCTTTAAGAGATCTCTTATTGGGACACATTGTCCCTAGAAATGTCTTTATTCCCTTGGGGGGTAGGGTATTTCTTTATCCCCATGGATTTTTATGTTGCTTTTATTTTAATTTTGAAAATATTTTCTTAAAAATATGAAAGTAAGGAATACCAAATTCTCAGCTTACTGCAGAGTTTGGCAAGCTGTTAAGTAGATGGGAACTACTGTCAGTTCATTAGGGAGAATTCTGGACGATAAGGTTGAAAATCTTGAAGGCCTTACTGGGAGAGAAGAACTATCAATTTGGATCAATCAGGGCCTCTGCCTTTACAAGCCTGATAATCAGGTTTATACTACAGCTTTTCTGAACTACAATAGTCCTTTTCAATGGAGGAAATGATCTTCCCTGGTATGTAGAATTCTTTATTTTCTTAGAGTTCTTGTTCTGGCTGGAAGAATTGAATATTTCATGCCAAGTAGTAAATATTCAATAGGGGCCCTTACTTTTTGCTTTCCATTTATCAATAGATCATTAAGAAGGGGAAAAAAGAAGCACTAACTCGCTCCCTCACCTGCATGGTTCATTTTATACCATTCAAAGGCATAATTTCTTCCACCTGTCCCCTAGGTAATGTCTGAAGCCTGTCAAAAAGTTCTTTCTATCCTTTCTAAGGTTGCCCTGAAGTGTAGTTCTTTGTCATTTGAAGAAGAAACAGTATTAAACACTGCAATTACAAAATTAGTTGTTGTGTTGTTGTTTTTTTTAAACATCTCGAACCGCAAAGGATTAAACAATATTCACCAAATAAAGAGAGATCATTGAACGATCAATGGAGTTGAATGTAGTTTAGAACTTGGCTTAATTTTTTAGAAGCAAAGCATTTTTTAGGCTTTTGTAATATTGTTTCAGCATTCTTAATATACTGGTGCTAGATAGGAAGTCTTCTTTTTTCGAATGTGGAAACTGAAGTCCAGAGGAGTATACAAACTAGTAATTACTGAAGGCTGGATGTTAACTCAGGTCACCTAGTGGCAAATCAGATGCTTTTTCTGCTATCCCCACATAATGTCAGTGAAGTAAAGTAGGTATTCAGACATGAGGTCTGTGGAATGAAATACTTCCTCAAGTATAGGCAGCTTTTGGCTAGCTTGTCATTAAATAGTAGTCTAGCATGCTTTTTCTTGACAGCCTCTGGAAATTTATTTGCCATCATTCATTACTCCAGTGTTGTCCTGGTCATGATGACTTTCCTGACTTATTCCATTATAATACATCCCATCTAATACTAGAGTACTAGTCCTTGGGCATATATTTCCAAAAGTTAGGGGAAATTAAAATTATCATGCACACAGCATGACTCAGGATACAAGGATAGTTTTGGCATATTCTTAATCTCCTAGAGAGCAAGATCTAATATGGCTGAAAGAGATGAAAATAAATAATTGTTATATGAGGAGGGATATCAAAACTGCAAATGAGATTCCCAGGAAAATTATAAAAAAAAGCATTACTTTTATCTGGGGAGTGAAATAGCTCCTAGATTGGGCCTTGAATGACTTTACTTAATTAATGGACATTTCAGGGAGGGGATATCCCAGGAAGGATAAGTAGAATGCCACAGTGAGGAATTCTCATGACTAGTGGACAGGCAGGCAGTACAGGGGTATTACACTTAGAGTACTGAAAGAGGAGGTAGGAAACCACCTAATAGGAAAAGTTTTCATATTTATTTTTTCCAGTTAATACAGATTTCCTTAGCAGATGAAATATTTTCACCTTCTTAGATAAAATGTTCTTGGAACATTATTGTTGTAATTTACATCCGAAGTGATAAAATATAAGAAACCCAAACAAAACATATTTTAGAATGTTAACTTTCTTGTGTATAATACCAGAGAGATTTTTTTTTTAATTTGGAAAGAACATTAGGCAACATAATATACTATTAACCAAATTGTGAAATGTCC
The DNA here is from genome assembly GCA_011680675.1 of Gymnobelideus leadbeateri. Lineage (NCBI taxonomy): Eukaryota > Metazoa > Chordata > Mammalia > Diprotodontia > Petauridae > Gymnobelideus > Gymnobelideus leadbeateri. The sequence continues at coordinate 958,487 of WOXC01010789.1, forward strand.
CTCTTTTATTTCAAAATATTACTCAGGTGTCTCCTCAAGGAAGTCATTCTAAATATGATTTTTAAAAGAGTTGCCTATTGGAACAAATCCTCTCCTCATGGGAATATATTCTGATTTTAGCATCAGAATTCTTTTTTTTTTTTTTTTTTTTTTTTTTAAAGCAATTGGGGTTAAGTAACTTGCTCAAGATTACACGGCTAGTCATTATTTATGCGTGGGTGCTCATTTTCTGAGGCCGGATCTGATCTCGGGTCATCCCAACTCCGAGGCCGGTGCTCTTACTCACTGCACCACCTAGCCGCCCCTTTAGGGCAATTGGGGTTAAGTAACTTGCCCAAGGTTACACGGCCAGGTTTTTGTATGGATTAAGTGTCGGAAGCCAGCTCCGAACTCAGGTCCTTCTGATTCCAGGGCCGGCGCTCTATTCACTGCGCTACCTAGCCGCCCCTAGCATCAGAATTCAACATGAAAAAATGCTTTCAGATTTCTGACTTTTAGATATGTAACTATCTCATACAGCTAATTATATGTGAATTTTTTTTTTAAAGCAATTGGGGTTAAGTAACTTGCCCAAGGTTACACGGCTAGTTATTTTTGTGTGGGTGTTAAGCATCTGAGGCCAGAACCAATCCTGGGTCCTCCCAACTCTGGCCATCACTCTTACTCACTGCACCACCTAGCCACCCCCCATATGCCCCATAACAACTTTAGGAATAACAAGGGATAAAAATAAAGTTGAATTTGAGGTCAATGGAGAGCAATAAAATAAATCGCAAAGTTTATATCAAGAGACATGTTATGGAAAAGTTCATGTAAATAAGATTTAATCAAATTTTGGCTAAATTTACAGAAAAGAAAATGAAAGAGTCAAGACATTTTTGATATAAAATTTCTACATTTAATAGGATATCTGCCAAGATTCTGAGGGTACATATATCACTAAGATGATGAAATCATTTTTAAAAAAAATACTGCAAATGTGAACCAAATTTTGATTAATCCAACATCACACTTTATTACAAGGTTATTTCAATTTGGTGTTAGATTTCATAGATGACTTTAAAGCTAGATGAGATCTTTGAAATAATGTAGCCCAACCTCTTCATTTTCCAAATGAGAAAATTGTGATCAAAAGGTGTGCCTACAGTCACCCAGCTATTTGACCTATGTGAATATTTCAAGTACTAGTAAGAGTACATCTTCATACAGAAGGAAATTATACTTTGGATGAGCTCTAATGATTGGGTATCACAGATCTGAATAATCTGTGATTTCATTGGTTTGGGTATTCCTCCAATAACATAGCTCAAAGTCACTAATAACGGTTCCTTGAGTTGGGGCCCAAACAATGAACTAGCTGGTATTAACCATCTGGTCATGAGCCTATGGAACTAAAACTAGGCTAGTTCTTACCTAATGGGCATTTGCTAGGCCTGTGTTCACAGACTTTCCAGTTTGGTAGGACCTATGGAGTTTATATATCACTAGAATGACCGTGTAGATGAGTATTTATTTAAACAACAATAATAGGCAATTTTGAAAATTAAGGTAATATGTATCTTTTTATTATCGACTATTAGTATTTGTTTTCAAATTAATAGCTCATTATTGGTAGTATTTGCTTCTTCTTGTAATTATGCCTTCAATAGCCCAGTCCTCTTCCTTTTAATCCCTGGTGAGATTAGTCTCTGCTAGCTTTAGAGTACCTGCAGACCTCAATCATGCATATACAATTTATCCTAATGTCTCCAAACGTGGGTATTTTGCATCTCATTCTTTTTTTTTTTTTTTGGAGGAGGGAAAGCAGGGCAATTGGGGTTAAGTGACTTGCCCAAGGTCACACAACTAGTTTTTTGTGTTAAGTGTCTGAGGTCAAATTTGAGCTCAGGTCCTCCTGACTTCAGAGCAGGTTCTCTATTCACTGCACCACCTAGATGCCCCTTTTGCATCTCATTCTTAAGGCTTACATTTAAAAATAAAGTCTGTATGTTAATTAACAGAAACTTTTAATTTTGCCTTGAAGAATAAAGACATCAGCCTTTGTATTGGAATCATAAATAAATAGTCTCTCTCTCTCTTTTTTTTTCCCCTCCATGTGTACATGCAAATGAAATGTGCTGCTCAGATTGTAGCTCTGTCATTTATTTACACCTTTGTGGCCTTGGGCAAGTCATTTGACTATTACTTGTTTTAGGCAAATTTTGTCTACTTTATAATCTTTTGTAAGTTGTCCCTTTTATCAAATTTATCAAGTTGTCAAAGAACAAAAACCTCATATGTATTGAAATAGGCCTCTTTAATCCTCAGTTTTCTAGTTTGTGAGATGAGAGGTTGGACTAAGTAACTTCATGGATCCCCCCCAGATCTAAAACTATGATCTTTGACACTAAGCATATGGCTTCCATTGTATGAATATAGACTACAACTTGGTGGCACAGATAGGTTTCCCAACAAATTAATTATACTATAGGGCACACTTCTTTGTTCAGTCACATTTATATAAAATAAGCTAGTTCATATGTAATTCATCAATATTAACTATTATTGATTGATCATGAAAACAACTTTATCAATCTCTGCTTAATTTTATTCAATATACATTTCTTCAGTTGACTGAACTATACCCAGAAGCCTTTGCATTTTACATTAGTCTTGTCTTGATTTTAATGCTTTATAAAATCCTGGAGTCAGAAACCCTTGTGGAGGATACAATTTCCCACCCTTAATTGGCTCACTTTCCTAGCTAATTCTCACCATGCTCTTTTCTAATTATTCATTTCCTCATTGCATATCACTTACAGTCTATAATCTGGTCCATAAATCCTAAGGAAATGCAGCATGGAGTAAGGGATAGAAAGGATCCTGATCAAAAAAAAAATAAAAAAAAAAAAAGAAAGGATCCTGATCTTTGTAGCAGCAATACCCGGGTTGACATTCTATTTGCAGGGTTGCCATAGGCAAGTTATTTAATTTGTTCCATCAACTCTCTAAAGCTTTAAATTACAGGTGAGCCATTTACCTCTATCAATGGAGGGAGTCCTCCACACACACAGAAGAAATTTCACACGCACCCAAAACACTCGTTGTACAATGGACAAGCTGACTTTTATAACACAGGACCTGGCTAAAGTTAGAAGAGGGGAAAAAAAGACCATACAAGACAATGTCTTACATTGAACTTGGATTGAGAAGGTTTCAATTCAAATCCTAGGCATATTATTTATTGGTTTTGTGACCTTAGCTAATTCATCGAGTCACTGAGTCTTAGCTTCCTCATCTGGCAGAAAGGAATAACTATTTGGGCACGACAAGGGTCTCATAAGTAAGGAGAGTAAGGAAAGTACTTTGTAAATGGTACTCTGCTTTACAAACACAAGTCATTATTATGACTCAATCCCTCAAATTATTTTTTTTTCCAGCAAAGAAAAAACAATTTCGCCATTAAATTCCTGTCAATGTTGCAGCAAATATTCATGACTTATCCCTCTCAGTCACCCTTCCATCCCCCCCTTCCCATCCCTATGCTATCCCCAAAAACAATACAAAAACAAAAGAGACCATAAGGGTTGAAGTGGGATGAAGAGGTCAGTGAAGATGACTTGTCCTTTATGGCCTGGGCAGGTTTCCTTTTCTTTCTTACGGACAAAGACTATCTTTTTGTATCTGACCAGGAGGATTCTTGTCCAAAGGGAAATAGAGAGAAACTGTCCTAAGAGCCTTGGGTGACCCTGAGATTAGAAGAGATCACCCTCTCTGAGGGTAGCACTGTCCCTAATTAAGGACCTGCTGATTAAGGAGCAATTCCATTTAGGGATAGATTTTAAAAGACTGTTCTCTCGCCATCCTCCAGGCTGCAAATCCTAAACAAAGAGACTTGAGGATCTGGGAGTTCTCATCTCAGCTTTCCAACCAACCTGCTGTATGACCTTGAGTAAATCAGTCCCTTGATTCTCTCTGAGGGTGCGTCTGAAAAATCAGATCTGAAGATTTCATAGGCTTCATCTCTTTGCCTGATTTTTTTTTATTAAAGGCAAAAGTCAACTTTCAATTATCTGGGACAAGTGAAGGTGATTAGTATTGCATAATTCTCATTAACTCCTATTTTGCTTAAAAAGCATTTTTTTCCTCTATTTTGGTGGATAGTCTGTATTTCCCTTCCTGATTTTTTTTTCTCATGTTCTTAGTTAAATAAATATGTATTCCTTGAGCACACAACTGATAATGTGAGTTCAAGGGGGAAAAAGGTGGCTCAAAATTTTAAAAAATGTTGTGATTAATTCATACACATATGTATGAGTGTGTGTATATATATATATATATATATACATATATATTTTAATTATCTGTGAAATTCACACTATATATCTATATTGCAAGCACACATGGAATGGAGGAGGGGAGAATTTGACAGATAACTATTTGTAATGTAAAATAAATAGCCTGACCTAGTAGAAGGAGGGTCAACCTTCAAACTTGAGATACCTAGATTCAAGTGCTGCCTGGAAAAACACACTGGTTGTGTGACTGTTGGCAAATAACTTGACCTCAATGTCCTAGACAATGCTCAAAAATTGAAAATCATATATGATTTGCCAGCCTGCCTTATCAAACAGTTTCTGTACTGAAAACTTCCCATACTAATGAAATTGCAGGACCAGACAAGAAAAAATAAAATAGAAAAAAAAAGCAAATTAGGAAAAAAAACACTTTTTTTTTTTGTTTTTGGAGGGCAATTGGGGTTAAGTAACTTGCGCAAGGTCACACAGCTAGGTTTTTGTTTGTGTGTGTTAAGTGTCTGAGGCCGGATCCGAACTCAGGTCCTTCTGAGTCCAGGGCCTATGTTCTACTCACTGCGTCACCTAGCCACCCCAAAAAAACACTTTTTAAACAGAAATTCACTTTGGTCTTTTACCTCTTAAGATCAATAAAAAACAAAGGCTCCCTTATTTGCAAGTTTATAAATGAAAACTGTGTCACTTTAACATTTTTAATGTTCTTCATCAAAAGGATGCAAGGCATCCAAGAAGATAAAAGACTATTTTCAAGTGATATCTTCAAAATCCAGGTGGTTTGTTGGAAAAAGGCAAGCAAAACGAAGAGGTCAAACTAAAATAATCACCATGACATTTAAATATGGTCAAAATTAACACACTGAGCCTCATTAGGACGCTAAGTCCTATGTACTTTTGATTCAGGTCATTTCTATAAAATCTGTGAGACATTTTCTGGCAAAATTTTATTCTACCTTATCAATGCTGTCTATTCTTTCACCTCAATTCCTCTCACCTACCTGTTTTTTAAACCTTTCATCTGATAATCACAAGACTTTGGATTACCCCTGTCCATTCCCAGTTTATCAATGTCCATTGTGTCAGCATTCCTGTTTTGAACATTCCTGTTTTGAAAACCCAACTTTTAAGGAATTGTTTTCTCTCTTCATTTGAAATGGCAAAATGGGGTATTCTAGTGTAAAATCATACAGTGAGAATATACAGAAAATTGAGACTGATCTTTTCTCATTTTGAACAATTTTTCTTTAAATCTTAAATGATGGCTATAGTCAACTAACCTATTGACTGTAGGACTACCATTTGTCATACTAAATTCCTTAAAATTTGCAGATTTACATATCTACCAATGCAGTCAATAGAAGGAATTTCCTCATTTAGGAGTTGCCTATGCCATTACAATCACAGGTAGCCTTTAGTCCTGTCCCTTCAATATAATGAACTAAGTGTATCTGGATTCACAGGAATAGCAAGAATAGATAGATAGATAGATAGAGAGAGAGAGAGAGAGAGAGAGAGAGAGAGAGAGAGAGAGAGAGAGAATAGATATAAAGATAACCTCTAAACTCCCAACTCCTCATCCTATGATACCTTGATATAATGAATATATGTTGTAGTCAATGATTAGAACATTCCTTATTTAAAGATTTAGTGCCAAAAAATCTTTGAAATGCTTTTGACATGACAGTTCCAGCATGAGATTCACTAACAAGCAAGATTTCACTTTCATGACCACTATTACTATTTGAAATTTAATAAAAATATCATTATGTAAGCTCAAGTTCTATAAACACCCTGAAAAGTTTTTTGGGGGATAACTCTAGTAGCAAACAGTGGGAGTGGCATGATTTTCTTTTCTTTCTTTTCTTTTTTGAGGAAAGAGGTCAGGCATTTGGGGTTCAGTGACTTACTCAAGGTCACACGAATAGTATGTGTCAAGTGTCTGAGGCCTCATTTGAACTCAGGTCCTCCTGACTCAGGGGCCACTGCTTCATTCACTGTGTCTCCTAGCTGCATCCGCCATGATCTTCTTGTTGACACTGTTATTGATGATTGTTGATGTCATTGTTAATAGTTATATTACCAACAGGAAGAGCAGGAAAACTTTATGGAGGTTGTGACATGAGTTTTACTTTAAACTTCCACATTTAGGGGAATTTCCCCTACCCCACTGAAATCTGGAAATCATATTTCAGAGTTATAAGAAAGAGGATGGGCATGGTAGCTATTGTTTCTGGTAACTGTAATTTCCAGATTAGTTGGTCTATTGGTTGATACAGAAATAGCAGTCTAGTTATCTCTTCTGCTTAGATGACCCACTCAATCCCAGCCATGCTAAGATTTTTCAAAATTTATAATTTAATTGAAAATTTTTTATTAATGGAAATTCAGCGGCAGTATGTTCTCTCCCTCATATATAATTTAATTCATATCCAGATTTCAGACTTTTAAAGTAGCCTATGATTTATGTCGAAGTCCTGAGTAAGAAATTCAGTTTAATCCAAGGAAATTCAACTTGATTTCACTTTTCACCCCTACAAATATGTGTGGACATTACTTTATCCACCCTCAAAAAGCCTTTAGAGGTCAGAAGCAGCAAAGAAAAGCAAGGAACATTGCTTGAAACCTTTTCAAGCAAGCCCTTAAGGAAAAAAGGAGTCATCTCAGACATGCAATCTGCCAATGAATCTGAATCACAGGCTTGCTCTGTCTCTCTTGAGACAGACTAAGTGGGATGGCCACAGTGCATGAATCTACCAAGAGAATGGAAAATGATTGCAATCCTAGGTGCTTTCTATATGTTGAGCATAGGAGTAAATGCAAAAATGGGAAAATAACTGTGTTGACAAGACCTTTGCAGCCAAACTTTTTTGTTGTACAATGGAATTTTAAGTCTTTAATGATATATCTCTTTTATTCCTTGTGTGTGTTTAATAACAACAACTTTCCAATTACATAGCTACTGTGCTCCAAGATTCTTTGCTTCACATGATCCTGTGAGCTACATAATCTAAATATCGATATCCACATTATACAAATGAGTAAATGAAGTCGCAGAAGAGTTAAAGGGCTTGTCTAATGCCCTATAACTAGCAATTGTCAGAGCTAAGACTCTGAATCAGCTCTTCTTAGGCAAAGACCAGTGCTCTAACCAAGAAATCGTTTGGCTTTGAAAGACACACCTTCCATAATTTCTCACATATGTTGACGAATGCTTCTTTTGTTTTTGTATAGGGGATGGGAAACTTTATGCTTGTTTGAAAATGTCAAGGTAATGGCCACACCTGCTCCTTCTCTTTCTCCCTTTTAGCTATATTGCTTCTGGTTGGGTTAACAAAATTTCATTTCAGGTCAATTCACCGAACATTTAGCTACAATATGTCAGATACTATGCCAAGTGCTGAGGATACAAAGAGGCAAATGACAGTCTCTGCCCTCAGTGACATCTGTTCTTTTATTTCTCATTGGCTAAGATCTGAGCATTTGACACATATTGAATGATGAATTCTAAGATCTTCTAAGAGAAACCCTTTTCATCTCCAGTAGCTATAGCTTCCTCTCCCTACTAGATTATTAATTCTCATTTTATTTTGTCTCTCCATCAACGCCCCTGCCCCTCCGCCAAAGAGATTTTATTTGGTTTACCATACCTTTATGGGGACTTTATGGGAATCCAGCTTCTTACTCCCTAAAGTCCTCCCTAGGATGATTTTATTTAGCATAGAGTTGGTTTATAAATAGTGGTTTATGAATGGACTTCACTGAAATCTACAGTTGTCTACAGGCTATCTCCATCATTATCTTCCTATTCATGCCTGCTATTTCTTCTGACTTTAATATTCCCTCCCTATTAAACCATCATTTACCCATTCTCCAATGTTTGAAATCTTGATGTCATTTTTCCCCACTTTTCACTCTCATATACATCTTAAGTCAGATTAAGTCACTTAAGTCAGAGAATAGGTTATTGGTGATCAGTGGGGGTATAGAGACTGAATGAATATTTATATAGAATATCACAGCTGGGATTCCTAATTTGGGTTTAGGTTGCACTGGATGACTTCTGGGATCCTTAAGATTTTATTTTTATTCCACATGTAAGCCATTTGACTCCACTGAGAAATAGAACCTTATTTAATCAGTAAAAAAGAGGTATTATTTAATTTGCCTTTGCAAAGATAGAAATGATCATACTATTGCTTCCATTAGTTAAGGGAGCCATTTTGAACTTAATAAAAACCAATATATCAGTTTTCAAATATTTTTGAATATATATTCATTTCATGAAGTTTTAGCATAATTTAGTATGTTTCTTCAATTTTATCAATTATCAGGTTCTTTCCTTTTAATTTTACCATTTTCCTAACCTGTTATCCTATGTAAATGGGAAATTTTTGTGGACAAAGAAAAGATAAATTTAAAAGCAGAAAAATAGATTTGAGCTCCAACTAGCATGGAAAACTTCAGAGTGAGAAAATGTTTGTAGCTGATTTGTTAGTGCTGGAAGAAATGAATTTAAAATAGAAATGTTGATGGACCATTTTCTAGAGGAATAAGAATTTGTGCCTCAAGTAATAAATAGAGATTAGAGTTTCAACAATTGACAATCTCAGTAAAAAAAAAAAGTCAATTCTATAGCGTTCTTTCTTTTAAAATTCAAAATAATCACATTTACTTAGTAAAAATATGAGGCTAATAAAGCTAAGCTGGTTAATACATCCCTAGGCAATAGGCATCATTCTTGTCTATAACCAGATACTACACTTCCAATCCTGACCAGTCATCTTGTGAATACATAAAAATTTTCAAAACAGGAATGAGCAAAGAATGGAGATGGCTCAGTCTAAATGTCTCCATATTTATCTATACCAGGTGGGGTTGGGGAGGAAAATGAAGCTTTGCCATCATGACAGTGGGTCAATAATATCTTCTTATGACAGCAAAATGGATCCAATTTATGTTCCTTGTACACAATATTCCTCCTTTTTTTTTACCATGTCTTTACATAGGCTGTCAAACATTTTCCTTCCTTCCTCCACAGACACACTCAAAATAACTTTGTATTTCTTTTTGCACATATTGCATATTTACTTATATTTATATATGGTGCATTGTTACTCCACTACCATACACATACATAGAATGCATACCCTCTTTGAAGGAAGGGCCAGTTTTGTTTTTGATACTCTATCCCCAAGGCCTAACACAGTGCCTGGCACACAAAAAGCACTTTATACATGCTTCTTGAATTAAATGGGATGGTTCATTTGAACATTTCACCTTTTTTTCCTATACAGGACTACAGAATAACAATAAATAAAGCTACAACCAGGTTAATTAGAAAACTTCAAAAGATACCTCAGCAGTTTGGTGGTTTATACAAGTCATCCTTGTCCTAGTTTTCTGCGGCTCTTGTTCAAAAGTCTCTGAGGATCTCCAGCTTAGGATCCATTGGGTCATAACTAGGTTAGGTTACATTTGTTCTCAATTTAATTTCACCCTGTCCTATAGTAGGCAAACATTTTCCAATTGGCCACATGTCTGAAAAGTGTTTTCCTGATTCATTTTCTGAACCACAGATGCTGTTTCTTAATCCCATGAGGTCTTTAAAAATAGGACTGGATATACATCAATTTTGGATAGTTTGGGACTGGCCTTGTCTGAACACAAGGACATGAGTTCCATGACCTATCCTTCAGGGCCAATTCCAGGCCCGCCAATTCAAGTTTCCTTCTTTTTTCCCTTAACATTAGATCATGTCATTCATATAGATGGAACAGTAGTCTATTAAGATTCTCGTGCTGGTACAGCAATTTTTTTTTATTATTTCCCCTATTACAGGAGGTAATGTTAATTGAATAGCACTCAGCTCTTGTAAATTGACAATCTTTTTCTTGCACCAAAAGTAATGCATGCATTGAATAATAAATATTAAATCCTCCAAACAAACAGTGCATTAACCAAACAAGATTCGGCAGTTTTCTCTTGTACAGGGTACACAGACAAGACGAGACAATCAATCGAGACAAAGTTAAGAGGCAAAAGTACAAGAAGAGGCAAATCAATCACCACTGGGAGATTATATAATATTCATAGAAGAGTTGTGTCTGGGTAGAGAATAAAGAGGGCAGACGGTAGAAAGCAGTCTAATCTAAGTACAGCATGATAGGTATGAAGGAAGACAGGTGGCCAAAAAAATGGGAAAAGAGAGGAGATCATAAAAAGAAATGAAGGAAATAAGAAAGAAGCTGACGGTTCAAATTCATTCATTTGTCTATTAGTTAGTTTCTTCAATGTCCCACATGGGGGACGTAGTATTAAGTAGTTGGGTAAACTTGTGAAGCCTAAAAGGGTCTCCGTATCTCCTGAGATTGTTTCTGAGAACAAGTTCCTCAGTTATAGTCAAATCTTTTAAATTCATAGCTTTAAAGCTGCAGCTGTTGTACTATGGCCCTGGAAATCATCTGAAGCTGAGAATGTGTAAATATTATATACACAGTCATTTATAAGAAAGTCAATATTTCCATTCTCAGCCCTAGTTCCTGAGTTCCTGAAATTGCCAAGACTGTGTGACCTTTTAGACCATCTATCTCGCCTCTCTTTACCCAAGTTCTCCTATTAAATTCATATTATCTGACTCTCTAGGGTATTCTGAGGCTTGACAGACTAACATTTGAAAGTACTTTGAGAGTCTGGGGTGCAAAATGATAGTGGTACTAATTATTATTTTGGGGGATCCTAATTCTGCCACTTAAACCCTGTGGAATTAGATTAGGAAAGATTAAAATTGCTTGATTTTTAGTGTGAATGACACAATAATTCATTATCTAAACTTTAGTCATCTCTATACAATCTGGCTCTTAAAATATCTAGTATCTTCAATTTATACAATATAAATGGGCTCATTGCCCTCTTCACTGGGCTGTTGTGAAGCAAGGACTTTGTAAAACTGAAATCACTATCTAGATACCAGTTTTTATTATTATTATTTCTTGGTTTCTGCCACATATGATAAAAACAAAAATGGAAAAGGATATTTTACTCCAGTTAAAATTGTCATATACCTGTAGGTACATTACAGATTTCAGGACCAAAAGATACTTGACTCTTAAAAATCTTATTTTAGGTGATATATTTTGGTTTTTGTATCACCTTCATTTCTGAATATATTACTTTTCTCTTCCCCATCCTGCAAGTTATACCTTGTAATACATTTTTTAAAAGAAAGAATAAAAAGAGTACATGAGTTCTACTGAACCTGCAAAAGAAATCTCTTTTGTGAAAGCATATATACTGATTTTTATTCCAGAAAATATGATCACCTCTTATACTTCTTGGTGCACTTCAGGGATATATAAGTTGTTCAGAGAGGACTAGGAACTCTGGTGTAAGGGTGTATTAACAATGCAATATTCACTATGCCTATGGCAATTATAAATAGGCTTATGTGGTTATTAATCACAAAATATATCAGTCTCTCTATATGGGGGATAAAGCCAGAGAATTTATTAAAATACCAAATAACTGAGTCCCAAAACCAGAAAGTCAAAGCCATCAGGGTAGTTATGAAATTGGCACAAGTAGTTAACGTAGTAAACAACCACATTCTTAAGCCTTCAAAACAGAACAGGCTACCTCAGGCAAAGGTACTTCCCTCCCCACTCACAGCAACTGCTCAGCGTCCAGGAAGCGTGCTCACAACAGCTCCGGCCCCCCGCAGTTCTGGTCCCTGGCAGTCCCCAACAAGAGTCCTTAGCAGAAATTGTGGCTGGCTCAAAAAGGAGTTTGTGCCTCCACCTCTATCTTGGCTGCTGCTGCTGCCGCGGCCACCGCCAGTCCCCACCAGAACTCTAACTCTTCTTCCGCTTCCTCTTGCCCCTCCCCTTCCTGCTATGTCAGCAAGTCCAATGGGGCATGGAAGATCTTTAAATCCCATAACCCTTACAAAGGGCTTGCCAATCCCTTTTCAGGACTACTCATTCACCTTTGGTTTCCACCTGTTCTCAACTCATATATGTGGCTCCATGAAGCTTTAGCATGTACAGTAGCCACAGTCTGGTAAAACCATGTCAGCAGATGAGATAAACCATATTGAGGGTAATGGAAGGCCTCAAATCTGTTGGTGGGTTAGAGTGATGTCTACCCCATGCATGCGAATATTTTCCCCAGTGGAATAGGTGGACAAAAACAATTTGTTTCAATGGCCATGAGGGTGTCTGAAGTAGGTATTATGGAACACTTAGACCTTGGTCAGAGATCAAAGATTCTAAGGTCATCCATCTCACTCCCAACCATCACCAGTTGTCTTGACTTTTGTCTTGCCACTGGACTTCAGTAATTCTGGAAGAGAAAGTGGGGCTAATAACTTTGTGTAACTCTGCCTTACTTAAATCCAATTCATTCAGGAGTCAAAACATCATCCTCTGATGGTATTTGTCCTTTACAAAATGACAAGTACACTTCAGTAATGAATATACCTATGATTTCATTCCCTCTGTTGGGATTGATCATCTCTCATCTATGCCTTCTTAGCCTATCCTATTCAAGTTCATGTTTTCTCAAGCATCCTCCACAACAGAAAACCTAATAGTAGGCCAGTCTGACAATTCCTAAGATTATGGGAAAAATAATAACCAGAAAGCTAACTAATTTATAAGATCTTGCCATTGTTTCTTTGTTGAATTTCAAACCTTATTGGAAAGACTGGTGAATTGGAAAGTATTATGTTCAGGAGATATCAAGGCTGATAGGACTGAAAGCAGTGTTTTCAATTCAGAAGGATAGCTCAACCTAAACATTTTCTTCCCCTTATTATTTATCCTTCTAATTTCTCTCCATATTGCAATATATTACTAGATATTATCTGGCTCCTACAAAAAAAGAATAATTACAATCTTTCATTTTTATTTTATTTTTTTTCTTTCCTTTCATTTTTATTGAGAAGAGAAAAAAATGCCCTAACCTATTTGTTATTATGTTTTAAACAATTTTTCTTACTATTTACCTTCTATATGATTGGGCCTTCTAGCCATACGTTAATCACAGTTATCCTTTATTTCTATCATCCTCTGAACTGCCTTTTATTCATATCTACTGGACATTGCTTTTATCTTTCTATTTAAAGCATTGTATTTTTACATTCTCATTATGTCATTAGGGAATCCTCCCTAGAATTTTATTGTCTTTGGTTTCATTTTTTTTTTTTGTTTTAAAATATTTTTTAACTTGCCTGTTCTGATTTCAGAATGATTCACCATGAGATGGTTCACCATTGCATATTAATGAAAGATAAATCTTTCATTTCTTTGCCACTTAGAAATCTATCCACCCATCATTTTGACCCTTGGAAGTGAAACTAATTATCTCCCTGTCTATTGAATACCACATTTCTATAGGAAACATAGTTGTTTCAGTAAAGATGTTTTGTTATTAAAGAACCAAAGTTCATCTTTATAAGTCAACAGTATATTAAATTTAATATTTCAAAAAATGTCAGTGAATTTCCAAATATTTCATAGAAAATTCATCAGCTGGTAGGAAGTCAAAGTTGGAAGATGCTGAGGGAAAGTTCCCTGTGGTGTTCAATTAAAAAATGGAAATAGAATTTTATTTATAGTTTTTCTCCATCCCAAGTTCAATCTGCCTGTTTATAATTGAAAGTTAGCTGCTGCATGAAAGTTTTCTTTCCAAATATGGTAACTAAATAGGCATTTAATTAAATATTTTGTTTATTACTTGACATGAGATCAAAGCATTGAGAACCTTTATGTGATGCTGAAAAAGTTTGACCCTAATCATGCAGTTCAATAAGCAAGTCTTTCACAATAGCAGGCATGACAAATGCTTGTTTAAGAACTTTGTTATCAGGGTGGCTAGGTGGCTAGGTGGCACAGTGAATAGAGCACCAATCCTGAAGTCAGGAGAACCTGAGTTCAAATCCGACCTCAGACACTTAACACTTACTAGCCATGTGACCTTGGGCAAGTCACTTAACCACAAATGTTCTCCCTCCTCCAAAAAGAAAAAGAAAAAAATATTTGTTATCTGCTATATTTAGAAAAATTAGGGAAGGAGAATACAACAGGTATACATAGAGAAATAGTGATACTTTTTTATAAGATAAAAAAAATCTCGTCTGGACCACTTTTTATGCAGTGATTTTCATATATGGCTTTGTGCCTCATTTTCTTCATCTCTGATATGAGAGGGTTGAACTAAATGGTTTTAAAAATCTCTTCTAGCTTTAGGCCAATGATCTTATGATCCTATGTACATGTAACACTATGAAAAATTTCCACAGAGTTGTGGATAGAGTGTTGGACTTGGAAGCATATTCCATCTTTGAAACTTAACTGTGTGTTTATATGCAAGAGACAGCCTTATGCTTCTTTCTATAACTTACCTACAAAGTTATAGGTAGGTCACAAGCTATTTTGATAAAAAGAGTTCCTATACATGTGAAATTATAGATATTTTATGTGCAATTGAATTTGTCTAATTTTAAAGTCCTCACTACTGTCAAATCACCCCACCCCCATTATGGTAAATAAAGCTATCACATCCTAAGTTCACTAAGAAAGGGGTTTCTGAGAAACCTTTGACTCCTGGTTATCCTTTTCATTGTATTTCCAGTGCTAAATGTGGCTGCTTGTTTCTTTAGGACACCTTCCATATGGATTTCTTTCTTTCTACTCCTACATTTAGATTTATAGGACTAGTGCTATTCATTTCCTAACAGGACTATTGTCACTTGCTTCCTTGTTTTCCATCATTACAAAATTCTGAATAGACTGTTTATTATATGTTAGATTATGCCTTTTCTCTCTTTAGAACTTTGCAATAGATCTCCCAAGGCTTCGGGCTTAAAAATGGATGCCTTCCAACAAGTCCCAAGAATATCTTATCTTCCACATCTAATTAATTATAAATATTATTACTTCTTACTTTGCACTGCCTTTTACATATATAACTTTCATTTTATTCCCATTGTCACTACACTAATTTAGATACTTGTTACTCCTAAATTGGAGGTATTACACTAGTTTCTTAATTTATATCCCTAGTCTAGCTTCTACAAAACAGGAAAATTGATTTAGATTAAAAGAGGTTTCATAGAAGATAGACAGTGATTGCAAACAAGTCAGAGGAAAGCAAAGTCTCACCCTAATCACCACAGGTGTTATAGGAAAGACCCTCCAAAAGGGGTGCCATAGTGAACAGGAACTTAGGGATGATAATCTGGTGTGAAGGACAGGAGTCACTGAGGAGCGGGGTGGTAGGTAGGGAAGATCTTCATTACATGCCAATACCTGGTGACAAAACCACTTTCACCACCTATTATATTACACTTTTAGAGAGGTTCAATGACCACAGCCCCCAGGACAATGTCTTGAACAGTGCACTCAATATCTGTCTGACAAATAAATGGAAGTCTTATGCAACCAGAAATTCTGGTAGTTCTGGGGAAAAAAGATCAACTTATGATTTAATTTTCTTCTGATATTTGATTTAACTTTTCCTTTTTACATGGGAGAGTGAAAGTAACACACTTCTAGGTAAAGAAAAAGGACCATTCCTTTTCCAGTCCTCTCCAGTTCTCTGGAGTAGCTAAGTTTCTGAATCATTTGTGGTTGGAGTGTCCTGAGGAGAGCTATTTTCTTGGTGAGGTTTTTTTCAAGTAAAGGCATACACAAACAGGAAGATGGGATAGGATGTGATCAAGTGTTAGGGAATCTTAATACTGCCATATAAAGAGAAAGAACATAAAAAAAATATTTCTATGCCTATTGTGAACTTTCCCAGTTTTTAGAATTACTGTGAAATTCAAGATGCTCAGATTTTAATTAAATTAAATTAATGTCTGCTCTATGTAATTCAAAACAAAGGAAGAAAATGTAAAGGCTTCCTGATCCTAACCACAGGAAACAAACTGTTTAGCTATAATTAAAGCCTTCCCTGATACCCCTAATCTACAACAACCTTTTCTCCTTTGGATCTTACATGGATTAACCACCCTTCCAATGTACTTACCATGTTTTAATATTTATAATAGTTATCAGTGATAATCACATATCCTATATCCTCTATGGGAACTCTGGTTCTTATCTGTGTGGCTTCCTCAGTCTATAAAACAATGTTTTGCACATAGTAGGTGCTCAAGAAACATTTTAAAACCTAAGTGGAATTGGTAGACTTTTTGGGTCACATGGTAAACAAGATGGCAGACTAGACATTTTCTCTGATCCCCTCAACTGCTCAAACTTCTTCAAAACAAAGTATGTGCCAAACATAAAGAAACTTGAGGTGTTTCTATGATTTAATATACTGGGAATCCAAAAGAATGTAAACAATAAACGAATCCATGAACTGACTTCTACATTGAACTCACTTAGTACACCTCTCCCATTCATATGTCAATAGTCAACCTAGATGAGGTCCTTGTAACAAAGCCCAACCTCATATACCAGCTCCCCCTGCCTCTTTCCAATGCTGTGGAGATTCTTGCTCCAGACTGAGGAGGTCTACTCTGACCCAATAGACAGCCAGCTTACCTCTGTGATATTCCAGAGATGTTCCCTGGCACTACACAGCCAGCTAGGTGGCATGTAGGCTTCTGTGCTGCATAAGATTTCTTCAAGAAGGCCAGGAATAGAGGGGAAAAGGGCAGGGTATGTGTCTGGGCTAGAGACAGGGCATATCTCATTCCCTCCTCTCCCCCCCTTTGCCCACCCAGCCTCAGAGACTCAAACTACAAAAATTAAACCAGCTCTTAAAACTGCAGTTGCTGGGTCAGAGAATTAAGGGATTGAGGGAGCAGGGCAGAACACCTGAAAAGGGCAGTGTGTGTGGGGAGAAGGGAGAATGGGGATGGCGGGGCAGTTCTGGCCATCCAAAAAACATTTGAGGCAGACTTAGACTTATACACTGTGAATTGAACATGAGAAGAGGGCTGAGATTTTTTGAAATTCAACCTCCAAGGAAACTGCATCAGAGGGGAGGGAGTCAAGAGAGTCAGAAAGTGAACAATAGAGGATAATAAGGGGGAGAAAGAGGGACTGAAATTATCAAAGATCTCAGGAAGAAGAAAACTCAAAGACCTTGAACATAATCAGATAAATCAACACTGAAAACATTAATAGTCCAGATCTAGTAACAAGTTCAGGCATCTGTGAATAAATACTGAAGAACAAAGGAAAATGATCCAACACTGATGAGAGGACCCAGTGGAATGTGAGGAGAACACAGACCCACAATGCAAGTTCCTGAGTGGTTTAAAAGAGAAATGAAAATTATAAAAGCAGAATTTATGGCCTGAACAGCAAAAATAATGAATATAATAGAAAAACTGGAATCCAAGATGGTGAGTTTCACCAAAGAAACAGAGAAGAGAACAGTAGATTGGGAATGAAAATCCAAGACATCTAGAAGAGAAACAAAATACAATAACATTAAAATATAATATACTCACTATGCCAGCAGAAAACTACTTAAATTGTATTGTCACCTGTAACCAACTTATTCCTTTGAGATATTACTTGGGGCTTTTTTTTCAGAGTGGTCAAAAATTATCATGAATTGTCTTTAATGAAAATATTGAAAATTTTGAAGATCAAGTCCAGTTGTAAAGTGTCCTCCAAAAAGTGTCCATTTCCTCCAAATGAGGCAAAAATATAGGATCCACTTATTTTTCTTTAAAACCTAAATAGAAGAAGAAAGAGAAGTTCATAAGATTATAAATTCCTAACTGGAAGGAACCTTAGAGATTATCTAGTCCAACAGACTCATTTTACAGATGAGAAAACAGGTATAAAGAGGAAAAATAATTGACCAAAGGAACATAAAAACCTTTCCAATTTCAACATATTTCGAATCTCTGATTTTCTGACTAATTAAAAAATTGTGCAATTACTTAGGGACAGAACAAAGTAGAACTTGATGGTTAATTTCCATGTTCTAAAACATTTCCTTTTTCTTCAAGTCTTCTCCCATTCCTGTTACACAGTCCTTTATTCAGGGAAGATTTTTATTTGTATGGTAAATAGATGTTTTTCCTTCAATAATTAATCCTTTTCCTAATCTGAGCAAGGATTTCTTAACTTGCTGGTTAACACTCACGCACAGTTACATCAATAAGGCCTATTTTAAAAATTAATGTTCTAATCACTGTACATCAGTTCCATACAAGGAGTCAAATTGCAATTGGATTTCGATAAGTTTAACAAACTCTTTTACTGTCTGAAAGAGAATATGAGAGAGAAAAAATAATACAATGAGAAAATGCTTGAAGATTATAATTGTATTTGTTAATAGTTGTCATTCTTTGTTCAAATCTAATAAATTGCAAACAATTATTTGTTTTTGTTCTGTCTCTTCTTTCAGTGACAAATCACTTTCTCTAAGGGATAACATAAGATTCAAAGCACAAGAAAATGGAAGGCTTACATTAAGAACCAGGAAAAGTTTCTTGAAAACAATGAAGTACTTGGTTGCTAGGTCTAGCATTTCTAGAGAATGATTTTCTAGTTATCACTGTGACCGTAAGGTGGGTCACAGCTCATCAATTTATCTGAACTTGTTTCTGCATGATTAAGAAGTGCAATTAAGTCTCTTTTATAGGAGTTTGGTTTTAATTGATATTATCATTTATACTGATTGATAATATACTAATTGAAAATACAAATATGATCTTTAATATTAATCCCTTTGGTTCTTAAAGCATGATATTGCTTTCTTGAACAGGTAAAGCCATACCTATAGTCCCTGTTACCAGAAAGACTGTGGTTAGTAGATTTATTTCATTTGGGAGTTCTGGGCTGCAGTAGGAATTGGGTGTCTAACACCAATAAAGTGAGACCCAATGGAGTAGGGCATTACCATCTAGGTAGGAAGCTAGGAAGGGGACAAATGAGCTCAGGTTTAATGGTATAAGTTAGAACTCACTTGCTGATCATCTGTGGGGTTAGGACCCCAGGGTTTTATAGAAAGGAGGGTGTGGAAAGGAAGGAAGGAAGGATGGAAGGGAGGAAGGAAGGAAGGAAGGAAGGAAGGAAGGAGAGAAGGGGGAAAGGGAAGAAGGAGGCAGGGAATGGACTTGGTTCTTCTCAGCAATGCAACATCCTAAAACTACTTTAGGGGACTCATGATGGAGAATGCCATCCACTTCCAGAGGAGGAACTGTGGAGTATGAATGCAAAGTAAAGCAGTATATTTTGTGTGTGTGTGTGTGTGTTTCTCTTGGTTCCTCCCATTCATTCTAATTCTTCTGTACAATATAACTAATGTAAAAATATGTTTAATAGGAATGAATGTGAAGAGCCTGTATCAGATTTCATGCCATATGGGGGAGATGGGAAGGGAGGGAAGGGGAGAAAATTTAAAACTTATGGAAGTGAATGTTGAAAACTAAAAGTAAAATAACTTTTAAAAAGGGAGGGGGGGTTAAGAGCTATATTACCTCCAGAAGTCATGTAGCTGATAAGCTATCAAGTGATAAAGAAACATGGAAGGGGGCAGGGTAAGGGCATTTACTATTTCCCTTCCAATCAGGGAGACTTTGGAACTTCTTGGGGAGGAAGGGATTTTGGAAGGTGAGTACATGAATAAACAAAAGTGTTCTCACAAACTTAGGGGAAGATGTTCCAAGTGTATGTGGCTTGCTTAGAAGTCGGAGAAGTGGCTAATTAGATGAAAGGAAAAATGAGCTAGTTTGTTTGATATTTACTAACATAGTCAATAGCTCTAGATAACAGCTCGTGTTTGTATTGCCCCTTATAGTTCATAAAGTACTTACTATAACCCTGTAACACAATCATCACCATCTGCATCATTGATATTATCATCAGTTCTCCCATTCAAAGATGAGGAAATGGAACTAAAAAAGGATTCAGTGACTTGTCCAAGGTCCCACAGCTATGTCGGAGTTGGAAACTGAACACGGCTCTTTTGATTCTAAACCCAGCCTGTTCTTCCCATGATATCCCTGCTACCCACCCACTCTCACTTTTCTTCCAGTTATTTACTTGTCATGTAGATGCAGCAAAATTTAAAGCTTCATGAAGCTTGTCTGTTAGCACAAGAATGAACACACACAGTAAATACACACCAACAAAAGTGCTATATAACGGGTTATATAAAAACATTCCTGCTCCTAATTCCCTTCCTTTCATTTTGGTAGAGTACAAATCCAGGATAAAATTTGATGGTCACCCTGCCCCTCTACACCTTTCCTAATTAACCTGTCCCACCCTCCCCAAATACACCAAAACCAGGTTGTGTTTGTCTTTCATTTTAATTAAAAATGAAAGGGGAGGAGAAGGCCCTCAGTGTTGGTGTTCAAAAGAAAAGCATTTACTATTGACATTCACTCCGAGCCAAGAGGCCCCAGAATATAGCCATTAAGTGCTTGGGCAGGGACCCATAGTGGTCCAATCTATGAGCTCCAGAGTGAAATGGGTTTAAGGTTTGGTCTTTTAGAAGAGAGACCCCAAAACAGGTACCAGGGTAAATCCCAGTAGCTTAAGCACTTAAGCATCCCCAAATGGGTTCCTACATTATTTTGCAGTCTCCATTTTTGGGTTTTTTTCTTCCTCCTTTCTTCTTTTTTTATGACCCTTCACATTCTTTTCTCAACTTGAAAGAAACATAATTTCCATTATAAAATGTGTAGTAGATTTCCTCTTGCTCTGAGAACTCTTGAAGGCAGAACTCCCTAGACCCTGAACAGGTAGTCCTTGGGATATAGTCAAACAAACAAAAAGATAAAGTAATTCTGTGCTGCCTCCCAGATTTGCTGCCTTTTCACACAAAAATCTGCAATTACCCTGGACAAACTCCTCATGAAAAGCCCAAACTAGGTCAGCTTAACCAGAAACTGTATCTCAGAAACCTCATTCCAAAATGAGTAATGATTTTCTCACAGGAAAACAGCTTACTTTTTTGTGATCTTGCATTGCCTATTGGATTAAATAGTGTTTTTTTATAACATACCTTACGAAAGCATAACTATTCCTTGAGAAACCGGTATCCTTAAGTTCTGTGTTCTTCCTCGTTATCCATTCAGAAATGAAGATAAATCACTTTTGTTAAACTGAAGAAAATATATAAATTATATCACTCATATAAAAAGAATCATTTGCTTTTGCTTTGTTTTAAGATACTGTCTTGTTTTCAATTCAGGTATACCGCTTTCTAACTGTCTTTGTGGAAAGAATACAGCAAGTGAAGAGAAGATTTTTTTTTTTAATTTGAAATGGAAAATAAGCAAACTTGCCTAAAGCTTCTAAAATTGGTGTTGTCTAAAGGCATGTAATTACTATAACTAAGTGATTCAGTTTACTTTCATATTCTTATACCTTAAATTAGAATAATGGAGTAGTCTGAGAGTTTCTTGGCTATAGACCAAAAAAAAAATCTCCATTAAAGTTTGCTCAATAAACCTGTGTCATATCACACAAGCCCTTTTCAACACATGATTCTAGCCTACCTTCTAACAAATAGCTAGCTAAAAGACTATTTACCTGTTCACATACCAATTCAATACAAGGAAAACAGCATCACGAAAAATTACACTATCCACAAAGCATTATTTTTGACATTTTTCATTGCAATGGACAATAAACTGAAAGAATAGTTTTTAATTTAAGATTTTTGACTTTGAGAAGGCAAGTTAGTGAAGTGGAGAAAAACATTTACCTTGGATTTAGCTAACCTGGGTTCCAGTCCCACCTCCAACTTTTACTAACTATGAGATTATGGCAATGTCACTTCATTGTTCTGGGTCTGTTTTCCAATCTGTACAATCAGGATAATATTTAAACTACTTCTTTTTTTCAAAGACAGTTAGACAACAACATACTTGAATTGAAAATAAAATGTCTTAAAACAAAACAATTATTCTTTTTATGAGGGACTTTATATAGTTTCTTCAGTTTAAGAAATAGATATTTATTTTCATTTCTGAATGGTTAATGAGGAAGAATAGAGAACTCAAATACAGAATTGTGAATAAAACATTTTAAAAAGCTTAAAGTTTTATAAAAAGGTGAGCTATTACTTTTTTTTTTTGCTTTTTTTGGGAAGGGGAAGAGGGGAAGCAGGGAAATTAGGATTAAGTGACTTGCCCAAGGTCACACAGCTAGTGAGTGTTAAGTATCTGAGGCTGGATTTGAGCTCATGTCCTCATGATTCCAGGGCCAGTGCTCTATTCACTGCACTACGTAGCCTCCCCAACTATTATGTTTAATAGAAAATTTATGGCATTCTCTGTCTGAGGTTACATCAAATAGTCATAATCAATAAAATGGGAATATTATATAAGTATATTTTTGAGTAGCCAACACTTGATAGGATGATGGTTCCTTACATAGGATTTTCCCAGTAACTGAGGTTGGGTGATGGAATTAGGGAGTAAACTTTTAAAGATACAGAGATACAGACAGCACTCTGAGAATAGTTATAGGATATGAGTTTTTTAAAGTAAGAATCAAAATAAATTTCTAGGCTTAACTAAGAGGTTATTTCTCTCTAATCAAACTCAAAGTCACCTACTTTTCTTTTTCTTTTAAGATACAAAATGATAAACCAGTGAAGACTTTACAACTTTAGAGTTAAATCTTACAGGATTTCAAAAGATAGAAATGGTAGGTGTGTGAGGGAAACAAGTATTTCAGGCATAGGTAATGGGATAATCAACAGCACACATGTAGGACAACATGGGACATACATGAATTGATAGCAAAGAGTACGTTTTATATAAAAGGGCATATGGAAGAGAGTAATGTATGTGGAGGGAGTAACTAGATGACCAAGTGGAGAGATCACTGGGTTTAGAATCAGGGTGCAACAGACCTTTCCTGTGAACCTACCTGGTTGTCTTGGGCTGGAAATTTGTTTCACTCTGTCATTTTGTGGGTTCTGCTGCTCTAGAATTTGTTTAGAGTAATTTTTTACAGGTATTTGGAGAAATTTGGGGGAGATCTCAAGCAAGCCCCTGCTTTTACTCCACTATCTTGGCTCCACCTGTGGTAATAGAATCTAAAGGACTTGACAATTAGTGTATGTTTGTGGCAGGTGGGAGATTACTTAGCTAAACTGTTGTATTTAACTTTACCCATTGACAAACTGAAGCACAAATAATGTTTCCACTTCCGCTTCCTACCTGAAGCAAAATGAAATATGAAAAGAAATTTCCCTGGACATACGGCTTTAGGTCTTCCCTTTCCCAGACAGGAACCCGCTTGCATTTCCTCTATTTGGGATGGAAGAAGGAGAAAGAAGAATATGGTGTAACTCCATTCCATGTTTGTCTTCCTCTTATCTCCTAGTCTCTGGCTCCTTTATTCTGTAGTTCAAATCTAATTACAAAAGGCCAAGCCAGTTTCAGCTCTCAGTAGCTTTCTTTTTTTTTCTTTTTTGTATTAGGCAATGTTCTTTTGCTAAATGAACGTGCTTTTTAAAAGAAGACGAGGCCTATTTGAACATATTTTCTAGTTTAATTTGAATGTTATTATGGTACTTTGTTTCATTTAATATCAAATCTCATTGAATTGGGGAAAACTAAATAGTAATCCCCCAAAGAGTCTATAAATCACTACAGAAATATGACCATTATAAATGCTATCAGGCTCATCATCATTGTAAGTCATCTTTAACAGAAAAAGGAAAAGGTTCAAACAAAGATGACCATTAAGGCCTGTTACCTGAAAGGTAACCTGTTAAATCAAAATTAAACCAGAGGAAATTCTAGATTTATATGACGAATTCTAAGCTTACTCAGAGTAATTGAACAAACTACTCTACATGCTGACTTTCTGAAGACCTAAGCTTTAAACTTTGAGTCCTGCTAAGAATGGAACCCTTCTGAGCTCCAAGGGAGTAGTGGAGGTAGAGTAGATAGAGGCCCTGGTACCTGAACTTCCTTCATAAAACATAGGAAGAAGACTAATAGAAAGGGTACCAGTGACTCAGGTGGGAAGAGAACATCACGGGAGGGAGGGAGCTTCTCAAGCAAATAAGACTCAGATCAGTCACAGTTTTTCATAAGTCAAATGTGCATTAAGTTTAGTACTGCTTGTTTCATTTAACATGAAATGTCACAGAATCATTTCCCAGTCACAAAGAATGAAATCAGCTAAGTGTCCTCAAATAAAGAACAACCCCATTAAGTCTAAAGGTTCCTACAATGCTACCAAAATAAAAATCATTTCATCTAGTTCTCTTTTTGAAGTAAAAAAAAAATATTGCATCTCTGTTGTTTTGGGGCTAATGGAATAATCAGCCTATTTTAAAAAGTGAGCTTATTATTCTTCAATAATATTAACTGGAAAATAATATATTTAATCCTCAAAAGAGAATACCTATGGATTTCTATAAGGCAGATGGCTAGAGAGACTTTTGTCCAAGTGTTTAAAAAAAATTCTCATGATACTCAATAGGAAAAAAAGTTTCTAGTGATCTCAGTGGTGTCCAGGGGACTAGAGAACTAGAGGTGGGATGGAGAAGGTAAGCCTAAATAGGTCCCTTAAGTAATTTTCTGAACAGAGTAGAGATTAACTGTGCTTTGAGCATGTTTCACTTTAGCCAATATAAATCAGTATTTGGAAAATCTTTTCTCAGTGATGTATTTTCTCAGATCTAATAAAGGTTGGAAATGAAGAATATAGCACTAGATTTTTCCTTTATTGTATATAATCAATATTTTATAGTTCTATAGCTGACTGTTCATAGCTCTAGAAGATTTTCTATATAAATTAGAACATCATACCATATGGTAAGGGTAATATAAAGCCTAGGGTGGCTAGGTAGTTTAGTGGATAGAGCACTGGGCTTAAAATCAGAAAATCTAATTTTTATGAGTTCAAATCTGGCCTCAGACACTTACTAAATATATGACCCTAGGCAAGTCACTTAAACCTGTTTGCCTCAGTTTCCTCATCAGTAAAACAAGCTGGAGAAGGGAATGGCAAACTACTCCAATACCTTTGTCAAAAAACTACAAATGGGGTCATGTAGAGTCAGACATGACTGAAACGACACAACAATAACAAAAATAATAAATCTAAGATTGTAATGGAAATGCAGATTTAAAGATCTTCCCTGCCCCTAGGCCCTTTGATTGGCTTAAAAGACTCTGAAAACCTTCTTTAATTTGAAAATATACTCTGCCCCCTAATAGGCTGAATGTGGTCACATGGAGCCTGTGGTAGGAGGCTTGGTTTTCAGGAATGACCACACCTTGATGCTGTGTGATTGGGCAGTGGGTCAAGAAGGTTGTTACATTCTCTGAGCCAGGAGAAGGCTATACAAACCCTGATGAGAGGCTTTGCTTTGGGGCTCACTTGAGAAATGTTGTGTGATTTGACCAGATGAGACTGTGGGCAACCGTTGAGAGCCCCCCCGGCTTTGAAAACCCAGATGTTGATGCTTCCCTCTCTGGTAACTGTGATTTTGGTATTGATAATGGTTGGACAGTTTGGAAGCCTGTTTGATCTGTTTGTATACTCTGAAGTTCGGGGTGCTGACCTTTTCCCCCTGAACTAGGTAAATGATATATGTTCGTTTGATTAAAGTGAACTTGTTAACTGAGTTTGAGTTGCTTTCCTTTTGAAAAGCATATCTAAGAATCCGTGTTGGTAGTCACCCTGGGGATGTTGGGGTGCTTGCTGCTACAAAGATATAGTATATTAGGACCATAGAGGTGGGGCTAGAAAGGAGTTTAGAATCACTCTAGTCCAGGAGTGGGGAACCTGTGGCCTGGAGGCCATATATACCTCCAGGCTGCAGGCTCCCTACCCCTAATCTAGTCAATCAATGTGATAAACATTTAAGTGCCTACTATCTGCCAGTCACTGTGTTTAAGCATTGAATATACAAAGAGGAGAAAAATACAGATCCTATTCTCAGGGTCAAATGAGGAAAGGCAATATGTAAGTGATTATGTACAAAAAAGATGTATATAGGATAAATTGAAGATACCCGACAAAGAGAAAGTACTAGAATTAAGACTTCTTAGAGAAGATGGGATTTTAGCTGGGGCAGAAAGGAAAGCAAGAATTTCAGGAGGTAAATATGAGAAGAGAGAGAATTCTGGGCCTAGAGGATGACCAGCGAAAATATCTGGAGTTGGGAGAAGAAGTGACTTTGTTTGAGGAACATCAGTGAGGTTGGTATCACTTAAAGGCTTAAAGACTAGTTGGGAGGAAGGGAGGTGGGTTATAAGAAAGGTTTTGAATTCCTAAGAGGATTCTTACTTGATTCTGGAGAGAATAGGGAGTACTAAAGATCAGTGAGTGGGGCAGCAATGGTCAAGATCACTTTGGTAGCTGAGTAGAAGAGGGAATAGAGTGAGAGAGATTTTGGAAATGAAGAACAAGCAAAAGGCTTTTGCAATAATCTGAGGGTTTGGTGAAGAGGGCCTACACCTTGATGGTGGCAAACTCTAATTTTACAGATGAGACAAATCTAACCTCTTAATTTTATGGATGAGATGATTAAGTCCCAAAGTATTTAACTGACTTGCTCAAGATTAAATAATTAGTGAAAGAAGAAGCATTTGAACCCTTATGCTCAGACTCCAAATCCAGGAATCTTTCATCATACCTTGCTTCTTTGTCTTAAGAGCCCTTTCTGGGATGGCTAGGTGGCGCAGTGAATACAGCACCAGCCCTGGAGTCTGCAGGACCTGAATTCAAATGCAACCTCAGACACCTAACACTTACCTAGACATGTGACCTTGGGCAAGTCATTTAACCCCAATTGTCCTGCCTTCCTCCCTCCAAAAAACAAAAAAACAAAAAAACAAAAACCTAAACCTTCTGCCTCTACTAGCAACACAAGTTCTTAAGAGAATTCCAATATGAGAATTCAGAGAAAATTCTTAAGAGAACATCAATGTGTTAGCCTTGACAAAGATCCCTTGGTAAGTACTGTGTTATACTATCTAATGTTTGAGGCCAAATTCATCTACAGTTGATCTGACAAGATTCATTATTGTTGCTTTATTGAAATTTATGTTAAGAGTAGCATGAGACATCTTATTTCTGGATGCAATTTGCACATTGTCTTAAGCATGGTATTTCTTAACACCTACTAACGAGACTGGAAAAATCTACTCCTCACCATTGAAAATGTGTGAGTTACTTCCTATTTTATCTGCAAAAAAATATATCTTAGTGGATCAAATAATTTTTGTTAATGGGGAAGTTGTTAGCTAGGTGGCATATTGGATAGAGCACTGGACAAACACTGTGTGACCTTGGGGAAGTCACTTAACCTTATTTGCCTCAGTTTCCTCATCTCTAAAATGAATTAGAGAAGAAAGTGGCAAATACCCCAATCTCTTTGCCAAGACAGCCTTAAGTGGGGTCACGAAGGGCTGGACATGACTGAAATGACACAACAATAAAAATGAGTTGTTAGACTTATATCCATTAACTTGGGGTTGAGGGGAAGCCAGCATGAACAGGGATTTTAAAATGAGAGGTTATGTTTTTAAAATACAGTCAGTATTCTGATGAGTTTTCCTTTTTTGTTTTTTTTTTTCTTTTTAAACAAAGTAGTAATGAAATGCTTGAAAAAAAACTTTTTTCTTTTTCTATATAACTTGGTCAAAAGATTTGATGAGCTAGAAATGACTTATTCTCTCTCTTCTTTTGATTAACCTCATCAGTTGATCCTTTTACTCAAAGTTATAGCCTTAATGCTAAGGAGAGCTCCTGCTGTTTTCAAAGAATCACAGGAAAAGCCATGCACATCTAACCTTCATACAGAAGCTAATCCAGAGGTTCTTTTTTAAAATCACAAATAGGCTCCATTGGCAGTGTGATCAAACCTGTGGACCCCTTCTCAGACTAATGGTTTTTTTTTTTTTTAAAGCAATTGGGGTTAAGTAACTTGCTCAAGGTTAACGGCTAGTCATTATTTATGCGTGGGTGCTCATTTTCTGAGGCCGGATTTGATCTCGGGTCATCCAAACTCCGAGGCCGGCGCTCTTACTCACTGCGCCACCTAGCTGCCCCCAGACTAATGTTTTTAAGTGCATGAAAAGAAATACATAAGATTACAAAGGAAATCAATTATATTGAAATATAGTTGTCAAAATATTCTTTAAAAAATTTCATAGTCCCTGCATTTAGAACCCATGACCAGGCAGATTCTTCTGCATATAAGTTTTGAAATAGAAGTTTTACCTTATTTTTGGTCAATGACTATTTGGCAAAATAATTAAACTCAAAAGATCCAACAAGCTGAGGGGATTCTCACTGCCTTCCCAGACATAAAAAATCCCTATATCAAATGCCTTTTAGTAGCTAGTTCTTCTTAGCATAGTCATTTAATTAGATAACTTTAAAAAAATGTTTTCCATGGGGCAAAAAGTAACCAATTTATAATAGTGGAAATGATTCATGGTTAAGACTGCCTTCCAGGAAGTCTTGGTTTCATCAAAGAGTAAACCAGCCATAAAATTTTTGTCTTATCATGTTTGGCTTAAATTAAGTACCTATCAGTGCAATAGAGTAAATGAGAAATCTGACAGTGAATAGTGAAGGAGCAAACCTTACCCTACCTGGTATTTGTCACATTCTGAATGCAGAGCCTCTTCCCCCCAACCCCAGATGTGAGCCCTTTGAACCTCTTTGCTACATCAAAACCTTAGATCTGAGCATTTGTCTTCATGAAGAAATGAGATGATATACTTTGGTGATAAGACAAATACTGAAAAAAAAAAGATAAAAATGTTGACAGACTTACATCAAGACAAAAGAAAAAAAAAGACAAAAGTAGAAAGAAATGTGTGTTCCCTTTTTTTTTTAAATGTAGTTTAGACTGCAAGATGGCTAACAAGCCCAATTATTTATCACTAACATTATAAATAGATTACTTAGATGATTGGTAAATTTAACTCAATTCAGCCAATATTCATTAAGTTCCTCCTATTTTCTAGATACACTGTTTCTTGCTTTAATCATATGGAATTTTAAATACTATTCTGTATTTCACCTCTTACTTAAAAAAAAGAAATGTTACTCTATATACTAGAAATTATGGAATGTGCAAGAGAAATAAGTGAATTATGGATTGCATGGTAGCCCTTCAAATCTGAGCAACCTTTCCCGATAGACCATTATTCATATCACTTAATCAATAAGGGATATTTAATATAGATTACCAACAAGGAGTTACAAATAGATGTGAAAGAGAAATCAGTTTCTCCCACAAGGAGCTTACATTTTAGTTAGAAGAAAGAATAAACCAAAGGACTTGATAACAATTAGAAGCTGACATGTAAAGTACGAAATAATATGCCACAAATCAGAAGATTTAAAGCCCCTAATGCTTCTTGTCTCTGCTTCTCAAACTCCTTTAGAAACAGTGTGTCCTCAGTTCTCAGAATAATACTGTCAAAATCACAGATCAGGAAGATAGTAAGTGTGAAAATGGTTTAATCAAGGTCGTGCAAGTGGCAAAAACTTAGTCTTTCCAACTCAAACTTAGGATTCCCACTGGCTTCTATGAACAAAAATTTTTCCTCAATTCTTCTTTCTTTTTCTTTTTTAAAATAGAAACCTCAGAAACAAATCCATTCTTTGAATTCCTATCACCTCAGGGTAGACTGCTGGGTCTCAAAGTGAAGTCTGAGAACTGTTAGTGACTCAAAAGGTTTGTCCAACTGATCTGAGGTCTAGTTTCTGATAGTATTAATATTGGTTAAATGTTAGTGTCTACATTCTTTATTTATGATATGAAACGGTAGTTTAATTATATTATTTGATTTAAATTTAAAGATAGGCTTTTCAGAAGTAGAGCCACAGTGATCATTACTTCCTGAGTTTATTCATTCCCCTAAACGTACACATGTACACTTTTCAGTAGAGCTGATCGTTTTGAACCCTGCCCAAAATTTGTTCATTTTCTTTAAACCAAGCCACTTCAAAAATTGCTACTCTAAATCATAATGTTGCCAAGTCTGCTAATCATGTATATGTGTGAGCATAAATATTATAGAAAAGATGATTTGATAGGAGGCTATTTTCACTGATTAGATTAGTTCTGTTCTTAGTTCTTATGCTCTCTGCCTATTTTTAAGTTGTTCTCACTGGAATTAATAGTCTAAGATTGTAATAGCATCTCTGTTCAAAAGTGCTGACAGAATTTCATGTCAAACCAAAACACTCTGATATATCCATGCTATTCAGATAATTTAAAATTCTATGTCATACGAGAATTAAGCTAGATGTAGTAGACTACATTTCTATTTCCTTGATGTCAATAATTCAACCCTCTTTTCATATTCAGTTATTAGGATGTTTTTGAACAAAGCATGTGGATTATTGTCTTGATTTCCTCCCCTTTTTTCTTTTCTTTTTTTGCCATTTTTCCAAAATGGGGGAAATATTCGATACTTCTGGTGATTATCCAATTTTTATCTAACTCAATTTTTTAAAAAATCTTCTTTCAACAAATTACTTGATTTCCTTCTATTTTCTAGTATCAGATTTTCATTCAAACTTCGTTCCATCTAAAAGCACCTCTATTGCTGTTATGAATCCTAAATTCTGCTGCTTTACTCCCAGAGATAGTCCCTTGATTAAAATATTGCATCTATTTTTAATTTATTATAGTATTATTTATACTACATAGTATACACACACAACACACACTACATCGTATTTATACTACAGCCCTGTGAATAACTCAGCATTGGGTTAATGCTTGTCAATAATGACCTTTAAATTATTTCTACCTTTAAGTTCAACCTCATTCAATAATCTGGAAAATTATAATCAAAAGTTTTTTTGAGAACTTTGAAAGAACTATCAGATTGATGTTCTTCCAGATTCCAATGTAATAGACTGTTATAATAATTAACTTCTTTTAAGCCTAGAGAACAACATAATGAATGACGCCCAAGTCCTCACATGTAGTTCTGTTTGATTCAGTTGGAATTAAAACATTTTCTTACCTAACAAAGGTGTTTTACTTTTAATTTTATAGGCTAATCATTGGAACCCCACCCCCTCACAACAATATACTCAAGGTAAAATTTGCTATTTTTATTCCATCCTTAATCAGGTCTAGCAAACAAAGGGGCCCTACTTTTTATTTTGCTAACATTCTTTTCTCTTTTTTTTCTTCCTTTCAGTCTCTACTAGCTGAAAGGTGTTTCCTTAAACTTAAATATTACTCTCACACAGTACTTCTCTATTTCAAATTGTCTTTCTATATTTTCCCCTACTATTTCTTTACTGAAATTGTGACAATGTATCTTGCTCCTTGGTCATCAGTCAATATCTTTTTTATTTCTCTCTACACAAAACTTGCTTACTCTCCCAATTCCCTGCTCAAACTCAATTGACTTTTCTAAATTCAAAGCCATTTTTAACAGTAGTCAGGAAAGGAGACATCACTATTCCCCATAACTTTCTTCTTTACCAAAACATAAATTGTTCCCACTACAAAATCCATAGTTGCTCCCAGATATGATCAAATAATCAGTGATCCCTCTGGACATGTTCTTCATCTGGCAGAATTTTCTTGTCATTCTATTAAAAAATGCTTCCTTCCATGCAAGAGACAAGGAAAACTACCCAAATAAGCTTCTCTAGGCTTTGAGTTTCCCTACTGGTTTTGTGAATTTTTATATACATTCTATATGAAATCTCCCTGGAGAAAATTTCAGTACCGTATCACTGTAATATAAAATCAATTAAAAACAAAACTAAACAAGGTTAGCTTCACAAGTTCCTAGAGACCAAAAAAGGGCAGTTATCCAGTTCACTTCAATTCGATTAATATTGTGCACAGATATGATGAAGGTGCTATTATAATATATGCTGGGTTCACAAAGGGAAACAAGATATAAACTCTGCTCTGAAAGAACAAATCAAGTTGCATGGAGGAGAGACTTTTATACCTGTACATGATAACTAATAAGTACCTGAGAGTGATAAGTTTGTGATGCAGTGGAAATCAAGTCGAACATCACACATGCATGACATGACCTGAGTTTGAATCCCAGCTTCTCTGCTGCTTATTACCCATGTGACCTTAGCAGCTTCACTTAACCTCTTTGGCCTCGGTTTCCTTATATGTAAAGCCAGGCAGTTTGGATCATTGGACTGTCGGGGTTCCCATACTCTCTAGATCTGTGATCCTACTTGTTCAGTCATTTCAATCTTGTCCACCTCTACGTGATCCTTTTTGGGGTTTTCTTGACAAAGGTATGGGAGTGGTTTTCCATTTCCTTCTCCAATTCATTTTACAGATGTGGGTTAAGTGAGTTGCCCAGGGTCATACAGCTCTTGAGTGTCGGATTTGAACTAAGGTCTTTCTGCCTCCAGGCTTGGTTCTCTATCTTACTGCACCACCTAGCTGCCCCATAACCCTACTGGACTAACACATAAAAAAAACTAGCTCTTTCTAGAACTGGAAGGGAACTAAATTTTTATTTTAAAAATGAGGAAACTGAGACCTAGAATGGTTGAATGGACCATCTAAAGTCACAAATTAGTAATTACCAGATCCGAGATGCAAAACGCAAGTCTTTTGGCTCTATATACTTTTGATAAGTTCAGGTATGTGATATTATGTGAAGCAGTATTTTATCTCTTCCAGATTTTTGTCATCCACAAATTTAATGAGTGTGATACTTGTCATCCAAATCACTTCTAAAAATGCTATACCTTTTTAAGAACAACTTTGTGGTATGTTATGAAAGACTTCCTCCAGGCTGGCATCTGTCCATTTATCAACATTTTTTGGTCCGAACATTCAGCCAGCATTTGAACCACTTATTCTCTGTCATACAATCCATGTCTCATTTATGCACAGGGATGAGAGAGAATAAGGCAGAGTTGACAGAAGACTAGCCTTGAGGTAAGGAAAACCAGGGTTCCAATTCTGCCTCTAACACATTTTCACCATGTGATCATGCTTAATGTCCTTACCCTTTTAGTGTCCTAAGCTATTTTTGCTACTATGTGTTATGGGTATGGGAATTTAAGATCTCCCCTGTCCCTAGGCCCTTTGATAGGCTTAAGTGATTCTGAGAACCTTCCTTGACTTGAAAATATACTCTGCCCCCTAATAGGCTAAAGGTGGTCACCTGGAGCCTGTGGCAGGAGGCTTGTTTTTCAGGAATGCCCACACCTTGTTGCTTTGTGATTGGGCAGTGGGTCAAGAGGGTTGTGACATTCTCTGATCCAGGAGAAGGCTATATATACCCTGATGTGAGGTTTTGCTTTGGGGCTCACTTTGAGAAGAGTTATGTGATTTGACCAGATGAGACTCTGGATAGCCCCCTGGCTTTGAAAACTGAGATGTTGATGCTTCCCTCTCTGGTAACTGACTAGGTATGGATGTAATGGTCAGACAGTTGGAAGCCTTTCTGCGGATCTGTTCTTTGTCTGCTTGTAATGTCTGCTTGTAACTTGTTTGTATTCTCTGAAATTCAGGGTGCTGACTTTTCTCCCCTGAACTAGGTAAATGACATATGTTTGATTAAAGCAAGATTGTTAACCCATTTTGAGTTGCTTTCCTTTAGAAAAGCAGATCTAAGAACCTGTATTGGCAGCCACCCTGGGTATGCTAGGGTGCTTGCTGCTACACAGATCTATAGATCTATAACAGAGGAGAGAGAGAGAGTTTTAGCAGATAGTAACAAAAGAATATGCAGGATAGCTAGGTGGTGCAGTACATAGAACATATGGACTTGGAAGACTTCTCTTCCTGAGTTCAAATCCAGCCTCAGACACTTAGTAGCTGTGTAAACCTGGATAAATCACTTAACCTTGTTTGTCTCAGATTCCTCTGTAAAAGTTGTAAAATGTGGTGGAGAAGGAAATGGCAAACCAATCTAATATCAATGCCAAGAAAACACTAAATGGGGTCATGAAGAGTCAGACAAAATTGAAAAGGACTAAACAACAATGACACCAACAAAATAATAAAATAAAGCCTTGATGAACTCCAGATTTTGGTGTCCTTCAAATTTTTTTCTTGTGAAGCTGTTTTCTTTTGTCATTTCACTGACAGGTCTTTCCTTTCTAGAAGTGAAAAAAATGATGCTGTGAGACAAACCTTTATAAATTATTCATACATTTCATCCTTTTTATATCGCAACTTCCAAATGATTGACCCTTCCACATGATTAATTATCAAGATGATATATGGTAAAGGAGTAGTTATCTAACCTGTGGACTTCCTATATGACCTAAGTATCCTTAAGTATGTTGAAAAAAAGCTGGTACTGCTTTTTACAAGTGATTTAATGAATTAAAACTGGAAAAATATTATCCCATTGTCCATTTATCTTCCTTTATATTGTCTCTTGTTTTCATTATGATAAATATCTGGACATCCAAGAAAAACTCATTTAGAACTTTAATGTGGTACTTCAGTATATAAAAAATCTGGCTCTTGTATTCTGTATATTAAGACACCTTTGCAGAATATCATAATATAGAGAGTTTACATGCCTTCCTTGACTATTTTTGGCTGCTCTAAATGTTCACAGATTAAAGTAAAACAGAAAATGTTGCTATGTTATTTCCCTCCAGGCTTCGTTTTCCACATGGTTCCTTGTCCACGCTATGCATATAGTATGCTTGATTGGCTTGTCACTGTGAGATGATAGTCTAGTAATATTAAAATGTCTTCTAATACCACTGCCTCATTTTAGAACAGAATGTATATTGGGATATCTTCACTAGTCCATTTATTCATTTCACTGCAAAGTCATTCCTACAAGGTGCTTTCTTGATTTTTCCTGCAGCCTTTTTTTTTCCTCCCCAAACAAAATAATATACTTTTCCCTCCTTTTCTAAACCATGAATTCCACCACTTTAGGAATTTAAATCACTACAAAAGCCTCTATTGCTGTCTTCCAAAGTGATTCCATTAGTACCATTCCCAAAGGACCATTTTATGCAAAGGTTCACGGGTCTCTCCTTACACAGGTCTTTATTTCATTCAGCCATGGTTTAGCCCATTATCAGATCAGATTTGTGGAAAGTAGACATTGAATTCAAACAGAAAATAAGATTGATACCTAGTATCTTGAAACTACTTGCTATTCAGTGCCATTATGGACCATGAAAATGGAATTGAAAAATTATGTTGGGAGTAATATACTTTGGGAACTCATTAAGCCCCTTAAAGTTTTGGCCTACCCACCTTGTCCTAACATTTTTTTTCCTTCTTCTCTACATTAAACTTCTTGTATTGAAGTTAATTCACTTTTCCTATAATAATAACCTCTATAATAGTCAATAGAAAAAATGAAACCCCACATACTATATTCATCCTGTTACAGAATCCTTTATTATATAATTCTAGCCTTTTCCAAGGAGAAAGTATTTTTCCTGAGAAGAGGGAGAGGAATATTACTAGAGAGGTGGAGGAAAGGGTAGGATGGTGGTGGTTGTGGAATGAAGTCGATAATAGGTGTCAAGGCAACAAATAAAGAAGAAAGAAGCCTCCTAGCCAATGAATATATTTTGTGCTAAGTACCAGCTGCCGTGATCTTCTCTTTGGTTATACTGCAAAACCCAGGTAATTTCCCTTTCGCGACCACAGCTGTACCATTGACCAGAATCCAATGAGGAGAAAGATAGTGGAAACATTCTGGTGTTCAGGTAACCCTTGGCATTCAAAAGCGGAGGAAATAACTATGCTTCTGATCTACAGAGAGTGCTGAGGTTTTTCTCTTTCCCCCTATTTTGACACTAAGTCAATCCTATAGATTATTGCTTTGTACTTTAACCCTACTTTATTCCAGGCAGGAAAAAAAAAATTAATTGACCCTAGATCATGGGTCTTAACTGGGGCTTCATGAATAGGTTTCAGGGGATATATGAATTTGGATGGGAGAAAGGACATATTTATTTTCACTAACCTCTGACTGAAATTTAGTTTCACCTTTAATAATTTAGAAAACATTATTCTGAGAAGGGATCCATGAGCTTCGCCACACTGCAGAAGGAATCTGGGACACAAAGAAAGATTAAGAATCCCTGTCACAGAGGAAAACTTTCAGGGAGCTCTGTATTTAAACCGAACTATTTTCTGTTTTCATTTTTTTTTGTCCTAAAAGGTCTTTTTCTCTTAGTTGGCTTTGTCTCCAATAGTTTGTACAATATATAATTGTTCCATGTATGCAATATTCTCCCTTGCTGCTTTTCCCTAATTCTAAAACACTTTTCTTTTCCAGTAGCTATCTTGCCTTTGTAGCAGAGATTTGAACAACCAGCTTTTCAAAGAAAGACTTATTTCACATCACTATCTTCCATTCATTCTATGATTCAGCAGTAGTTTTTGATTTGCATTTAATAACCTACCTCTGAGCATTTGCAGGAGACAATGCAGTTTTCCAGTGGTTTTAGCAGCTTCTTGATGTCCTCCATAATCTTTCTTGACTACAGTCACATCCATGACAGATAAGTGTAAAATTATCTTACCTGGAATACTCTCCCTCCTTATACCTTTACAAATCCATAGCTTCCTTTTAGACCAGGAGTGGAGAACCTGCAGCCTTGAGGCCACATGTGGCCCTCTAGGTCCTCAAATGCATCCCTTTGACTGAATCCAAACTCCATAGAACAATTTGGGATTTGTTCTCTGATGTTTGGATTCAGTCAAAAGGCTGCCCTTGAGTATCTAGAGGGTCACATGTGACCTTGAGGCCACAGGCTCCCCATCACTGTATCCAGAATCAATTTAAGTGCTACCTCTTTCCATCAGGAGGCCTTTTCTGATTCTTTCATCCCA
This sequence comes from Gymnobelideus leadbeateri, assembly GCA_011680675.1. Classification (NCBI taxonomy): domain Eukaryota; kingdom Metazoa; phylum Chordata; class Mammalia; order Diprotodontia; family Petauridae; genus Gymnobelideus; species Gymnobelideus leadbeateri. The sequence goes on from WOXC01010789.1 coordinate 995,539, forward strand.
ACTATTAGTTGCCTCTTCCTACCAATGAAATTTCTTTGTATTTACTTCTGTATAGTTTATACTTACGTAGCTGTATACATGTTGTAACCTAAAGTGGACAGTGTGGTACAGTGGAAAGATGGCTGGATTTGAAATTAAAGGACTAGAGTTCAAATTCCAGCATTTCATTTAATGCCTATTTTACCCTAAACAAATCCTTTAATTTATTTAGGGCTCAGAGTCCTCTAAAACAGAGTTGGACATATGGCCTCAGGTCCCTAACAACCTCCCTACGAGGCAGACAGTGTTATCTATTGTCTAATAAATATATATGTATACATATATGTGTGTATGTATATATGGGTATGTTATGTGTGTGTGTGTGTGTGTATGTGTGTGTATAAAACAAATGAGAGAAGTTAAATAGTATGCCCATGGTCGCACATTTAATAGTTTTTGAGTAAGGATCAGAATTTAGGAATAGGGATTTCCACACCCTGTCTCCCACTTCTTCCTTCTTGGCTACTCTTCATATTTATCTAAGCTTAGAAAGAGCCCATCTATGTTCCAGAATAACTCTTTATCCACTAAATCACATGGAGAATGCCTTGAAGTCAGGCAGATCTAGATTCGTGTCCTATGTCTGACATGTTCTGGCTGTGGGATACTGTAAGGTGTCCCTTAACCCCTCACTGAGTAGTCTAAGTCATTGATGTCAAATTCAAATAGTGGGTCTTTCTAAACCATACATAAGGATCCCTGCTGCCACATAATGACTTAGAAAACCACATATTAATATTATCCATGTTTTATTGTATTTTTATTTGTTTTGTTAAACATTTCCCAAATTATAATTTAATCTGGTTACTGCCTCATTTGGGACACCTATATTTCATGCCTCTGCTTTATGCAGCTGAGATGATAAGATGTGGAGAAAGATCTGATCTACAATGTAAACCTCCATTGTTAGAGTTCTTCACCAGAGAGTTTTGCATTCAAAAGAAATCATAGGTCTAGTGTCCATAAGAAAATCACAAAGTAGGGATGGAGAGCTCATTTCTAACTTTGGTCCATTAGGTCAGGTTTTGAGGCAGAGGCCACATTTAAGTTGGCCTTTGAAGAATGGGTAAGATGGAAATATATATTTACATAGAAAAATAGGAATAAATTACTCCTTTGTTAAAATGATAAATAATATATGTCTAAAATATGAACTACTGTTATTTATAGAGATAAACTAGATTCCTCTTCCAATAAATTCAGAGGGAAACAAGAATGTCCTGACACTTCTTCCACTTGACATTGATGAGATGAGGTTGGGGGGAGGTTATTTCCAAGGATTGAGGACAACATGAACAAAGGCAAAAAAGGTGGGAATGTATTGCACACAGTGGATGATAGATCCATAGGGTTTAAAACTGGAATAACATTTTAAAATCAGTCAAACCCCGTAATTTAATAAATTAGGGAACTGAGGACCAACAGAATGAAGTTACTTGCCCATGGTTATAGAGATAGTAATTAGTAGTCAAGATATGTTCAGAGAACAGTCAGTAGTCTAGTATGGCAAGAATCAATGGTATCTAAAGTACAATAGAGGGAGAAAAATGTTTTTAAAAAAAAAAGGTATACCTCTGTATATCTTGAATGACAGTCTATGGAGTTTGAATTTAATTTAGTAGGCAATGGGGAGCCACTGAAGACTAATGAATGCTGGAGTGAAATGATCAGAGCTATCTGTATATTTGGAAAATGAAACTGATGTCAGCATTAGATTGGATTGAGGGGAAACTAGACTCAGAGAGCCCCATTAATAGATTGTTGGGGCAGTCTATTCATAGGGAAAAGTGAGTCTGAAATGAGGCAAAGGAGGGGACATGTGGGAGAGATACTTTAGGAAGTAGAATGATAATGTTAAGTCTTATGTTATTTTGAAGTCCAGAAGAGCTTAGAATCAGGTTCTGCATACATTTTAAGTATGACTATTATTCTGGGAATATATGAACACTATTATACTCTATTTACATTTACACCTCTACTGATCTATTGAAATGACAAACTAGTCTTTACCTACCTGGAGGTGAATGGAATGTGGGAAGTGACTTACAATTAATGTGAAATCCTTATTTGCAACATAATTAAATCCAATTCAAGACTTTTTTTTTTTCAACTCTGCAATGAACTGTTTTGCATTGATGGACCAACCTAGCAAAACAAGAGAACCAATGTCATTGCAGATGTTTGCAGTTTTAGTATGCTGAGAAATGTGAAATGATCTAATAGGGGCCAATTATTGAGCTTGCTGCTGCTCTAGCAGAAGTGCTATTAAAGTGTCTAATTAATTAGTAAAAACTAATTGGCGAGCACTGAGAGATGCTGTGGAATCTGCTGCCTTCACCACCAATAGCAAAGCAGCCAGACACACAGCACAACTGGGACAACTTTCATTTTCAAAGGCTAGCATGTGAGGATGTTTAATAACATTATTGCTCAACCCTTCCCTCCTCTTTACCCCCCTCACGCTCTATTGACAGTTCATATTTGAAGCAGCAAGCATTTGTGAGTTGGGAAATAAATCAGGAGTATGAAAACAAAAGCCAGATTTTATATTCCATCAGGTTTTCCTGATCAAATGCTTTGATCACTGGAAATATCCTAAAGACAAACATTCTGCAAGGATGATCTTTCAAGGTACCATCCAAACTGAACATGCATTTTTATGGCTTTGCAACTCAAGTGTCTCTATAAGATGTCTCTGCTTATATGTTGTTTGACCTATGATTCAAGAAGTAAATCTTGCCTTCAGAATCCCTAAGGGGTTTATCCTTAGAACATCATTGGCTCTTTCACTATCTCTTGAAAACTCTACAAGTATCAGAATTCTGATCCCCTTCATCTCACAATACTCTCCCCCCACACAAATAAAAGTAATACAAATCAGAATCCTTAAAATTCTTGAGAGAATTCTAATTAATAGTTTTTACAAAGTCAGTATTTAATTTTCAGGAGACTAGGGACAAAGCAGTCTGCAATCCTTAGTAATTTTTACCTTTTGTCTCAGCTACTCCAAAACTTTTCTAGGAACTTAGGAGCTTTTAGCATTTATAAGCCTCAAATATTTCATGCACTTTTATGGAATATTACTTTGAAGACAGGCCCATACCCAACAGATATTTTAAAGAAGTGTTAATAAACCAAGGGTTTAACAGATGTTAATGGAAATAAAATTAATTTAAATTTACATTCTGAGGGGGACATACTAAACTAGTATTCCTTAAACAATTAATTCAATTCAATGAATTTTTATTGTGCTTATTATAGCAAATCTCTATGTTAGGCACTGGGGATTGAAAAACAAAAATGAAACAGACCTTGCCCTCAAGGAGTTTAAATCCTTCTATTTCTTTTGCTTTTTTTTTTTTTTTGAGAGGGGAAGGTAGGCAATTGGGGTTAAGTGACTTGCCCAAGGTCACATGGCTAGTTTTGTGTTAAGTGTCTGAGGTAAAATTTGAACTCAGGTCCTCCTGACTCCAGGGCCTCTGGTACTCTATTCACTGCACACCTAGCCACCCCAATCCTTCTATTTCTAATAGGAAGAATACAAAATGCAAATGGTACAAGGAAGGCAAAGAGGGAAAGGAGAGAATAGGCATCTATATAGTACCAGCTATGTGCCAGGCAATCAATCAGTCATTCATAACCACAAATTAAACATCTATTGTGTGCCAAGCACTGTGGTGGGCTTTTTTTTTCCTTACCAATATTATCGCATTTGATGATGAGGGATACCAAAAGAGAGATCCAAACAAAGTGCTGTAGAAATATTTGGGAAAACATAGAACTCGGTTATCTTGGATGTAAGGCAATAAGGATATACCAGAGATGCCTTTAGAAGATAGACAAGGATTATTAAAGGCAGAGATGAAGAGAGACTGCAGTCCAGGAATGGAACAATGGCCTATAGAAAAGAATGAAGGTAAGAGATGGTCTTCGGAATTCTGGAACCTCTTATTGTCCAGTTTTATAGTTCATTTCAGTTTCTTGAAGTTATTTGAAAGGGATTCTACACAGAACCCCCTGAAAACAAACATACATAGGGAATAGGGAGGAAAATTTGAATCGGGAACAGGAAATAAATAGCCTTGCATTTATTTGAGCAAGAATACTCCTTTTGGGAAGGCGGTGGTTACCCATTGGCAAGAATATAAAATAAAAAAGAGCATTCTTGGTTTCAGCAATGAAAATTGTTCTTTCTAGACCTAGCATGTTTCCCACACTGTTAGTGCAGTTGGAGGTATAGGTGCCTTTGGAGTGTACATACATTGAGATAGCCCATAACCTCCTAGTCAGAGGTGCTGCCAGGAACAGAAGATGGAGGGAGGAACTGAGTCAACCCAAGTGAGACCAATTAAGCGATCCATTGGCATCAACATCACTGGCACTAGTCTACTACAACCACAGCTCCAGAATTCTGTTTGAGCCCAATTTTTGTCAATACAGCTTTAGAATTGGGGATAAAAAGCAGTGTGTCAAAGGAGGAGTTGCTTGGCCTGAAACTGCCTCATGTAAAATGGAAGCCAAAGGTGTAGAAGGTCAGGGCTCTTCTCTTCATATTGTGTCCCAGCTGGGATCTTCCTCTTATTTTTTTCTCTTGACTGTATTCCGTATTTCCATCATCTTGCCCAATCCTGCCCATGCTCTCTCCCTTATTAATTCCTGTTTACTTGTTCTGTGTCCTCCTTTTCCTACCTATTCATCTTCAAGTCTACCAAAAATATGATAATCATAGGTTCTAAGATGTTTCAGCATAATTCTAATTCAAATATTCAGTCACATTCAATTACTTCAAAATTTTAATGAATCTTTTCTCCCATCAATTCTGTTCAATAATTATTAAATGCCATACCCTGTGCCAAATACTGTGCTATGTTTTAGACGTACGAAAATGAATAATGAAGTCCCTGTCCTCAAGTTACTTACATTATTTTGTTGTGTAGATTCCAGTAGTACAGAATGCAATCACATCCATGATTTCTCATCTATATTCACAAAAACAAAACAAACAGAAATCCTTTCCTAGACCTTTTGTCCTGATATGTGGCTTGGGGAAGTTGATCATGGTCCTTATGAAGAATCAGAAGTTGGCAGAAAAGAATGAAGTTCACTCTTATAGTGTTTGTTCATTTTTGTAAATCAATTAAAGGCACTCCGATATTCAATATAATATATTTTAATTAATTTGATGTTATTTGGGATTACTAGTAGGAAATTCTTGAGGTCATTTTAAAATCTTTTCTTCCAGAGGTTTGTATGAAATTTTGTTTAAAGTGAAGGGTTTTGGCTATGCAAATAAATTGAGAAAAATAGGTGATTAGTAATAGAAGCAATAGATTATTAAGATTTTGTTGGGTCTATATTAACCTAGTTGATTTTATATGTTTATATATTTATGTATGTATGTACACATATGCACACATACACGTGTGTGTATATATACACGCATCAATAGATACACATATATCTTTATTGCATTTACTTCTACTGTGAACAAGTTATTTCGAGAATTGACAGTTACATACTCTTTACAATTCTTCTATTCTTCAACTCTGAAACTCATTTTGCTTATTTACATTGGCTTTAAGGTTACTTCAAAAGTATGACAGTCTTATGAAGCAAGCCTTAGATTATAAATCAGCATAACCATATTTAAATTTAAAAAGACATATATTTTTGAATTTGCTATAGCTGTGGTAAAAAGTCTCTCATTATATAGTATTTTATGGAGTAAAACCAAAAGCAGTCTAATGTTTTATATGGTTGGTGGGGGAAAAAGGAAAGTGAAAGAGGCTGGTAATGGGAGATCCTGAACATCAACAGCCAGAAGGAAACTTGGAAGTCATCTGATCCACCACCACCCAGTTTTTACAGATGGTAACATCATATGAGGTTAAGGTTTTTTTCATAATTTATTTATTTATTTTTAGTTTTCAACATTCATTTCCACAAGATATTACGTTCCAAATTTTCCCCCATCTCTCCCATAACCCCACCTCAAGAAGGCAAGCATACTGATAACTCCTTCCCCCAGTCTACCCTCTCATATATCCCTCCTTATCCCTCCTCTTACCCCCTTACCCCTTACTTTCTTGTAGGGCAAGATGGATTTCTATACCCAAGAGCCTGTATATCTTATTTCCCAGCTCATGTAACAATTTTTTGACATTTGTTTTTAAAACTTTGAATTCCAGATTCTCTCCCTTCTTCCCTCCCCACCCACCCACACCGGGAAGACAAGCAATTCAATATAGGTTATACATGTGTAATTATGCAAAACATTTCCATAGTAGTCATGTTGTAAAATACTAACTATATTTCCCTCCTTCCTATCCCCCCCCCATTTATTCTATTTTCTCCTTTGACCCTGTCCTTTTTCAAAAATGTTTGCTTCTAACTAACCCTTCCCCCAAACTACCTTCCCTTCTAGCATCTCCTCTCTTATCCTGTTCCCCCCTACTTTTCTGTAGGGTAAGTTACCCAATTGAGTGTGTATGTTATTCCCTCCTTAAGCCAAATCCAATGAGAGTAAGTTTCACTCATTCCCTGTCAGGGAGGTTAAGTTTTGTCCAACCTCACACACACAGGACTTGAAAACAGGTTCTCTTGACTCCAGAGCCCAGTGATCTTTTCATTATGCCACATTGCATCTCCAAAAAGTATAAAATGAGTAAAATAGATTTCTAGTTCAATAAGTTTAAATGGATATATGAATAAATGCATGAATTAAAAAAACATTTATTAAGTGCTTATTCTGTTCTAGGTACTTTATGCTGGGGATACCAATATAAAAGGAAGACAGGGGAAATGATAAGTAGAATTTTACCAGCAAAAGAAAGGAATTGCTTATTTTCATATTCGTGTCCATTATGTTTTATGGAAAAAATTAAATATAGTTGATTTTGCTTTTATTAGATGTTGAAGAGATAGCCAGAAAGACTTTAAAACTCTTAAATTATTTTAGGTAGTCAATTTCAAAAGAGATTTATTCATTCTAAACCATTTTGTAAGAGTTTTATTCAATAGGAATTTTATGGATGGACAATTTCACAGTTTTACAAAAGAAATTATATCATAAAATCCATTCATCTGCAAACTCACAGACATGTTTAGGTCAAATGGCTTTCTCTTGACCATTCTGACATTAAAATTCAATCATTGTTTAATTGTGCTTATCTAACTTTTAAGAAACAATTAAATGATTATATGTTTGACATTGGTTTAAAAGTAATTCATAAAAGATATAATCTTCAGTCTTGAATAGCAGAGGTTGTTCCTAAGACCCTTTGAGTGGTTATAAGGACTGGCATCTCCTTATCTGAAGTGTTCTTAGATTGAGCTTGAGTACAGTTATTAAATTTTTACAAAATTATGTATACTAGCACTACATCTGGCACTTAGTAGGAGCTTAATACATGCTTATTAATTGATTGGTAGGTTATTAGATTGTGAATCAAATATTTTATATTGGGTTTTATCAATGTACTTACTAAAGGTTACAGGTGTCAAGAGTAAATGATCTCTCATTTGATTTCAACTCAATTCAAAAAGCACATATTCAGCATCTACCCTCTGCCAGATGCTGTGCTTGGTTCCTGTCCAAAGTTCAACATTCAAAAAGTTCATGGTTTGAAGTTCCCATTTTTTCTCCTCTTCTCATTCTTATAACACTAGTTAGATGTCCTCTTTATCTTATTTTTTGTTGTTGTTGTTAAAAGAGAAAGGCATTTAATTAAAGCAGAAAAGGAAGATCAATGACTAGATTCTGAATCAAGGAGTAAATATTTCCTGACCTCCCTCTACACAATCTGGATGATCCCCAATGCCTTCAGTGTAATGATAATAAACTTTCTTTTTAAGCTTTTTTCCTCCTTTCCTTTCCTCTGACCCACATATAATAGGAATATAGTCAGTTCAAGCCCATAGGATATTTCCAAATCTCCTTTGATTTATAGCCATGGTTTAGATTGTAAATTCCTGTGAATTAGGATAACCATTTTGGAAAGCAAATTAGAATATTGCAAATATAATTATGAAAATGCCAATAGTATCTGATCCTGAGAGTCCATTAGTAGACTTGAACTCCAAGGAGATAACTTATAAGAAGAAAATCCCCAAAATATTTATAGTAGCACTTTTTTGAAAAAAAAGAATCGAGGAAAAACAATTAGATACTCATTCATTAGGGAATAACTAAATAAGTTGAGGTACAATTTGAATGGAAGGAAATGCAATATCACTGTGCTCTAATAAATAGTGAATATAATGAATGCAGAGAAGCATGGAAAGAGTTACATGAACTGAAGCAGAGTGAAGTAAGAAGACTTTAATACACACAAAGACTGCAATAGAGTAAACACAAAGGATGACAAAATAAAATGAAGGTTGCAAAATCATGGATTTTAAGCTTCTTAAAATCAAATACCATGTCTCATTTATTTTTACATTTCTCTCAGGAACTAGAAGTAATGTAGCGCCTACACATATGGTATTAGGAACTCGGTAACTGTAAAATTGTTGATTAACATCTACAATGGGTTTCTTGTTTGCCTTTGACATTTTTTTTTTTAAAGCAATTGGGGTTAAGTAACTTGCTCAAGGTTACACGGCTAGTCATTATTTATGCGTGGGTGCTCATTTTCTGAGGCCGGATCTGATCTCGGGTCATCCCAACTCTGAGGCTGATGCTCTTACTCACTGCGCCACCTAGCCACCCCTTTAGGGCAATTGGGGTTAAGTAACTTGCCCAAGGTTACATGGCTAGGTTTTTGTTTGTGCGGATTAAGTGTTGGAGGCCGGCTCCGAACTCAGGTCCTTCTGATTCCAGGGCCGGCGCTCTATTCACTGCGCCACCTAGCCGCCCCTGCCTTTGACATTTTTGAAGTAATGCATGTACCTGTGGCATTTTTCTCTCTTTAAAACAATTTAATATTTAATTAATTTTATCAATTAATTAAAATTCTAGAACATAACTCGGAGGTCTATATCTTTGGAAATTAACAACTGGAGCTCTTTTTGTAGGAGAGCCCAATATTGTACTTTCCTCTTGATAGTGCCTCATAACTATCTTTTTGGTTTGTAGTAAGTATGAAATCCCAGTGCATGAGAGTAGGGATAGGAGAGAAACCCACTAGGGTTTTTAGGGCATGCCTGGAAACCAGGGTTACTTGACTCTGACACGCCTGAAAGGTATCCATGAGAATAGATTACTCACATTCATAGTCTAACTCCTCCAGGGACCATTCCCAAATGGTAAAGTAGTTAAAGTCATAACATAAAAGGTTTCTAGTAAGCACCTAAGAAGGCAGAGATTGAACCTACCCTGCTAATTAATAAATTATCATCTAACTTAAATAGTAAAAGACATCAGTTATTTTGCCAAATATGAAAACTCTTCAGGAAGCTTTATTCTAAAGGAAAACTGTGAAGTAGGATGTTTGCTTTTGGCAGCTTCCTCCTCTCCCCACTCCCCACTTCTAGCAGGCTGACACTGCTCCCCAGGAGCCCCAGTGCCTCCTGTCATGAGGAAAGATGTAGGATAAACTAATTCATGCTAAGGTGCTTAATACTTTACCCCTCTTAGGGGAACAATAGGTTTAGTACAAACTTTTGAATCTATAATGGCCTACATTGGACATTTGTGTAGTCAGGATTTTCAGAATATGGCATAGTATTATCTCAACATATATAATTCTAGTCTTTGCTTTCTTATACTACCCCCATCAGCACTTTAAAAAAAATGATTATTTTAAAAAAATTTTACTCAATCATTTCTAGTGAGAAGATTAAAATTGATCCTGTATCATTTTATTGATCCCATTTATAAGTAATTGATTTTGCTCTGAAATTGCTTTTGTTCTATAACTGCCTAAATCAAGGGTCTTTGTCTCTGAACTTAGTTCAGAGTTTTGCTGGTTGGTCATGGGTTGCTTTAAAATCCAGCTCTCCTGCCTCAAGGAATTTAACTGACTTTGGAGAATGTGTGAGAAACCAAGGGAATTTGGGCCTGACATCTTTACTTTACAAAGCTATCCTTTAAGGATGTCTGGTTTGCTGTCCGAAAGTTTAGGCCTCTGTCTCACACTTAAATTCAAATGAAGAGGACTTCTTAGTCTTATGAGAAAAGAAAGTGGGTCAGTGTGAGCCCCCATTAATAAACTTCCAACCAATCACATTGTTCCTTGCTCCTCAGCTCTGTAACCAACCATATTGCCCTTAATTCCATGATTTCATCCACCCTGTTTCATACTTTGTCCTATACTCCCCAAAACCTACAAAAGAGAAATGTGTCATTTTCCTCAGAATCTTTGGTATCCATGGAGGCAATCCATTGACTCATTTATTGATAGGTAGCATGGTCTTGCTAATAAATGTTATGTTGCATGATTTGCCTCAGTTTACCATTCTGTTAAAATTCAGTCACAACACCAGATGTCTACTTTAATGCAATTTTTTGTTGGTGTTGAGACTGGGTCTTCCTATCTCACCTAGGTTGAAAGTTCAGCGGCCTGGTCCTATCCCATTGCTTATTGTCACAAAATCTTTGACCTGTTCTGTTCCTAACTTGGGTTAGTTCACCCCTGCTTAGATAGCTTGTTGGCCTTCTACACCAGGGCTTACCTATTGATATCAGATTTCATATGGATACCAATCAGCTTTAACTCTATATAAGCCTAGCACTCCTGAGCTAAAGAGGTCCACAAAGTCTCAACTTTTTATAGTAGCAAGGATTATAGGTGTGGGCTACCTTGCTAGACTATTGTATTCTTGTTATGTGTCTTAAAGGTTTTTTTTTTTTTAAACAAATGCTTTATTAACTTCTGTTTTACATCATTCATTTCCGCCAGATTTTGAGTTACAATCATTTTCCCCCCGTTATTCCCCTACCCAACCTCCCTGAATAGCAGTCCCACAAGATATCGCTTCCTCCAATCTGCTCTCTCCCATACCTTCTCCCATACCCCCATCGACTTTTCCATTAGAGGAAGGTGAGTCTTTGCATCCCAATGCCTGCACATCTTATCTCCCTATTACAAGCAAAAGAGTATTAATAATGGTATTTATATATATTTGAAACATTTAATGTTACGACCTCAAATTTCAGATCCATTTCCTTCCTCCCTTGTCACCCATTCCCTCTTGGGAGATAGTAATTCAGTATATGTTGTACATGTCTAGCTATGCAAAACATTATCATAGTAGATATATTGTACAAGGCTGCTTATAATTCCCTCCCACTCATCTCACCCCCCACCTGGTCCATTCCCTACATGATCTTGTCCCTCTTCTATAGTGGGTACTTCCAACCTCCCCTCCCCCCAAGGATGCCCTCCCATCCATCATCCCTCCTCTCATCCCCCTTCCCCCTATCCTGCTGCAGGTTGAGATATCCCATTTAGTATTATGTCATTTTCTCCCTGAACCAAATTCAATGTGAATGTGGTTTTGCCTTTTTAGCCTTCCTTATTCTCCCCCTCCTTTGCAACCACTTCCCCTACATGAGATAGTTTACCCTACCCTGTCTCTTCCCATCTCCTCTTGCCACTTTCCTCTCTCACCTCATAATTTCATCCCTTGAGTGTTCTCCCTTCCCAACAAATTCAACCTATGCCCTCTATCCATATATAACTGTAACCATATACACACACATTCACATATGTATTCATATGACCACACCCCCTTCTTCCATTATTTTCATAGTGAGAAAGATATCATCAGTCACAGTTATTGCTTTTTCCATATAGGAATGTAAATAGTTCAACTTTGATAAGTTCCTTTTGATTTCTTTTCCTGATTACCTTCTCAGGCATCTCTTGCTTCTTGCATCTGGATGTCAAATTTTCTATTCAATTATGGTTTTTTCCTCAAGAATGCTTGAAAGTCCTCTATTCCACTGAATGACCATATTTTCCCCTGAAACAAAATACTCAGTTTTGCTGGGTAGGTGACCCTTAGGTTCATTCCCAGTTCTTTTGCCCTCTGGAATATCATATTCCATGCCCTTCGATCCCTCAGTGTAGAAGCTGCCAGATCCTGGGCTATTCTGATTGTGTTTCCACAATATTGAAATTGTTTCTTCCTGGCTGCTTGTAGTATTTTCTCCTTGATCTGAGGATTCTGGAACCTGGCTATAATATTCCTGGGAGTTTTCTTTTTGGGATCTTTTTCAGGAGGTGATCGGTGGATTCTTTCAGCCTCTATTTTGCCCTCTGGATCTAAAACATCAGGGCAATTTTCCTTGAGAATTTCTTGAAGGGTGATTTCTAGGTTCTTTCCTTGATCATGGCTTTCAGGTAGTCCAATAATTTTTAAATTGTCTCTCCTGGATCTATTCTCAGGTCAGTGGTTTTTCCCATGAGATATTTCACATTGCCTTCTAATCTTTCGTTTGTTTGGATCTGCTTAACAGCATCTTGATTCCTCATAAAGTCATTAGCTTCCATTTGCTCCAGTCTAACTCTGAAGGAATGAATCTCCTCAGTGAACTTTGAGATTCTTTTTCCATCTGGCAAATTCGACTTTTTAAGGCATTCTTCTCCTCATTGCCCTTTTGGGCCTCCTTTGCCATTTGAGTTAGTCTATTTTTTAAGGTGTTGTTTTCCTCAGTCAGGCTGTTGACCCTCATTTCATACTTTTCCTGCATCCTTCTCATTTCTCTTTCTAATTTTCCTCCACTTCTCTTATTTGATTTTTAAAGTCCTTCTTAAGGTCCTCTATGGCCTGCAACCTGCTCATGTTTTCCCCTGGGGCTTTTGGAGCAGGACTTCTGACCTCACAGTCCTTTTCCCGCTCTATGCCCCCCAAATAGGAGTCTAGGGTTGCATTTTCTGTTTCCTTTGCCTTGGCATGTTGCCACTTAATTACTTGACTTTTGGGCTTATTGCCACACTATGGCTTTAAGGCCAGATAGAGGAATTTTCGTCCCGAACGTGTGGGGGGCAACTTCCATTTCTGGCAAGCTGTAAACCCACCCACGACTTCCTCCCTAGATCACAATCCAGATCCAGGGAGGTTAAAGCAAGAGCGATTACCCCCCAAGACTGATCGCTGGATCTCCCCACGATTTGTAGGCTGGGAGCCGGAAATGCCTCTGAAAACTACAAATGGCATGCCTCCTCAGTGGCTTCTAGCCCCCAGGGGAGGGAGCTGATGCATTCCCCAAATACAGGTCCCAAAGTCCATGGGACACTAACCTCTTACTTTGTCCTAGGCAAGTCTATGTTGATAATTCTGGGGTCGCCACAGTTCCTGGTGTTCTGGGGTTCCTCCAGCCGGCTGCTGGCCCTGCCGCCCTGGGGCTAAAACCTCGGCTCACGTGGACCTGGGCTCGGCTCAGCTCGGCTCCTGCGCTCTGCACTCTGCCGGCTCCCAGACCGCTGCGCTGGTCCTTCCTGCAGGGTGCTGGGCTGTCCTCAGCGGGAGGTTAGCTTCTCTGTGTTGTTCTGTGGGTGCTGGGGCTCCAGAAGTTGTTCACAGTCCTTTTTTACATAGTTTGTGGGGAATCTGGGGGCAGAGAGGCTTGGAAGAGCTGTTTCTACTCCGCCATCTTGGCTCCTCCTCCGTGTCTTAAAGGTTTACTGAGATTTGCACTGCCACAACATTTCTGTTGTTCATGGCCAAATGTTCAGCCCCATTGCCCCATATCTTTAGAGTGGGTGTGTGTGTGTGTGTGTGTGTGTGTGTGTGAGAGAGAGAGAGAGAGAGAGAGAGAGAGAGAGAGAGAGAGAGAAGGGGAAACAGGAATGGAAAAGGATTTCCTTTCTTACAAGGTTTAGCAAGCTGATTGAATTCCAGCTTCTAAGGGAGGATAGAACTTACAAGTATGATCAATTCCTTTGACCCACATAGCTGATTTGAATAAAAAATGGGACTTTGAAGTTGAGAATTTTGATTCCTCTGGTTTCCCAGGATTTGTGCATGGTCAGACTCTAGAGAAACCTGAGAACATGACCTTTCCTGGGGAGACAGAGACTCTTTTTTTCAGGGTTCGAAGAAACTATGTTTTCCACTGCAAATCTTATATTTCTTTTCTCATATAGATTTTCATGTAACTATATAGTTGATTTTTTTTCCTCGGATAAATTTGAAGCTAAGCAAAACAACTAATCAACAACAAAGCTAATATCAAAAACAGTAGGCTTAAGTATGTCCTTTGAGAAATATGACTGAAATCTGGAAGGTCAATTTTTAAAATAATTGCATTTCTTAAGCACCCCAAATAGGAAAATACCTATTCCTCCTAACAGAAAAAGGTCGAAGGGAAACAGTTATGGTTCTTCACAGTAACTTAGTAGATATTAGCTCATTTTTTTTGATCAGTAACAGATAATAACTAGTGCCTCAAAAAACTGCTAGATACACATTGAGTTAACTTCCAGTCACAAAAAAATGAGTATTTTTCAGGAAACACTTGTAGAAAGAAGTAGAAAGTAGAAAAAACTTGGGTCCTCAAACCAGAAGACATGGGTTTAAAGTCCTAACTCTGACTTAACAGTTCTATGACCTAGAAAAATTTATTTAAATTCCCTGAGCCTAATTTTTTTTTTTACGTATAAAATTTCTTAATCTATAACAGTACTTTGCACTGTCTCAAAGAATAGTTTGGGGGAATGCACTTTGTCATTTCTTTTTTGGACTAGTGATTTTTGTACTGTGGTTTCATTTACAGAGGGATCTGTCTGTAGGGAAAATCCTTTTACTAATGCATATTATCATCTGATCTGCAATTAATAGTCTTAGAGAGTTGCGTTGGGTATTAAGAAGGTTAAATGGCTTGCTAGGATCATGCAGTCCTATTTCAGAGGCCAAACCTGACCCCAGGTCTTTCTGATTCTGAAGCTGGTGTTCTCCCTATAACTTAACCGCCTCTTTTGTAAAAACTGAAGTGCCATATAAACATGAATTATTATCATCTCTTTATGAAGTAATTTGCCCATCACATTGTTTAATTACTCCATAAAATGTATTCCCATACAGAAAATAAACTAAGTTCAACATAAAACAATTTGCACTTAAGAATCCTAACATTCATTTCATGGAACATTCTTCCTTCATAGACATGGAATGCATTTAATTTTCTTGTACCGATTTTGAAAGAAATAAGTTAAGTGAACAATTTTGCATATCTTGGCACAACTTAAAAGACAAAAATATTAAGGCCAACAATATAAGACGCATTGCAGAGTAAAACATTCCCTGATACTTAAGCAGCCCTTCTGGTTTTGTCATTGTCATATCTATTGTGCAGAATTCACAAGCAAGAACCACCCCGTGGAAATACATTGTTTTGTTTTTCAGTCTACAGCAAGGGTGATTTGCATTCTAGAATGTGTTATTGTCCATTTAAGTGTGAAAAACTGCCTGATCAACTTTGCTCAATCAATGCATGTTGACTTACAAAGTAATTGGTAACAGAGTTTCTAAATGCCTCTTAGATCACTAGAAGAACACTTGGAGTGCTGATTGACCCAGCAGGGGTCTTTAAAGATGTCTATGAGGCAGGGAAATGATTGCCAGGTGTTCATTGGGGCCTTGAACTCAGGGCTTCTGTACTAAGAAGCACAGCAGTATTTTCTTGAATGTATATATCTTAAATGCTACTAATCTGGTATGCCTAAATAGGGGTGGAATATAGCCAGGAATGCATTGAATAAAATCAAATTCCTTGAATATGTTATTTAATCCTTTCATAGGGTTTTGTGAAAGAAGTTTCTGTATATGGTTTCTTTGTTCTTTCTCTGTTCTTTTTTCCCCTCTTTTCTGATAGAAAGATTAGCCAAAGAGATCTTCTTCCTAATATAACCACCAAGCTGCCAAGACCCATGTGCCCAATAATCAAAAAAGTCTAAGACTACAATCAAAATAAAATAAAATAAGTACCTATTCACCTGAAACAGCAAGTTCCATTTCTTTGAATAATAGCACCTAAAATTTCATAAGGTGATACCCCAAATCCACAGTAACAGATATCAGAACAGCAAGAAGACAGACATCTAGTGTGTTTCAAGTCTGACTCTCAAAAACCAAAACAAGATCATATGATAAGGGTTGCAGATTGTCTACTGGGTTTTATGTGACCTTGGCTCCAAAAGAATCCTGGGGTTTACATATAAAATCTAGTTTCCTAAGAGTATAGTAAAAGCCAGTGTTCAAGAGATGCAGAGCTTTAGTAAATTCTCATATTTCTCATTAACAGTCTGACAAAAACTCTTGGTAGCATATTTTCGGTATCTCTGAGGTTGCAATGCCCTGATTGTTTAATCTTGGTAAATCCACCCACTTCTAAAAAGCTCTATATTGCCTTTCATTTATTTAAAAAAAAAGAACTAAAATTAATTTAGCTGTAAAAATTATACTACAGTTGAAATAACTGGAAATACTCAGTTATGTTATAAAACAAAGTTTAGTAATCACTGTGTTAGACTCTAAAATCTAAGTTTTAGTTATTATTTCCTTTACTCTTATTCAATATCTTGTTCCTAGGCAACCAGAACAAATTTGTGAAAAAGTGTTAATGGCCCACCCCTTGAGAACCCTTTAACACCCTGCATGTTCTTCAGCTGACAAGACAAAGGATGAATACTTTGAAAGAAACTTTAAAAACAATTAATAATCTGGAGGATTAGGGAGTGAGGAGGTAACTCACCAAGCATTTTTAAGATAAAGTTATTACTTACTTAATGATACTATTTGTGGTACAGCTAGACAAGAATATATAGGAAAAAGTGAGTTTCTCAATACAAAAGTTTTTAGTATTGGAAATCCTTCTCCTGTTTCTCAAACTTACTGTTTGAGGAGGGCACGAAAGTCCATTTTGTCAGCAGACTTATCTCTCAAGAGAGGTCTATTGGTGTCTCCAAAAATAGATTCTTCTCTTAATGTCTTCATTCTTGATGTGTTTGTCCCCAGAGAAATCCTTTTCCAAGGGATTTATGGGGCATTAGGGTGTTTTCTTGCACCTCCCTTCTACCAATTTTTCATCTCTTTTACTTGTTCAAACAGTACTGAGGCTTAACAGGAGGAAAATCCAGATTTGAGCAGTGGTTCACAGCTTTAGATATAAGCTTTCTGCTTGTCCCAGTGTACTACTGGTTGAACTTTTCTCAATAAGTAGCTTCTCCAGGGATATAATTTCTCCCTCAAGCTCCATTACTTTATGATTTACTTGTGTCCATTTCACTGAACTGTAAGGCACTTTAATCCCCCAGGGCATTGCTTTTGCAGCTTCTAAAATCAAATTAGGTTAAAATCATGTTTGCTTTTCTAAGTATCTCTTTTGGTATTTAAAGAGAATGCCTTTAAACCACTAACCTTTAAGCAGTATGCTCCCCAGACTCCAGAAGTCACATAGTCAAGTTGAGTGAAGTTCTTCATAATAGGAAGCACCTGAGACGTTATAAAAATATCTTACATTTGTATGAGACCTTAGAATTTTCAAAATTCTTCCATAAGCATTATCTCATTTGATCTTCCCAAGAACATGTGAAATCAGTAGGACAGATAGCGTCATCGTTAGTATACAGGTAAAGTCACTGAGATACAGAGAAATTAATCACACAGTGACTTAATCATAGACAAATGAATTTTAAAGCTTAAAAATGCCTTAGATATCCAAGCCGTGGAAATCTAGGTTAGCAGGTCAGAGTCAAACGTATAGTGCAATAGATAAAGGTTACCAGATATAGATCAGTCAGAAA
Organism: Gymnobelideus leadbeateri; assembly: GCA_011680675.1. Taxonomy (NCBI): domain Eukaryota; kingdom Metazoa; phylum Chordata; class Mammalia; order Diprotodontia; family Petauridae; genus Gymnobelideus; species Gymnobelideus leadbeateri. Next base: position 1,013,268 of record WOXC01010789.1, read on the forward strand.
TGATTGAAACTGATGTTGCCATTGTTCCTCTGGCCTCCTTTGGAAGGCTCCAAGTGGTGCCTCGAACTTTGTTTCTGTTGATACTAACAGAAGCCTCAATGCCCTAGAACTAGGAGGTTCTGTTACCAGTGGGAGATTGACTTGTATTGACCAGGTTCTCTCAGCATGGAATCTACTTCCTAAGAGTGAGCTCTCTGAGGAAAGGGATAATTTTTGTTATTTTCTCCAAATCTCCAACCTCTAACAAGGTACCTTGCATACAATGGGTGCTTATTAAATACCAATCAATTCACAGGCATTTATTAAGCACCTACTATGTGACAGGGACTGTGCTAAGAAATGAGAACCCAAAAAAGAAAACATCCCTGGTCTTCAAGATGTTTATAGTTTATCAGGGAAGTCTATGACTACATATTTAGGTATAAACACGATAAATTTAGGGATAAACAAGGTTATTTAGAAGAGAGGCATTGGGTGGATGGGGAATGGGCATAGGGATCAAGAAAGGCTTCCTGTGGTAGTTCACCTAAGTACTGAAGAAAACTAGAAATTCTGAAAGATGGAGGTACAGAGGAGTACATTTTAGGCATTGGGACCAGCACAAAATCATATAAAGGGGATATGAAGTGTCATGCATAAGGAAATTATAAAAAGACCAGTTTTACTAGACCCAGTAGAGTGTGCTGCAAAAAAAGTTTGTCAAGATAAGTGGGATCCAGGTTTTGAAGGTTTTAAATTGCCAAAGAAGGAAGCATTTAGTTGATTCTTGAAATAATCAGTAGTCACTGGAGTTTATGGAATAGAAGAGTAACATAATCAGGCACGTGCTATAAGAAAATCACTCTGGCAGCATGGTGGTGATGTTTTGGAGGGTGGAGACACTTGTGATGAAAAGACCAGTTAGGAGGCCTACTGCTTGGGCCTGGCCATTCACCTAATTCTAAACCACCTAACTGGACTAAACACATCTCTCCATCCAAGAAGACCATGAGAGACTGTCCAAGAGCTTTGATAACATCTGGATAAATTATAACTTTAGTAGTCCCCTGGTCTATACTACTGCTGCCTAGTAGAGTCATCAAAAAAAAGGTGATGCTGTTAGTTTCACATGACCTGTTCTGGATGAATCCATCCTCTTAACCAATATGTTTCAGAATTTTGTCAAGAATCAAAGTCAAGCACGCTAGAATATAGTTAAAGCTTAACTTTCTTCCCTTTTCTGAAATTAAAAACATTTATCCTTTTCTGGTCCTATATACCTCCTTTGTTCTCCTTGACCTTTGATTGATGTCAGGAGAGCAATAATATCTTCCAGTTCTTTTATCACCATGGGATATAGGTTGTCTGGGCCTGATATCTTGAATTCATCAAGGGTAGGTAGGCATCCTGTCTTCCTATTGATCTTTGGCTTCAACACCCCATTAGCCATTTTTGTTCTCTTATTTCTGGCCAAAGGTCATTCTCCTTGGCAGAAAAAAAAAATCAGAAGCAAAGTTATCAGTAGTTCAGGCTTCTTTCTGTTTCCCATTATCATTGTCTCATCTAGCCTGAACTACTCTTGTCTTTGTTTACCCTTCTCTCTTAACTAGTATTGCTAAAACATATACTTACTATACAGTAAATTGTTTAATTCAGTAAACACCTGCGGTGTGCATAGTGAAATTTTACTAGGTGCTAAGATAAGTCAGGGACATAATTGTGAGATTATATAGATCTCTCTGTCTCTGTCTCTGTCTCTGTCTCTTATACATACACATCTATATGTATACATTGTATATACACACATATTCATTGTGATACATGCATGCATATACATATATGTATATTTTTCAGCATCCTTAGTTGACTATATATGTGTATGTGCATTTACATACAAATTCATATGTGTATATTCACATACATGCATATGCATATATATACACAGAAATATATATATATATATATTCATTCTATTTGGATTACTCCCCAGGTTCAGCAGCTATCAAAGCTGATGATTATATGCTTGCTGAACAGTTGATTGCCATTCCTTGTATTTGGTTTGTATTTTTGCAGATCAATTATGTCGCTGGCTCTCAGCAATCAGGTTGCTGTCCTTACACTATTAAACAAAGCCTTATCTCTGAATGTCTGGTGTGTTTGATAAATTCATCTGCTGGTCATTCTATGCCTTCCTTCGTGGGTTTTGAGGAAGAGATCCTAGCAGAAAGAACAGTAGACTGATTAAGCAATTAGAGCCAAACCTCTATTATTATCAGCTCAGCCAAACTGAGAGAAAATGATCATAAAAACTAGCATGTGAAAAAGTATATAAGAGCTGAGATATAAATAAGGAAATTAAATATACTTGTTACCATTTTCTTAATTTTATCAAAGGAAAAAACAACTTTTTCTAAAAATAAAACTAGAGTTAAAATGTGGGAGTATGCATATAGTGTATGTATATATGAATACATAATATTTTATACTAGATTCTCTAGCTACTCAAAAATATTATTTCTCCCTTGGGGAATAATAAGCTAAATGCTTGAACAAAAAACTCAGAGATTGTATTATTGTAATGTAATCTTAACATTACATTGAAAGATTATATTTTATATGCATAATTTTGTAAGAAAAAAAGGCTAAATATTTCAGCAGCTCTAGGCACAAAAGTAGTTCAGATAGGAACCACTTTAAGTATAGGTAGGAAATACTTGACAAAACCAATGCAAAGCTTTTTTTAAACATATCAACTTTTACATAGTCCAATAAAGTGTCTTCTTTATTTTTTTGGTTTATAGAATGTTTCTAGGAAGATGGTGATCTCTTGGCTTCATGACTGCTTCTCCTGATGCCACTACATTCAATATAGCATTATTCTTGCAAGGCAGAAAAAAAAAGATAAATATTCTCATATCAGCTTTTTGTTTTCAGCTATAACATAAAGAAATGGGATTAGATGACCTCTGAGGTCCTTTCCAAAGCCAGATCTATGACCCTGTGATCCCTCCATCCCTGAGACAGCTCAACTATAGCTTAGGTCAAAATTTGTAGTCACAATTGGAGAAGCAGAGAAGAGGGGTTTCAATGTACCCTTCATAATTAGTCTGGTCCACATGTGCTTTTTGCCAGAACTAGCTGCCTTTTCGAATCCAAAGCCAATTTTGTGGCCCACTTCTCAGTTCCTGCCCCCTTAACTGTGAAGGACCCATTGCTCATCCCTGGCTGTCCTTCTTGTCCCTTGGCTCTCAGTGTTGGCATCCTACTCCCTCTTTCTTCCAGATACCCAACATCCTGGCTCCCTATAAACGTCCTGTCAGTCTGACTCTACCCCCTTTGGACTTGGTAATGAGTTTTCTCCCCTCAAAGAAGAGTATTCCTTATTAGATGTTGATTCTCCAACTTTTTTTTTTAAGCGCCCCTGGCTGAGAATTATTTGGATCTCATATTTAGCAGGTGACTGTCTACTGCCCTCTGCTGGACCTTAGCTGCCCTATCCCTTTTAAACCTGCACTACCCTTCTGATTGCAATTGCTTGGGAAGACTGAGACTTAGTCCACAAGTATAACCTATAAATGGTTGAATGTTTCAGTAAGTCCAAATATCAATAATATTTAGAAAATCAGCCAAGTTTTTTTACATTAAAAAAACAAATAAAAAATAAACCACCTTATCATTTAAACTGAATTTTTTTCAAATGACAGTTACTAGGCTAAGCGATGCATCTATGTGTGTAGAAGCTTTGAAAATTAACTGGTAGATGTGATAAAAATCCACTCCTTAGTCTTATACTATACTATGCAGCTGCTCATACCAACTCATTATATCATATGTGCCTTTTTAAAGTTACTTTTTCTGTTCTTACACTTTTAGGATTGAAACAAAGAAATTATCCTCCCCCTCAAATCCCCCCCCCACACACACATACAGACCCTCCTCCCCAAAGAATTTGGAAACTTATTATATGGTTTTGCAGTAGTGTATATATAACAGTGCACTGAAGACATGGTTAGCTATTTGTCTGGGAACTAGAAATGGATGGTATCGTTTTTATCCCAAGGTTTTTGAAATATGCTGCAAATGACATTGGCCTTTAATTACCTTTCATGCTATGTTGCCTGTGAACTAAAGTGTTGGTAACCTTTAGTAGCAGAATACTTTATATTTTATGATATATATTCTCTGCTAATCTGTAGAGCCATGCCAAATACTCAGAAAGGGATAATTTCTAAATTTTGAACATGCCTTTATACTTTTATTATTTCATTATATATGAGATTAATTTTTCTTCAATGGCTTGCTATATGCTAATCACTACATTTTGGTTATATGGTTTCTGAAAAAAAAAGCCTGTACATTGGTTCCCAAAGAAAACAGTATCACTTCCTGGGGGTGCTGGAATAATCCAGGGTGGGTGGGATAGTAGCCTCAGGTGCAATTGTGGGGCACTAAATAAAAATAAGGTGGTAGCAGAAGCAGAAGAAAGAGGAGATAAGCATAAAAAGGGAAGAAAAATTTGAAGAACCATTGTACATGTCTCATCTGTTGTGTAACAGATTTAAAAGTGTAGTGATTACATTATTTTCCTAATAAATGCACAAAATGCAAGTTATAACCAATCAGTAGTCAAGTTCAATGACAGGTCTTAACAAGCAAGTGTTGGCAGGAGATTGTGTTGTGCATTGTCAGAAAGTCCAGCATGCACTGACAGGAATATATGCATGTAATGACTTGTTTACAATATAATACAGTATAGTCACATGATGCAATATTTCATTATCAAAATTTTAATACAGAAAAAGCTTTTAAATTTACAGTTAGCATCTTTAATAGTTTTTGACTATATATCAAGTTTATTGTGAGCATGGCATATTAATTTTTTGATAACCTTATTATATATTATTTACAATTCCTTTATTTTTGTTATTAAATAAGACAATTTAAAAAATAATCTCCCTAGGTTATAATTTCTTTTCCTTTCTACTAAGAATAGTGCTGTGCACATTAAGAAGGAGAATGTTAATGTATTTTCTTTGTAAATTAAACTTACATAGATTCCAAATAACTAAGTGTCACAGTAATCAAAGACAATAAGTAAATCTGATTGTAAAGATATCCATGGGGAGATAGCTTTGAAACCCAAGTTGGAGAGTAGCTTGTGGAGAATTTAACATATTTGACATTTGGGGTATAAAGCTATAAAAGGTAGGTTGGAAAGGTACAGAAAGATATTGAAACTTAAGTCTCTCACCAATAAGAATATGTCCTTATATCAGACGCCAAAATGGCACGGCTGTCTTGCCCAATATTTATTATTTATACATATATTTTTTTAAGTTAGTAGTCTGTATGTGGGTTATATGAGTGTGAAAATACTGCGATTTAACCTCCTTTGTAGATAAAAGTTAGATAAGTGTGTTATCATATTGATGGTATAGTAGATAAAGTCAGGAAAACTCATTGTCATAAGTTCAAATTTGACCACGAACACTTACTAGCTGTGTGACCCTGGGCAAGTCACCTGGTTTGTCTCAGTTTCCTCATCTATAAAATGAGCTAGAAAAGAAAATGGCAAATCACTCTAGCATTTTTGCTAACAAAATCCCAAATGGGGTCACAAAGTGTTGGACATTCCTAAAAATAACTGAAAAAACAAAACCAAACATATTGGTAATAGGTTCATCAGATTTATATATAGGGCAAAAGCATCTTCTGGTCTTTTAGACACAGGGAGACAAGTACTTGCCTTGACCTAGGTCAGTCAAGGAGCAAGCTCCATTCCCTCCTCTCTCAACCAAAACTTTGGCATGTGTATGACCTTCACTGATTATTGGGAGGGAAGCAATATAATTTACAGAAATACATGAGAAACTCATTAATGTCCTAGGACTAGAATTTAAAGACCTCTTTTAAAGGAGAGATTGAAGAAATAGATGAAAAATATTAAAAATCCTTGAAAATGGCTGAATAGATCAAAAGTTTGGTAAGTTTGGGTGAAGTTTCATAGAGACAGACAGACAGACAGACAGATAGATAGATAGATAGATAGATAGATAGATAGATAGATATCTCTGCTTTATGTTCTCTATGGTGACCTCTAGTCTTAACACAAGGCACAAAAATATTTCATGTGTTAAAAATGAGAAAGGATTTCTTTTCTGTTTATGTTGAAGAAACAGTAATGTATGATTTTCTCACATGCTAACTGTCTCTTCCTTGGGCCTTCATAGATGTTGTATTTTAAGTGGGACATTCCAAAATACGAATCTCTTCATCTTTTCTATTCGTTCAGGATTGCAAATGGTCTTCTCTCAGTAGGGTAAGCTCTATTATACAATTGTCTTCCAAGTGTCTCTCTTCCCCAGGATTGTGTCCTTAATTCATGAATTTGAATTACTTTTGAGAACGTTCTTCTTTTCCTACTTTTGGTCTCCCTGCTGTATCCATGATATATAACTCTGGATTTATGGCTCATATAACTATAGTAATTGTCCATTATTGTTTTGGAGTTCTATCCAAATTTCCTAGCTGTGTAATTGTGAGGAATAAACTTTGAATAAACAGTCTGCCTGCTAACCAGAGCATAATCAAGGTCCCTACCTTTGATCTTATTTTGACAAGACAGGTGGAAGAATGTGGATAGAATTTTAAGACTCAAGGAATGAAGTATAATTTTTATTTCTAAATATATGATCACAGGAAGGAATTAGAGGCTAAGGTATTTGTTCCCTATGGGGAAAAGTTAAATATGGATCAAATTAGATCATGAAAAACTATAGTTCTTCATTATTCAGAGAATTTTTTAAAAAAAGGTTGATTTCATAATTGACACTAAGATATCTCTTAATGAACTTTTAAAATTAGATATTTCATTTTTTATCAGTTTTATTATTTGGATATTGTTTATTTTATTGCTCCTTTTCTAACTCTGCCCCTCCCAGAGTATTTATATACTCAACTTGTCTTGGCTTTACTGTACAGTCCTTTGGGGTTGGAAAAAGTCAGAGTCTTAATATTTTCAGATTTTAGATTTGTTCAAGAAATTATCTTCTCTTCTGTGTCTAATATACCAGAATATGTTTTCCCAGAGGTTTTAGGTCCAGGGACTTATCATGGATCCTTACTGAATGATCTTGATGAACCAGGATTTTACAAAGAATCTGTAAGACACCCTAGAAAACTAAAAAATACACAGGCATCCAGTAGGGAAACTAAAACTACACTTTACCCTTAGAATTATCTTCCTTACCAAATTTCGATAGCAGGGAATGGACAATTGATATAACAGTATTATCTCTACTATAGCAAAACCTATCAGCCTTAAACTTATAATGCTTGAGAAGTCTTATAAAGTCCTTTTGTCTGTTCAGTAAGGCCTGAGGAAATATCTATATTTTGTGTGCTGCTGGTAGCCTTAAGTTTTGCTCCATTTAGAACCTCTTAGGATATTAACTCTAATCTTTACCCAGCCTCCATCTCTTAGCTTTCCTGGATCTTCATTTTCCTAAATGATAAGCTTTTGACCTCACCCTTGAAGTACTCTTGGTTATGTTTATTCCTGGTTCACCCCAGGAGTAAGGAATACTGCCTAGGGTACAGAATTTTAATCCTCAATATGTAAAGGTAAGGAAGAAGTCAAAGGAAGGTCCCTGATAACAATCACTTCTCATGTGTGAAAATGTCTGGAAAGTAATTAAGTTGAGATTGTTACCCTGGCTAGAATTTAGCCTAACCAGGGGTATAGAATCTGCAGGCTCCAAGCCACATGTGACTCTCTATGTCCTCTAATGAGGCCCTTTGACTGAATCCAAACTTCACAGAACAAATCCCCTTAATAAAAGGACTTATTCTGTAAAACTTGGACTCAGTCAAAGGGCTGCACCTGGGGACCTAGAGAGGCACATACGGCCTCAAGACCATAGGTTTCCCATCCTTTTGGGCTAAACTATTCCTTCTGAAGTAATAGATGCACATGTTTGAGCTAGAAATATGAGTAGGCTATGAATTGTCAGAGGCAAAGAGGAGGCTATTCTAGCTGAAGGCAACTACATAAAAGTATAGGGCATGGCAGAGAACAGGATTTCCTGCAAAACGTCTCTGGCTACCAATTTGGATATGGGTTAGTTTCATAATCTGTTGGATCTTGTTGAGGTTAAAAAGCCCTAAACCTGGCCCACAGCATCCCTGAAAAGCCATGCCACTTCTACAGCCAACATGGAGTTTGTGCATCTGCCCAAGACTTAAAAACTAGAAGAACTATAGTGGCCATGCAAATAGATCATTGCAACATAGATTAGTCCAAGTTATATTCCCAATTTAGGTGGTATAAAGTAGAACCTGAATGACAGGTAGCTTGGTAGTTCCATTAACTGAAATAATAAACCTTTGCAAATTTAGAAAAGGAACAAGGTCTTCAGGAAAGAATTGATTAAAAGCCTAGAAGTTTTTTTTTTTTCTAAAGTAAAGTCTCATTTAGTCATTTAGTATAATGTGCCAATTGGTACTAGGCATTGATTGAGTATAAGAACTAGGAAATTTTAAGAAAATCAAAGATCCTATGTTCATCCTTAACTTTCTTACATCCCCCTCAAAATAAAAAAGAACCAATGTCAGATTCTGTGTGACTTTGCCTAAAGGCCTATGAAGGGCTAATGTTAGAAGATATTAATTACAGTCATAAATCAAAAGTTATAAGTCAGAAGCCCTAATTTTCAAAACTATAAATCAAAATGGAGGAGGCCCTTCTTTCAAAAGTTTAATAAAAATTAGTTTAAATGAAGGGGGGAAAAAACTTGACCTCCCACATTAGAAAGCATGTGGAATACTTGCACCGTTGTCTAGTGAATCAGACTTAAATCCACATTTGAATGGATTCAAGAGACCTATATAATTACATAACTTTCTTGTTTCTCATCACTCATACAGTATTCCATAAGGGATTTATCTCAGTAACAACATATTTCCTTTATCAAAAACCAAGCCCAAATTTAGTCCTATAAGAATCAATTATACATATGAAGGAAACACTTGAATTTTATCTTAAAACAGTAGAAGCAACCTGAATTCATGACTTGAAGGTAAATTTCTCTAAGTGGTGCATTTAACTCATTCATTTACAGCCATTCCAATAATCAGATTTTATATTTGGTGCCCTTAATACTGTCCATCCAAGTTATACAAAATCATTTGTGATTATGGGGGAGGGGAGAAAATAAGTTTTAACCTTTTGCTTTGTAGGAGTAACAATTGCAAAATACATAAATTTATGAGTAAAGAAAAACCTTCTTTAGAGTTTCCTCTCAGAGGAAATATCTGTTTAACAGAGAATGGCCCAAAACTAAGAGAAGAAGCAGATCATTAAACAAGTTAACTAACTAGAAGTTATGGGAATGACTAACCTATTTGGAAAACTTTAGCCTTAAGTATTTTTTTTTTTTTTGCCTTTTGGAGGGCAGTTGGGGTTAAGTAACTTGCCCAAGGTCACACGGCTAGGTTTTTTTGTTTGTGTGTGCTAAGTGTCTGAGGCCGGATCTGAACTCAGGTCCTTCTGACTCCAGGGCCGGCGCTCTACTCACTGCACCACCTAGCCACCCCACCCTTAAGTATTTAAAGTGCTTTTCTACTATGGTCAGTTCACTTTAGCTATTCAGTTATGTTAGTAGTTGTCATGCCAGATATCCCATCACAGATATGTATAATTCAAAATGTATGCTTTGAGTATCTACCTTATATATAAAATTCTGTTTAGTAGTAGGTGGTAAGACAAGGACACAATACCTACATCATTGTCATTCCACAGTGTGGGACCCCCCTCCTCTCACTTTCACTTAGTTTTCCAATCTTCTTCCCTACATCCTCTCTACTCTAATAGGGATTCCCCCCACCAGACCCCTATCTTAGCCAAATTGTTTCACTCCTCACTTGCCCATGGTGCTGTGCATATCCCCATTGCTTTACTTTTGTTCATGATGCTCCCACTTCTTGGAATGGCCTTTTTCTATGCCATTCTCAAAATGCATGATTTATAAGATTATATTGTAGATATATAACTATTTCTTCATTTTCCTTATCGGAGTTTGGTCTCCAAAGAGGAGTGTTTCGAGTCATTTTTTCTCTTTAATCTGTTGTTTCAGTCATCAGTTTTATGGAATCTGTTGACAATATAATCATTTTCTGACCTTTGATCCTGGTTCTTCTCAATAAGAATATCAGAATATTTTGATTTTAAAGAGTAAGCAGCTCATTAAGGAACTAATAGCTGTAGTCATGTTCCAATTGATTCTTTTTCCAAAAGTTTTTTTTTTAATATCCTTACTTTAATATCCTTTTAATATCCTTTAATAACCTTACTGCTACCTGTTTCCCACGGGTACTCATGATTATATTCTACCAGTCTAAAGGCAATTTTCCCCTCATTATACAATAGCTTGAAGAACATCACTCTTTTTAAGAAATTTGTCTTGGGATAAGTGTATGGAAACAATGGGAGAAAGTATGGTACAATGGAAAAAATGTTGACTAGGATATTACATGATCTGGGTTTGAATCTCCCTGTGTGACTTTGGGTAATTCAACCTCATTGAGTCTCAATTACCTGATCTAAAATATGAGGGTAGTATCAGATGAGTCATACATTACCTTCCAACTCAAAATCTATTTATTACAATTATGCATTAGGATAGGTAATACAATACTTTGTGATTCCTCTATAATTTATGTGGCAGCTATAAAAGTAGTCAAATCAGTTTAAAGACTTATTTATGGCTCTAATTTCTAGATAAAAGTAGATTATGTATTTATATTCATATACACAGTCTATCAGTATACATGCCTAACTACCTACTATGTGCCAGACACTAAGCACTGCAGATACAAAGATGGGCAAAAGACAGTCACTGCCCTGTAGGAGCCCACAAAGACATACAAAATCAATACAGTTAGGAGTTAGGGAACGTGGAGTGGATCAGCAGTATAGGTAATCAAAAAGTCTTTGTGTACAAGATTGCTCTTGAGCCATGTCTTGAAGGAAAAGTGTGATTTATGACTGAATGAATATGAGGTGGAGATAAGGAGGAAATGAATTTTAGGCTTGGGGAAAGGATCAAGGTAGAGTCATTGAGACAAAAAATGGAGTGCCATATATAAGGAACAGAGGCCAGTTTGACTGAACCATGCAGTATGGGAGGGGGAATGAAGAATGATGAGACTGAAAAGACAGAACAGAACAAAGTTGGAGAGGACATCAAAGATAAAATAATAGAGTTTATATTTTATCCTAGAAGCAATAGCAAGTCACTGGAATTTATTGAGTAGTGGAGTGACATGTTCAGTCCTGTGCTTAAGTAAAATAACTTTGGCCTCAAAATTCAACATGAGAATTGTTAGTTGGAATAATAGTAATAATAAATAAAAGAGAAAGGAAGGGAGGAAGGAAGGAAGGAAGTAGAAAAAGAAAAAAATAGATTATTTGACCCATTGCAGAATTGCATTTAATTTTCCCAGGAAGTCAAAGTAATGGTATGCATGCAGCATTCCAATAGAAAGGAGTATTACATATCCTGGCACATAACCCAAGTCTTCATGTCCACTGTCACTTTCTAACATCCAGGGTAGGTGTCATACCCTGGTATTTGTGAGAAATGTGTTAAATTGAAAGTGGGGAGGGAATTGAATGTTATGCAAAGAGTTGACAAACAGGATAACCCTTGATGCTTGGTTTCCATCTCTAATGCACTAAGAGCACAGAGGAGTGCTTGAGGGATGCATCGTTCTGTGGTTTGGGAATGACTGCAAAGGACAGAGATCCCAAGAGGTGTCCAGCCGTCTGCTTTTTAATTTATCATCTTGTCACCTTCCCACTCCTTTTTCTTTAGGGTTTAGATGAAAGAGGTGAGATATGAAGGAATATTCATTTCACTTTTAATTAAGCATTTGGTTAGGTTCCAGAAAGCCAGACTCCATTGCCAAGAAACAAAATAAAAACAGTGAAATCCTCTTTTCAGTGAATGTCAGGGAACTGGAACAAAAACCATGCTTGTGAAGAATTTTCTTACACATGAAAGGAGGCTGACTTACCTTTGCTTCAATAGTCAAAAATCTTTGCCTGTGGGTAGAAAAAGACTTTCCTATGTTGGAGTCATAGAAGTTGAATATTTATTGAACCCCTGCGGTGGATAGGTGGGGAGGAAGAAGAAGGCAGCTTAACTATAATTCAGCAATGCAATAAATTCATTTAGCAGAACATAAGAGGATTATACATACTGAATTATTTAACATTTCCATCATGATAGCAAAAATAAAATTATTCATGCAACATCATTAACACTATATTTTAACACACGGGATCATCACCATCATCATCATCACTTATCTGTTTCCTCCAAACATAAACCCTCATCCCTTGTATGAATGATAGAAAACTATGGAAAGCAAAATGCAATAAAAGTAAACTGAAATATGTTCTCCAAAAATAATCAGTTTATAAACAGTGGTGCCTATAACTATTAACAAAGCAGATCATACTGACCACCTCACTAAGACTAGAAAGCACCCTGAGAAGGTGGAGAAATAATTTGTTTTTTGTTTGTGTTTTTTTTTTTTTGGAGGGGGGAAGGCAGGGCAATTGGGGTTAAGTGACTCGCCCAAGGTCACACAACTAGTACGTGTTGTGTCTGAGGCAGTATTTGAATTTAGGTCCTCCTGACTCCAGAGCAGGTGTTCTATTCACTGCACCACCTATCAGTCCCAAAACCTTTTTTATTAGCATGCAAGAAAGGAGCAGGTCTTGATAGTTGGGAAATATTACAATTGGCTACAGCTGGGGAAAATGGTGTGGCTGATCATGCCTCTCTCTGACAATTAAGAAATGTTTGTTGTTTTATGGGATTCATCTGCCTCTTTTGGTTATGGCTAGGAGATCAGAACTAATGGGTTTTATCTCCACCAATGAGAGATCAAACCTCTCCTAATTGTATATGGAGAGACAAAGACACAAGAATTGTTTTTTGGTAGCTATGGCACCAGCTTAAACTGGTTGAGGCTTACAGACAATAAGTAATATCCCAAGGGCTAGCTCTGTGGGTGATAACAACATTCCCTTCCAAACTTTAAATAACTTTAAACTTATCCAGATAAGGACAATGCATATTTTTGAGTGAAGTGAGTTCAAGCAGATGCTAACAATTAGTACAGCATAAAATCAAATACTTCGTAAAATCAAAAAGGGAGAAATCAGAGGTAATTAATTTTTACCTTTCTATGATACCTAGATTTATATTGTATTCCCCACTTTTAATTTAATTAATAGTTGGAAATAATTTTGTTATCTTTCAGTCCTGTTTGACTCTCTGTGACCCTGTTTTGGAGTTTTCTTGGCAGAGATTCTGGAGTGGTTTGCCATTCCCTTCTCTAGCTCATTTTACAGATTAGGAGTTAAAATAAACAGGGTTAAGTGACTTGTGGAGTTTTATATAGCTAGGAAGTCTGAGATCAGATTTGCACTCATGAAGATGGTTCTTCCTTATTCCAAGCACAGTGCTCTATCTACCATGCCACTGAGGTGACCCTTTAATCATAGCTATGATTTATTAAATGTCATTCTTAATAGTATTTTATTTTTCTGGACTCCATAAAATGTGAAATTTCTTTTTTTTTTTTTGAAGAGAGGGGAAGGTAGAGCAATTGGGGTTAAGTGACTTGCCCAAGGTCACACAGCTAGTTTTTTGGTGTCAATTATCTGAGGCCAGATTTGAACTCAGGTCCTCCTGACTCCAGGGCCTGTGCTCTATTCACTGCACCACCTAACCACCCCAAAATGTTAAATTTCAATGGGCATGGGTTGGCCATGAATATATTTAAATATAAATAAATAATTATTATTTTATTTTTGTAATTTTAAAGATGTTTGAAGCTCAGTAAGAGATTTCTAGCATTCACATTTTCCTCATTAAATTACTTTTTTTTCGATTGTTTCTGCTCTATCCTTTCCCATAGTAAACAAATTTAGTAAAACTATTTTAGTTTAATTTTATCCAGTGTGTGTTATTCTTATTCACTGTGAATAATTTCTAATCTTTTTTTCCTAAATACTAAACTCCGCCCCCTAGTATTTTTTCTTCCATTTATGTGTCATGGGAGTTAAAAAGATAGGAGTTGGTAAAATCAAATAATATTATTTTGACTCAGATTGAAACTGTAAAGAAAAACATTGATGACTTAAACAAAGGTATACATCCGTCCTCACAATATAACAATGCAGATATAAAGAGCAGAGGCAGACATGATAATAACTGATGTTTGTAGAGTATTTTAAGGTTCTTGTAAATCACTTTATATACATGATTTGATTATATATGTATGATTTCTACTCATTTTACAGATGAGAAAACTGAGACTGTTAGAATAAGTAATTTTTTCAGTTAATATAACTAATAAGTTTCTGAAGTACAATTAAAACCCTTGTCTTTCTGACTCTGACCCTAGACACTATCCACTAAATTACTCTGTCTCTTAAATATATATATATATATATATATATATATTTATATATATATGTATGTATGCACATTTTTAAGGATTGAAATTCACTTCCTATGTAATATCTCATTTGAGACTCACTATACTGTAGCATAGGCACTATAGATGCTGATATGCCTGTTTTACAGATGAGGAACCTGAGGCTAATTTTTTAGGAATGTATGTTAAAGTAGCTAAATTAAAGATACACAAATAAAGAAACAGTTTGAACAAAACAGAAGGTTCAAAAAGTCAAACGGTTTTTGAGACCCCATGATTTTGAAGATGAAATTTCCTTAACCTTATTGTTTTTGAGCCTTTCATTGACTAGACTATTTTGTATTTATTGTTTCCTTTTTTATGATTAAAATAATTTAATTATTTAATCTGGAGGAAACATCCTGTGTCAGCATGAATTTAACATATGTTCCTTGGTTCTATTTGTATGGAACCTATGTGTATAAGTGTTTCTTAGGGCATGGAAGTTTTGTACAAATTTTATAAATGAAATAGTAAAAATCCACCAGGAAGTCCAAACAATAAGGCCACACTCCACTAAATGTTTAGTTAGTCAGGAGATCTTTTTCCCTTGTTCTTTTTCTGTGTAGAAAATGCAGGTCATAAAAGTCCCTATGTTCACTGCGTTTTCACAGGCCAAGTGAATTGAGCAATTATCCAGTGAATTACATCAATAGAGAAAGCTGATCTGAATAATTCATAACCAACAAGACAGCCCCCTCAGTTTTTTGGATTGTCCTAATCAGAATTCTTTTCATTACCTCGGTTTATATCTTTGACCTTGTGGAGACTGATTTTTGTCCATCGTCTCTATGTTATGAATACAGATATTGCATATAAAATTTTATGGATTATATCAGTACATCATGGATCCATGATTTCAGTCATGTGGTATTCCCTTTACTTATGCAGATTGCAGCCCATGTATGAGTTTTGAGTTTCTGTGGCCACAAGATGTTTAATCATCCTGTATCCAACTTGGTATTAAGCCCCTCGGAATTCACCTTGGCTGTTCCATTTCAATGTGATACTTAAAACTTTTCCATCTCGGTAGGACTTGTCAAAGTTAGTGCTTCTATAGCACAACTTTTGAGAACCCAGCATTATCTTTACTTTTATAAAGTATCAAAGGAAATCTTTGGTGGAGAATGTACTTTATCATTGATTTTGAAAATCAGAACTTTGTATTCACAAATAAATGTGTTCAAATGAAGAAATTGTTTAATGGATGTTAACGTTCCAAGTCCTTTCATAACCTGGATATATTGTCTAATTGAACCTTCTTACTGTTTCATGGGTAGGGCAGTGTATAGAGCACTAATCACAGAGTCAGAAAGACTCATTGTCCTGAATTCTTATCTGGTCTCAGACATTTATTAGCTGGATGACTCAACAGGTCCCTTAATCCTGCTTGCCTCAGTTTCTTCATCTGAAAAATGAGCTGGAGAAGAAAGTGGCAAACCACTCTGGCAGATTTGCCAAGAAATCCCCAAATGGGATCACAAAGAATCAGACATGACTGAAAATGACTCGAACACAGCCACTACTTAAGGATTTTATTTCTAATGCCTTAAAATCTTCTTTTTAAATGTCATGTGACAGTTTTTTCATGTAAAATAAATGGACTTGGAGGAAAGACAATCTAATGTTTTATTTTACTTTTTTCATAAACTTGAACTGATTCAAACAGTATTTGGATTTGTGGAAATGCTATTGAATTCTCCTTTAGAAATTGCTACACAAGGCCACCATTCAATTTCATTGGGGCAAAATGGTAAGAAATAATTCTTTTAGATGATTTATATCTGACTTCAGAAATTTTCTTCACTCAAATCATCTTCTTTTTGACAGTGTCCTTCAATTGTCAAATCAGTGGACACCATGTAAGTGTTCTTATTTAAAACTTCCATGATAAATGAAGGCAGAACAATTTACATATATCATAAATGGTGACAAAGTAACGTGTCTAGTAACATCTCTAATCCTTTTCAAAGAGACCTATAACATAAGATTCATATCATCAAATCACATTACTTTAATAAGATGCTACCCTTTTCCAAATGCCTCTGGTATGTTTTAAAATATCAGCATGAAAGTAGAGTTTTCCCATGAGTCCCATTTAGATTTCTCTTAGAATTCAGCTATTTTTAAGGAAAGATAAAGGTCTACCTCAGTTTTCAAATTAGATAAATAATAAATTTAAAGCCATCAATTGATTTCAAAGATCTGACAAGATATTTCAAAATATGAGAAAGCTTTCGCATTAAGAGTACTGAGCCATGTAATAACAAAGTCGAGGTCACATGGGATACCATGAATAGAGTGATGAATCTAGCGTCAGAGGACTTGGATTTGAATATATTTTTTAATTCAAATGCTGTACTACTTGCTACTTATATTGATTTCATATGACCAAGTCACTTAACATTTCTGAACTTAATGAAAAAATGAAGAGTTCCTCCCATCTCTATATCCCTAAATTTAAATTAAAATGCACTTTTAAAGAGTGACTGAGAAATTGTCCTACTGAGTCAGTATCCCCATCAAAGATAATAAAATTAACAGATTTGGACAATTTGAACAATTGATCCAGGGGTTTATAATAAATAGTAGAAATTTTGAGTGGAGTGATGTCTTCTTATCTCTGAGCTTTTATTCACAAGGATGGATTGTTTGGAATATAAAAACATTTAGTTAGCCTGAATTTGAGGCAAAGAAAGAGTTTTGCCTAGATGGTGATTTGTTTAGCTGATGTCTGTTTTGTCTCAATACATTTCTTTTGTTCTTTTCTTCATAATAATGACTTACCTAATTAGCTACCAAATTCCGTTTAGACTGTTGCAAATTTGCCCCATATTGAAGTCAAGTACTTACTTCAGTAAAAAAAAAAAAAATAATAATAATGTATGTCCATTTGTATAGTGACTGTTATTTGCCTAGCATTGTTTTTACAAATATTTTATCATTTGACCACCACAATCCAGCAGGGTAGGTGCTGATTATCCCCTTTGCTGTTTGTCCACTTTTTAGTGGATAAACTACTAAATTGCTGATTATCTACTTTATAGATGGGGAAACTGAGGCAAGCATATGTTAAATTTCTTGCCCGGGGTCACACAACTAGTAAATGTCTGAAACAAAATTTGAACTCAGATCTTTCTGACTAGATGGAATGGAAAACAGAAACCCTAATTCAGAAAGAAGAAAAACAATGTTGAAAGAATTTCACTCCAAAGTATGCTGGTCTTTCTTTCCCTTCCAGAACTTCTGTTTTAAACTTCAGCTCAAAGAGATAATACATCAAGTGATAAAACTCCTGGGAAGAAGAATTTAAATTATTGGAAGTCACATAAATCAGAGAAGCTATTTGATATGATAATTATGCCAAATCTGGGTCTGGGAACAAGTCAGTAGGCAGGTACATCTTTCACCAGTCTTCCTGTGATACAGGGGTTCTTAACCATGGCATCTGTGAACTTTCTCTTTAAAAGGTGATAACTATTTCAATATAATTGGTTTTCTCTGTAATCCTATGTATTTTATTTTATGCATTTAAACGCATTATACTTAAAGAGGGACCCATGACCTCCTAAAAGGTTATAAATCCCTGCTCTAATTCCTCTTCTTAGTATGATGATTCTCGATTCTCTCAAAGGCTTTTCTTCATATCTTTGAGTTAAAAAATGGGGAAAATATATGCTGGGTGTGCAGGGAGCACATTTCCAAATTTGAAATGTACGTAACCATTAATGTCACCACTATTAAACTTTTTGTAATATCTTAATTCAGGCACCAAAGGGATTAGCATTGAATCTAGTCACTTGCTTAACTCACTCGAGATTTTCCTTACAGTCCAGGAGGCTCTAAAATATGGATAGCGTTTGATTAGGGGGAAAGAGAGATAAGCAGTAATGTAAAAAAGAAGTAAGCAGACTTTTTTTTTTTTAATTGGACACATACTTAAATAGAAAAGGGAACTCCCAGTGAGGAAATTCTCTTTACCAAATATAAGCAATACTCCCTTTGAAATCTATAGTCTAATAAACAGTTGTCTGGGGGCACTTTGAGGTTAAGTAACTTACCTGGGGTCACATAGGCATTTTGTATCAGAGATAGGAATTGAAAGCAAATATTGCTCTAAAATTAGCTCTCTATTCACATTGCCTCTCTAAAAGTGGATAACATGAATAAAATAAAGGCACAAAGATGGAAAAGAACATGGTATGCCCATGTAGAATGGTAGAGGAAAAAAAATTGATTAACAGATCCAGTACTGGGAAACAGCAAGAATAAAGGTGACAAGATTAGGAGAATTAGGAAAGTCATGCAGAGGAATTTAGAATAGAGACTCTAAGACATAGGTCCATTTCAGGTTTTTGAGAAAGGATCAAGTTGTTGAAAGTATAGTCTAAGAAAGGTTAGATTGTAGGACAGAATAGAGACTGAAGTCAGGAAGGCTAGCAGGGAGGTACTGATATATTCTAAATAGCATGGGTCTGCACTTTGGGTCTAAATCTCTCAGAGAGATTTTGAAGAATTGATTTAACTGGATATAGGGGATAAAGTGTAATAACTCAAAGATGATACCAGGATTTTGAGTTTGGAATCCCTAAGTTGGTATTATTGACAAACACAGGATGCTGTTAAGGGTAGTGTGCTTAAGGAAAATGATAAATTCAATTTGAGACATAAAGTGTTTAAGCTATGTACTATACCTTAGGGAGCATCTATACTGATTCACTAATGTTATAGATGAGGAAAATAAGGCCAAGTGAGAATTATAGGAATGGAGTTAGAGATATGGAAGGCATTATCATAGATGTGAGAGCTGGAGATCTGCAAAGGAATGACCTTCCATTCAGAAGTACTGTGAAGAAAAAAACAAGTATATGGGCCAAGGACTAATCTTAGGAAATGTCCATGATTAAAACAGAGGAGGAAGAACTGAGCCAGGAATAAAGATAGAAGTGTTTGGAACCAGGAGAATTTGGATTAGAAAGGGGTCATGGAGACAATGAGAGGAGAATATTTCAAGAAGTAAAAGTCAATATGAAATATTGTAGAGGAAGAGGAAGAGGAAGAAGAAGAAGGAGGAAGAGGAGGAGGAGGAGGATGAAGGAAGGATAGAAAATCCATAGGATTTGTCAAGAGAGAGGTCATTTCTGACCTCTGAAAAAGAACTGTTTAATTTAGTGGTAAGAAAGAAACTAGATTTCAGTCAGTCATTAAGCACTTTTTAAGTGCCTACAATGTGCCAAGCACTGGACAAAGTTCTGGGAATTATAAGTAACATAAAATATAATACTGAGTGATGATTATTTCTATCTCATATTAATAATTATTGAATTAAGATGAGGATTTTTTCCAAAGCCTGTGGGTTGTTCATTGTCTGAAGGACATTGCTGATAATGAGGCTGAATTAACTTTCTCCTCAGTCTTATTCAGACCACAATCAGGTGGGGAAGCCCATCATGCTCTACACAGGTTTGGGTGGAGATAAATTCTTTGATTAGATTGCCCAAGGCTAGGCAATTTGGAAGTAAATGACATAATCAAAGTCACATTCTGTAACCCCTCATTAGACTAGGTTTACCTCTCATTATAATATTCATTCTCTCTTACTATTTGTTAACCAATCATTTGATTGCCACCCTTAAGAACACCTTCTCTTAACAGGAGCATATAAACTGTGAGCCCACTGACATGATTTATCTTTGCCATTTGAGAGTGTCACTGACCCATTTTACTAGTAATAAGCTAGCATTATTAATAGAATGATTAATTACCTAGACACTGTCTCTCAAATTTTTTAAATATATCAGTGCCTACTCTCAAGAAGTTCATGGTCTAATGGAAGAGACAACATGAAAGCAACTATGTACAATCGAGCTATATACAGGATGAAATGTAAATAATCAACAGACAGAAGGCTGAATTAGGTGGTGAAAAATTGAAGGTGACCTAGTATAGACCACCCATTCAAGAAATTAATTTTTTTTTGGAAGGGGGAAGTGACTTGCCCAAGGTCACACAGCTAGAAAGCATTACATGTCTGAGATCAAATTTGAACTCGGGTCCTCCAAACTCCAGGGTTGGTGCTCTATTCACCAATCTACCTAGTCACCCCTCATTCAAGAAATTTAAAAGTCCATTAAGACATTAATGAGAGTAGTTGAAGAAAGTAGTAGGATCAAGGAATGAATTTTCAACAAAGGCAAGACCTCTGCATATCTAAAGACAGAGTGCAGAAGGGGAAGTTAGAGATAAAAGATCTTAATAAAAGAGAGGGTAGGTATCAGGATACAGTGCCACAATAATAGAGAAAGGTTGAGTTCAGGAGCTATAAAGGTAATGGGAATTTGAAGACCTGACCTTAATAGGCAAAATGTAATCATGTGGAGCCTGTGGTGGAAGTAGTTTGCTAAAGGGTGGAACAGAGCTGAGAGGAAGCTAGGAGTCAGAGAAGTTTGTGTGGTGGGAGAGAGAAGACACAGGCAAGGAGACAGCTAGGCTTGTGAGTGTTTGTGGGAAGGATTTGGGATACTGTTGCTCTCTGTGGTGTTATTGTATATAGATATCTCTCTTGCTATGATGACTTTGGTTTCTGGTGTTGGGATCTGGCTTTCTGGTGTCAATAAATGTTTTTGCTTCTGTCTTCTATATGGAAAGTCTGTTATATTTTGCAATTCAGAACTACACCAGCAATTCATAATCATCATTGGTACTGTAAATATCTTGTTGGAACTACAGGAGCTTAAGTGGAGTCTTAATGGTTTGTTTGTTTATTCTTACCTCTGCAGACTAAAAAGAAGGATGAGAGAAGAGGTATAGAAATAGAGATAGGTTGATAAGATGGGAATGAAATATTATAATGATTCCTCCTTTCCAATTAGGCTATCACCATATCTATTTCTCTACTTTTCACACATAGGTGATTTTATGACCCAAATTCACTTTTTTAATGTTATATTGTATAGTACCAAGAAGAAGATTGGCATAGTAGACCAGAGCTAGCTTTAGAGGCAGAAAGACCTGGGTTCAAGTCTCCTTTGTTGACTTTATTGATTAAGTGATTCTAAATAAGCCTCTTAATCTCTCAGTGCAATGCCAACTACAAAGTTACAGAATAATACTTTGGCCACATAATGAGACAGAACTTATTGGCAAAGAACTGGATATCAGGAAAGATTGAAGACAAAGGGGCCACTAGGTGGCGCATTGAGTAGAGCGTCAGCCCTGGAGTCAGAAGGACCTGAGTTAGGATCCGGCTGCAGACACTTAATGCACACAAACAAAAACCTAGCCATGTGACCTTGGGCAAGTTACTTAACACCAATTGCCCTCCAAAAGCAAAAAAAAAAAAAAAAAAAAGATTGAAGACAAAAAGGAAAAGGGGATGACAGAGGACAAGATGGATAGATAGTGCCATGGAAACAATGAACATGAATTGGACAGAATTGGGGAGATAGTAGAGGATAGAAGGGTCTGGGGTGCTATGGTCCGTGGAGCCACAAAGATCCAGATGTGATGAATGACTCAACAAAACAGCAAGATCAGCATAGGGAGATGTCTCCCAAGAAGCTTCCTACAACCAAGAAGCTTCCTACAAGAAGCTTCACAGGTCCAGTCCAGAAAATCTTTAGACAAACATAAAATTCCTACTGGAGGCATCATGGCATAGTAAGTAGAGGCATTTACATAGTGCTTTAAGGTTTACAAACACTTTACAAATATTATCTCATTTGATCCTCACAACAATCCTTGGAGGTAGGTGCTATTATTATCCCCGTTTTACAGATGAGGAAACCAAGGTTAAATGACTTATTCAAGGTCACATAACTAATAAATGTCTGAGACTAAATTTGAAGTTGGGTGGTCCTGGCTGAGCTGGGGTTGGGGGAGGAGGGTGGGTCTTGTGTTGAACCACACAGCTCCCTCTTAATAGAAGGATGGCCTCTGGGTTGGGAAGACTTGGTTCAATTCCTACCTACTGATAGTTACTGTATATACTAGATCCAGAAGTGCCAGCAAGATTTAAAGCTTCAGATCAGTTGTCAGTCTTCATCAGTTAAAGAAATTATCTTAATAAATGTTGCTTACAACAGTAAAAGTAAAGCTCTATCCCCTTTCTCAACCACAAAAAAAAAAATCACATAGCTTATAATATCCATTTTTAATGGAATATGCTTCTTATAACGATCTATCTATCTATCAAATTGATACAGGAAGTCAGAAAAAATGCTATTTGACTTATGGAAATGGAAGATTCTCCCCAGAAATAGTAGATTAAAAAAAATAAGTAGAATAATTAAGAATTATTTACTAAGCACCTACTAAGTTGTAGTCATCACGTTACATAATTTAGTTACTCAAGATTTTATATCTGGCATTTGTATTCCATTGTGAGAAGAAAGAAAACTTTACCCTCTCCCAACTTACATTCTTGCTTTGGAACATAGCTTTCATTCAACAAAAGAGGTCAGCTCAGGGGTGCACAGTTATTCTAACTGCTTCCTTTTGGGTTTTCATTTCCCCTACAGGGCAATTGCTTTGAAGGGAACCACATCCTCTGTCTAAGCAGAACAAAATGGAAATCTATGTACATTCTTCTGACTGTGACTCATGACCCATCTGGCAAAACTAAGAATTGAAAAAGTTGTCTCTAGGATAGTGCTTCTCGAATCCTAAACTGAGGCTGAGTTTTCATAACATATTTAATGCCTATATTTTTTTTCATTATTTCATACTAAGGATCTGTAAAACATTTGGGAGATCTATTAATTTTCTTGCACAACTATCCATCTGTGACATCAGTGATGGCTGACTGAGTTGGTTATCATTTGGGCCCTAGTTTTTTCATTTTCTTACCCAACTAAGGTCTCAATAAATCACAATTTCACCTCTATGGTTTCTAATGGGCTTTCCATAGGAATGCCCATTCTTTTCTTCTTATAGCACCCTCTCACTAAATATACACATAACTCATTTTCTCCTATTTTCCTCATATCTATTCATTATCTGATTAGGTGTTTATTTGTGTATATACACACACAAGTGTGTGTGTGTGTGTGTGTGTGTGTGTGCTATAAGAACAGCTATGCTTATGTTACATGTACTCACTCAATATAAGGAATCTGCAATATACACACACATATAATTATGTGTATATACACGTGTGTTTATACACATTCATACATCTGGGCATGTAAATATAGATATTACTTATACATATGCATATGCATCCATATATCTGTATATGCATGTGTGTGTGCATGTACATCTATAACTTTGAGTCTATGTCCTTTCTTTATTGGAGTTATTTTTTTCTCCCCCAAAACTCACTTGTGAGGAGTCATATAAACTTTGTCCAAAAGGAAAATGACAAGATTAAGATACTTCAATAAGATAATGAACCAAGTCTTTTCCTTTTCCTCTGTAAAATAATTTTAGAAGTTGAAATACTGCTCAGAGAGTATGTTGTGAATTATGTAAATCTCACTTATTCTAATCAATTTTTACCTTGTTCAAAGATTTCAAACGTATGCAAGAAGAAAGGGAAGAAATTATAATTACAGTTTATTCTCTGAAACAGCAAAGGTTAAAAAAATTATTTCAGTGTGTTTAAAATCAGAGCTAGAAATCAATTCATCTTGCTAAGACAAATAGAAGATGAATTTTAAATATATTACATGAAGGACTGCCAGGATTATGCTGAGCACATTAAAAACAAACACATTTGCAAACAAATTAACTGTCACTAGCCAAATATTTCCCTAAGATACATTTTCATGAATATATATAAATATATGTAATTACTATACATACACATATACATAGTATATATTTTAAATATATGCACCCATTTGCAAACAGATGTATGTATTTGTGATATTAAAATAATATGTTTTTACTTAAATTTAAAAATATTTATAGATTTCATAAAAACAAACAATACTTTATTTAAGAGATACAACACCTTATATAGTAAGACTATTGGGGGCAAAAAGGGAACTAGTTTTTTTTTTTTTAGCTTCTCTTCATCTGAAAATAAACAAATCCCCAAATGAAGATATTTTGTCTGCATTTGGACTAAACTTGTAAATGGACATCTGTTCTAGAATGAGATGATATGGTAACATTTTCATTGATCTGGTGTGGTATAACAGATTTGCCAGTAATGAATTTTTTGTATTCTATAAGTTTTAAGTCTTCATTATTTTGCTATCTTCCCTGTGTTATTTTATTTATCTTCTTTTATCTGAATCTTAGGCTAAATTATGGATTTTTTAAAAAAGTCATGTTTTATAGCATATCCAAGTCTAAATCTTTGAGCTTTTAGATTTAAAAATAGTTTCAACAAGTTTTCTCTATTAACTTTTCAATTATCCATAGAAATGAACATTTTCTTATGTTTTCCTTTTTGTGAATACTTAGGTTTGCAATGATCTACTCTTATGCTATCATTATTTAAAAATTAAATTATTTATTTTTAATTTTCAACATTCATTTCCATAAGTTTAAAATTTTTCCCCCTCCCCTCCAAGATGGCTTGAAATCAGATATGGGCTCTACACATGCATTCCTGTTAAACATGTTTTCACATTAGTCATAATGCATAGAAGAATTATAACGAATGGGAAAAACAATGAGAAAGAAAAATAAAACAAAACAAAAAGGAAAATAGTCTCCTTCATTCTGCATTCTGACTCCATAGTTCTTTCACAGGATGTGGCTGTCACTTTCCATCATGTATCCTTTGGATACATGGAATTGTTTTAGGTCCTTGCATTGCTAAGAAGGCTAAGTCTATCAAAATCAGTCCTCACACACTATGACTGTTACTGTGTACAATGTTCTCCTGGTTCTGCTCCCCTACTTACCATCAGTTCATATTACTCTTTGCAGGTTTCTCTTAAGTTCACCTGTTCATTTCTTCTAGCACAATAGTATTCCATTATATTAATATACCACAGCTTGTTTAACCATTCCCCAGTTGATGGGCATCCCCTCAATTCCCTATACTATCATTTAAAGAGAAAAAAAGGTTTTAAGTTTTGTTTTTATTTCTTATAATAACATTCTGCCTTTCTAATTACTGGTTCAAGAGACAGCTCCAAAACTAGTTGTTCTAAAGCATTACTTCCCATCCTCAACATTGTTTTTATTGTGGTTTTTGTTGTCCAGTCATTTTCAGTTTTGTCTAACTCTTCATGACCCAATGTGGGGGTTTCTTGGCAAAGATACTGGAATGGTTTGCTATTTCCTTCCCCAGCTCATTTTACAGATGAGGAAACTGATTTTACAGATGAGGAAACTGAGCCAAACAGGGTGAAGTGACTTGCCTATGATCACACAGCTAGTAAATGTCTGAGGCCAGATTGGAACTCAGGAAAATGAGTGTTCCTGACTCCAGACCCAGCACTCTGTCCAGTGTGCCACCTAGCTACCCTACCCTCAACACTACATATCCAATGAGAGAGAGAGAGAGAAAGATGAACAAAAGATTGAATGAATATATGAGTAAAATAAGTAAATATAGAACAGAAAAGAAGAAAATGGAATAGACTAGATTATAAATTTCCCAAGTCAGAGACTGTTATTTCATGTTTTGTTTTGTTTTTTCTCCCACATTCTAGTTCAGCTACACACAGGAGTTGAATAAATTGCAATTAAATTTAATTGAGTTGTAACTTCTATAGTCATTAACCATTTTAAGGCAACTATTTTTTTTTCTGAGCACTGTGCTAAATAAAGGTTTTAGGAGATGCACAGTCACTTAGGGCTTGGTCCCTATCTTTACAGTCTAGTAAAGGGGAAAGGACATCTATGTAAATGTGTAATTCTCTGTAATAAATATAATACAGAAAAAGTCTACAGTTGAGATGAATCCTATTTTTGTCAGGTTACAGGAAGGTAAAGATGATTTGTTTTTGAGGTAATCATTGACTTTTGCTAATATGAAAAGGAAATGATTTATAAAATTAAGGATTGAATGTGTATTAACTGAAATAAAATCATATATGAACATGATAATATTAGAACAGATATAATCATCATTTTTCCTGATTATTAATGCAAATTATTAGATTTACAACTAGAAAGCACTTTCATGATCAGCTGATTCCAACTCTTCACTTTTTCAAGTAAGGAAATTGAATTAAAACTGCTGTCTAAGACTATAA
The DNA here is from genome assembly GCA_011680675.1 of Gymnobelideus leadbeateri. Classification (NCBI taxonomy): domain Eukaryota; kingdom Metazoa; phylum Chordata; class Mammalia; order Diprotodontia; family Petauridae; genus Gymnobelideus; species Gymnobelideus leadbeateri. The sequence goes on from WOXC01010789.1 coordinate 1,039,961, forward strand.
TTAAAATTTCCGATTTTATGAGGGATTGTGAGTTGTCCAGTTTGCCTGGGGGGTAGAGTTTATATAGGGAGAGTAGTATGACATAAGGCTAATTAGGCATCTGAGTGTCAGATTTTGGAAGGCCAGATTGGAATATAATTTATATCCAGGAGATAATGGAAAACCATTGGAAGGTTTGTATGGGACAGTATCATAGGATGGATGATTTATAGCCTGAAAAGCCCTTAAGGGACATCTAGTGCAAACACCTCATTTAATGGTTGGGTAATCTGACAGAAGCTCAGAAGGCTAGTGATTTGCTCTGGGTCACCCAGGTAGTAAATGGTAGAGTCAGAATTTGAACCCAGAACTTTCATCTCCCAATCCAAGCAAGATCTGTCCAAAAGGAAGATTAATTTAACAGTGGTGTGGAGGAGACATTATAGGATGGAAAGGATGGAGGCTGAAGATTTATTAAGTATGATAGTCCAGGCATTTGGTCAAGAGGGTCTATAATCCAGCATTGACCGTGATAATTTAAAAGACCTAGTCAAGAAACAGTGCCAAAGTAATTGATTGGATGCAAAGGAAATGCTTGTTGTATTCCATAAATTAAATATGTATTTTTTCTTTTTGCCTTTTGGAGGGCAGTTGGGGTTAAGTAACTTGCCCAAAGTCACACAGCTAGGTTTTTATTTGTGTGTGCGTTAAGTGTCTGAGGTTGGATCTGAACTCAGGTCCTTCTGACTCCAGGGCCGATGCTCTACTCACTGCACCACCTAGCCGCCCCAAAGATGTATTTTTTAAATATGCAAGATAAGATGAAAGATTTCCATGGGAAACACTGACTGAATGGTGGTTTTATTAACTTTACAAAAGAAAATCAAAAATTTGGGGGAGGATTTTGAAAAAAAAAAACATCATTTTGGGCATGTTGAGCTTGAATGGTTTATTTTTAAGACATCCAAGTCTGTTGTTAAGGTTTTCTAAACAATGAACTTCCATGGTGGAGAAGTAGATTTACATCTGGAGCTTGGGAGAGAGGTTGAGGTGGAGAACATACAAGTCACGTGCATTGATGTGACTGTGGAGACCATGGCTCTGAATGTTGTCGCGTAGGGAAAGAGTCTAAAGAGAAGAATTTGAGAGTTGCAGGAGCAGAACTATCTGGAACACAATATGAAGTGTTCATGAAGAGAAGTTAAAGAAGGAGGCAGATGAGAGGTGATTAGAGGAGGACAAGAAGGAGAATGCAGTGGCAAGACAGGGGAAAAGGAGGGCTTTAGTCAATAAGAATATGACCTTGCACAACTCAGGGACGATGAGGACTGAAAAAAAAGGCATTGGATTGCCTATTAAGGTATAACTTTACTTTCTGTAGAGTGAAGTCAATATGTTCATCTACCAAAATGAATGGGGTTTGATATCCTCCAGGCATTTTCCAACTTCAGGTTTATGAACCTATGAGGTTAACTAAATTGAGTATAGTCTACTGTGTATATGTATCAGTTATCATGGTCAGTAGACATTTATTAAGTGTCTATTATGGGTCAAGCACTGTGCTAGGTGCTGGGCATAAAAGTATGAAAAAAGAAAGACAGCCCCTGCCCTCAAGAGATTAAAATCTAATTGGAAAGAAAACACAAGAAGAAAAATAGAATAGGGGGCTAACATGGGGTATCTTAGGGAAGGCACCCAATTGGGGGTAGGGTTATGGTGTAGAAATAGAGAAATCCGGGGTAGTACCAGTAGGAATTGAAGAGATATTCTCAGCAGTGCGCACTCCCTAAATAGAGGTTTGGGAGTTTGTGGCTCCACACATAAATCAGAAGAGTATAATAAAGTGATTAGTTGCAGTAACAAGGCAGATGGAACCTTACAGGATGCCAATCTTCCTAGGGGGCAAGTTGGAAAGTCAGAGATGTTCCAGAGTGCAGATGTCCCAAGTAAGAAATGGTGGTGGTGGTGGTGGGGTGTGTGTGTGTGTGTGTGTGTGTGTGTGTGTGTGTGTGTGTGTGTGTGTGTGTGTGAGAGAGAGAGAGAGAGAGAGACAGACAGAAAGACAGACAGACAGAGACAGAGAGAGATAGAGTGGAGGCATACTTTTTAAAAAATGTAAGTGAAGAAGATAAAGGGCTATAGTTCAAAGGGGCAATACATTTGTTCATCTCCCTTTGTAAAATAATATTTCTTAAAACTCACAGAGGCACTACAGTTATCAATGAGGTAAGAGGAATAACCGTCTTGGTCCCTTTCCTCCCAGGCAAAGAATTCTCTTATTTTTTGCCAGAGACTTTCAAGATGAGGTTCTGAGAATGAGGGCAAGCCTAGAAGTTCCTTCCTCTGAGGTCCAGATTCACTCATTACTTGTAGATGAACAGAGCTAATCGTCAGGAGCTACCAGGATGGAGTTAAGAAGGTGATACTTCCCACCACTTACATTTCACTTCAATCCCCTCAGAACCTTATTTTGACTCTTTTATTCCATCCAGTTAGGAAACAGAATGAGGTAGAGACTGGACCATGTATAGAGAGCTCCTATAGGAAACAGGTAGGTTGCTCAGTGGATAGAGCACTGAGCCTCGAGTCAAGGCCTGAGTTCAGATCTGGCCTCAGACCCTTACTAACTAATGTGACCCCAGGTAAGTCACTTAACTTCTGTTTCCCTTAATCCACTGGAGTAGGAAAGTGCAAACCACTCCAATATCTTTACCAAGAAAACCCCATGGACACTATCATCCACAGAGTCATGAAGAGTTGGATATGACTGAATGGACTGAACAATAGCCACTGTAGGGAACTCCAGAAGGGAAGAATTCTCTCATCATATAGGTCAACATATTCTCTAGATCACTAAGAGTTTAAGTGGCTTAACCAGAGAGGCACAGCCACTAGATGTTACAGGCTGGACTTTAACTCAGGTCTTCCTGACTTTGTGCCCAGCTGTCTTCCCACTACGCCTTGCTGTCTCTCATCAGGAGATCCAATTCAGTTATTGAATTAGATCTAGCTTTATTTTTGACATTGGCATACCATATCTTTTGTCCTTGCTTTGCTCCTGACCTCCTCTTACCCCTTCTAACATAAATCTTTGATCCCTACTGCCCTATACCCTTCTTAATATTTCTTTGGACTACCATCTCCTATTGCTATACAAGGATGACATTTATCTAGCTTACTAAAATCATCCTGAAAGCTAACCTGATTTTGCAAAAGACAATCCTGACTTTGGAATATCACACAGAACATATAGAAGTAAGGAAGTAAGAGATCACTAAGAGGTTTGGCCCTGGATGTTGATAGGCAAGAAAAAAACATCTGATCTCAAGATTCCATGAGAAAAGCTGTGCTTTTTATTTTTTGTCTTCCAGAATTTTAATGTAGAATCTGGTCACTTGACAATAGTATTTGCTTTTGATGATTCTTTAGGGTACTTTTAAAATATGTGACTTCATTAGGAAATATGTATTGAGGTGATAATTGATCTCTAATTTCAATATAGTTTGTTAAATATGTTTATGCACTACAAAATTAATTTACATTTACAATACTCAGGAAAAGAATTGAGAATAGATGGCTTGAATATTTTATGATTTTGGGCGGGGGGGTAATTGGATGTTGAGGTACTCTGCTCTTGTATTTATCTTAAGGATAACAAATACATTTAACTTGAAATAAAGAATAGCTTATTTTGAGAAATGCTGACTAGTTGGGGGAAAAGCAGTGATGTGGAAGACAAAAAAAAATGAAAACAATACACTTGTTACAAAAATGAATGCAGAGATAGAAAACCCCTTAACCCTGGAGTAGCTTTTGCTCAGAACAATAACTGGGTCTCAGATAGGTTTAATTTAATATAGGTGAAACTGGAAACTCTGTCTCTTATACTGAAATACTCAATGAAATTGAACAAGTTGAACATTCTATTACTGGCCTTGACTGGCCATTCTGCATCAGAATGAAGAGTCATTTTACAGAAGTATTATTGAAAAATAGAGATTTCAACAGTGAAATCTATTATAAAATTCCTTTCTGAGGCTTTTGATATAGTGTCTAAATTATAATGAAAAAAGAATGAAGGGAATTATTCCATCTTAATTTTTTAAAATTTCTTTTTGTTGATGAAATAGTAGACTTCACAGTTAGAAGGAAGCAGAGATCATTTAATCCAACTCTTAGCTGATACATGAATCTCCTCTATGATATCCCTTATAAATAGACACCTAGCCTCTTGTGATGGGGAGTTGCCTCCTGAGGCCCATTCTATTTTTCAGCAGCTTTAATTTTTTGGAAATGTCTTCTTTCATCAAGCCAAAATCTGTCTTCATTTTGTCTTCTGCCCATTTATCCAAATAAATTATGTTTTTCCACATGGCTATCTTTAAAAATATTTGGAGACAGTAATTATCTCTTAACCCCCTTCATCTCTTTACCAAGCATTCGTAGACCAGTGGCTCTTAATCTGGAGTCCACAGACCCAAAAGGCGTCTGTGTGTAGATTTCAGAAGAGCTATGAACTTGAATGGGGCGGGGGGAGGGGGGGGGAGAGAAATCACATCTTTATTTCAATATAATTGCTTTCCTTTGTCATCTTACGTATTTTATTTCTGCAATTAAAATTCTCAGATAGGCTCCATAGAATTTCACAGAATACCAAAAAGCATCCAAGACATAAAAATGGTTTATCATTTCCAATTCTTTTAACTAAGGATCCTGGCATGGTTTCAGGTCCTTAAGTCATTCTATTTACTCTCCTTTGGGTGGGTTCCAGCTTCTCAATGTTTTTTTTCTTAAAATGTTGTACCCCTAAACTGTATACATAGTTAGGATGCCTACCTGCCCAGAAGAGTATAACAGGACTTTAACATCTCTTTTTATGAATTATATACTTTTATTAATACAAAATTAGGATCATGTATTTTGTTGTTGTTGTTGTTTGGCGGGGGGGTGGGGGTTGGCCAATAATGTCACATTAATTTTCATTGACCTGGAAATCCATTGAAACCCTCAAGTCCTTTTTCACATAAAATAATGTTTAGCCATATCACCCTTGTTCTTAATATGTAACAATTAAGTTTTAAACCTATATGTAGGAGCCTATATTTATCCCTATTGTGTTCTTACTAGAATAGTTCTAAGTTTTAGCCTCTGGAGATCTTGAATTTTATCATTCAATATTTTACTTATCCCTTTGAGGTCTGTGTCATCCAAATATTCAATAAGCATACCAAAACAAAGTTTTCTTCCATATTTGCAAATGTTGACAAGAGTAAAGCTATTCAGTTAGCTTTTATATAGACAGTAAAGGTATTTCTAGATAGTACCATAAAAATTCAAATCTTTTTAAAGATCTTCACAGAAAAAAAAAATTCAACACTTTTCAATGAATTGTCAGGAAGTCTACATATCCCAAACTCCCAAAGCTTCAGACCTCTTTATTTCCTCACTCCTTTTGCATAAAACAACAAAAGCTAGATCATCTAATGATGCATTTATATGTGAAGGATTTATGAGAGAACTTGGACAAGAGATTCACAGCCATAGGCATCAGAGTATGCAATTTACATACCCACACAGCTCCACTGAAGTATAAATTTTTCCTATTTCCCACTCCACAGAAAAAGATGTAATTGTCTTCTTTAGAAGTGAATCACTTGCAAATATTTATTATGCCTTCAGGATACAAAACAGTCTGCTATGTAGGGTTACATATTCAGTATTACACAATATCTTACCCTCTAAACTTTCCCCTCCCCCCCAAAAAACCCTTCTATGCAAAAAGAGACACAGTAAACAAATATACTGCCTTAGATGAGCTTAATTGGGAAGAAAGCTTAATTGGGAGTAAGTTAATTTCTGCATCTCTCCCCAATCCCTACCCCACCCCAACAAAAACTCACACAAACAATGTACAAAAATTTTATTTTTTTAATTAATCAAATATATTTAACAGCAATGGTAATAATAGTCTATGTGATTTTGCCATTAAAAGCAACTCCCTGTGGATACTGCCTCTGCCAATACTATTGCAATTTACATATGAATTAATAAATGGATTCTAGGGATTGTTATGAATCACAGTGATCAAGGGACTTACTCCAGGGTCACACAATTGGTAAATGTTCCATTGGTGACTCAAACTCAAATGTTCTTTTTTCTTTTTCTTTCTTTTTTTTTTTTTTTAAGAAATTGGAGTTAAGTAACTTGCTCAAGGTTACACAGCTAGTTATTTATGTGTGGGTGCTAAGTACTGAGGCTGGAACCTATCCAGGGTCATCCCAACTCCAGGCCGGGGCTCTTACTCACTGTACCACCTAGCTACCCCTCAAACTCAAGTTTTCTTGACCCCAGCCCAGAAAAATTTCACTAGAATATATTGCCGTCACCTTCAACAGAATTGAGGCAAAAATAAAATATGAAAAGAATAATCATATTTAAATATGAAAAATAATGCCTAAAATTAGAGACTGGAGAGGGATTTTCCATCATATGTGGCTATTCAATATGGAGTTTCATAGTACCTCTTACTGTCTCTTTTAGAACAGAGAGAAATATGTAAAGAAACTGCCTTGAAACTAGTCTACTTTAAAATTCAGTCATTTTCTGCATCATTTTTCAAGCAATTAAAGACAAAACTGAATAAAAAACATCATTTGACTGTTCCATTACTTTTTTTGGAGGGCAATTGGGGTTAAGTAACTTGCCCAAGGTCACACAGCTAGTGTGTGTGTGTGTGTGTGTGTGTGTGTGTGTGTGTGTGTGTGTGTGTGTGTGTGTGTGTGTGTGTTAAGTGTCTGAGGCGATTCCGAACTCAGGTCCTTCTGACTCTAGGGCCGGTGTTCTACTCACTGCGCCACCTAGCCTTCCCTGTTTCATTATTTTCTATTTAATTTTCTTTCCTGCCTTTCTCTTCTGTTTCTTGAGGTAAAGATTAATTGTTGCTTTATTGATGTCAGCCAATTAGATTTCAAAATAGAAGCAAAAATAGTATGCAGTTTGTTTTCCTATTTCCATTTTTTCTTTGACTTTGGACCATTAGTTAGAATTTATCTATCACCTACAGATAAGGTCTTACTGTTTGAGAAAGAACTCTTAGAACCAAAGGGTTTGGAAAGATGTCATTTATGTATTCATATAGTTATTTATACCAAAAAGTCCAAAGATTCAGAAAACTAGGCTGGCTTACTTAGATACAATCAGTCATCATATCCATATACCCTTCCCAAAGCAAAGGCCTCAGCCATCCCTTCCTTCTTCCAAACACTTTTCAAAGTGCCTTTTTATTTCTTTTCTGGGACCAACTGGGATACTAGCTAATTTTAACCAGATTTCACTTTTATAAATCAGGAGAAGTGTTGTGATTTTCATCAGTCAATGTTATATTACCATTCAATCAATAAGCATTTTTTAATGTTTCTACCATGTGCCATGCATTTTACTAAGTACTGGAGATACAAAGACAAGAGAAAAAATCTTTGCTTTCAGGGAACTTAAATATTTTCATTTGAGACTTGTTTTATTTTGTTTTCAAAACTTGTTTTGATTTTACTTTAAAAATAAAAAGCAACTTATAAACAAATATCAGAATTATGTCAAATTATTTTAGTTGAGACAAGTACAAATAAAAATCAGTATAGAAAGTGGATGGTATTTATTATACATAAGAGGAATATGCTTTTAAAACATGAACGAATTTGGTTCAAGTTGTGTTTTATTAGTTGTTTTTGTGTTTTAGACAAATACTTAGTTGTCTTTGTATTTTAGACAAAAATTTAATATACTAAATGCACGACTATGGTAGATAAAATGTTTAGCTCTTCTTGTAGCACTAAAATAGAAGAGAGTAAGATACAAATAGTTATAATAACTAATAATAAATGATGACAAAGTAAGAAGAATGCGTGATTTGGAATTAACAGACCTGATTTTATTGATGAAACTCAGGGGCAGAATAGTTAAAAGACTTGCCCAAGGTCAAATGGATAGCAAGTACTAGCTCTCTGAATACTAGTTCTTTGAGTAAAATATCTGAGCAATGGGACCACGTCATCCACAATGAAAATGACAATTGCTCAAAAGAGATTGCCAGAAAATTTTTATGAGGGAAAATAGTTACACTATTGATTGAATTTTATTTAAAGTGTGTCATTATCTGCAAAGTAAAGTGTAGCTAAGCTACTTGTTTGGAAAATTTTAGTGAAAATTACATTTGCCTGAGTTTTGGGGATATATCAAGGGGAAAGTCTTGGTTTGGGTTTTGTTGTTCTTGTTCACTGAATTATTTAAATAATTGTCCCCATTCAACATTTACTATTTCCAGCTTATACTGTGCATGTCAGAACTCTAAGGATTTCTCTTTTCCATTAATATCCTATACTATGAATGATTTATAAATTATAGAACTGTAGGAAGTTAGAGCTAGAAAGGATGGCAGGAATAATCTAGTCTTACTCCTTTATTATAGAAATGAGGCCACTGAGGTCCAAGCAGGTTAATAGAGAATATTAATCACTTTCATGGGAGGGGGGAGTATTAAGAGTCTATGTCTTTCAAACCCTACCCCTCCTTTTTTTTTCTTTAACACATTCACTAATTCTTAAATTAGAAAAGATTTTGCTTTGAGCTTTTAACAATGAAATCTCTTCCAGAAAACAACAAAAAAATGAAACTATTTCTCCTTACGTTATGTTATCTAATGCAGGCCTACCATAAACTTTTTATCTTTTTTTTAAGAAATTGGTTTCCTTTCCCTAGTGATACTAAATATTGTCAGAGATTACTTCTGGGATGTAGATGTCTGTGATAGAAATGATGACTTGTCTTCTAGTATGTCAAGGCATATAACTTTCTTAAATTGTATAAATCTCATCAAATGAAAAACATCATATTCGAGTTATTAATTCTATAACTCACAAATTACCCATTTCACTAAAAGGTATCACAACATATGTTTATACTTTCATTTGGCCTACTTCACTTAGTACCTATGCTTCATAAAAGACATTTCCAAGCAAAATTCATAAGAGGAATTCCCAACATCACTTGCAGGTGCAACTTCTCCTTGACTTAAATAAATTATCATAGACACTCAAGATATATTAAGTTACTTGCCCACACAGAGGTCACAGGTGTGATTGGAAACTAGGCCTTCCAGGTTCTAAGTCTAATATTCTATTTATGCTTTTAAAATTATTACTTTTTATAAATGCATATATTTTTGACATCTTGAAAGCTCGGCTTTTCCAGTCACGTAAGATTTTATTTTGTGATATGTCTAATTTCATTCATCAGCAGTGACATGGTTTAATGGCCCTGGTGATTAGCAACACACAATAAACAACATTTTCACATTCAGAAGAGTTCAATTTTCAAACCCTACAGAAAGCAAAGGCCTTGCCTGAGTCTAATCCCCAGAATAATTACTGAAATCTCACTATACACTATACACTAAAATACAAGTGACTTTATTCCTTAATAATACTTTCAGTGCCTACTTCTCAGGAATGTTGTAAGGGGAGCAGTTTGTAAACCCTAATTATTGTTATTATTCATTACATTATTAATCAGTCAATCAACAAGCATTTAATAAGCCACCACTATTATCCAGGTACTGTGTTGCTAGGTGCTAAGGGTGGTACAAAGATGAAAATGAATCAGCCGCAGTCCTGGAGCTGCTTAATAAATGTCAGAGTATACCCAAGGAAAGAACCCAGAACCTTTGAATCCAGTGTTCTTTCCAGTGCTGTGATGTTTGGATGAAAGTTACCTCCCCATGTTGAGAAAATCATGAATTTTTGAAGTAAGCTTAAATAAATATAATGAGGACCAGTGTGTACACAAACAGCAAGTAGATTTATCAGTATGTGCCAAGTGGTTATTTGCCTAAGAGATATGCATAACTTATTCACAAATTCAAACCTGACTCAGTCTTCTACTCTCTCCCTTTCTCTTCTCTCCTCTCCTGTTCTCTCTTCTCTTTTCTCCCTTCTTTTCTTCTCCCTCCTCCTCCTCCTTCTCCTCCTCCTTTTTTTCCTCCTCCTCCTTCTCCTTCTTCTCTCTCTCTTTCCCTCTCTCCCTCTCTCCATCTCCCTCCCTCCACACTTGTATATGTATATTTACACCTTTTTTTCTCTTTCTCCCCCCCTCTCTCCACACAGATACACACAGACACACACACACACACACACACACACGTATCTTTTCTGTATTTCTACTTCTCTCTGTCTCTCTTCTCCCTGCCTTTCTCTGTTTTTGTCTCTCTTTCTCCCTTCCCTCCTTCATATATATGTATATATGTGTGTGGATATATGTATGTATGTGTATATATATATTTCCCTCTCTCTCCCTACATGCACACACACTTACATATGCCTATTCTCCACCTCTTTCTGTCTCTATTTCTGTCTCTTTCTCCCTCCCCTCCTTCATATGTATATATATATATATATATATACACATACATATGTATATATGTATATGTATGTATATGTATGTATATATGTATGTGTATATATATCTTTCTCTCCCTCTTCCTACATACTCACACACACACACACACACACATATGTAGATTCTCTGTCTCTCATCTAGTTAGGTGATGAACTTAGATATTTGAAAATAGCAAATCTTTCCAGATTCTGGAGTTAGAGGTTGGAATTTTATTTATTTAAATCCCTCCTTCTCCAAATTTCTGTATTTGATAACAATGCAGAATTCTCTTTCCTGGAAACACAGAATGGAAGTCCTGTTGTGGTTTGTTTCCAGCAGCAAGCAGCTGGGTTAATCACTGTATTGAAGCTATTAGGTAGGTGTGGGGGGTGAAAACAAAAATTAACAATTTCATGAATGGATAATCAGACTTCACTTCCAAATATTATCATGCAAATGATATTTGAAAAGGGTATAGATGCAGTCCTCACAAAGATAAGAAGGAAAACCGTGGCTTGAGGATAATTCATTTAATGAAGTTTGACACGAGAAAGAACAGCCCAACTTACTTTTCTTCTTGAGCTGTAGTTTTCCCTCTGGTTTCTTTTTAATACTCCTTTTAAAGCTATTGCCTCTTTCCATTTTCTCTCCTTTCTCCTAGTAGTTCCCTAGTGCCTCTCTAGTAAAATACACAACAATTTGGTTCGGTATTTAAAGGGCTTCACAATTGGGCCCCAGCCTATCTTTCCTGGATGACACATTTCCCCTACTTGCTCACTCACCTCTCCAGCCAAACCCTCAAAATTGCTGTTCTCTATATACAGCAGTCTATCCCCTGAGCACTGGTTTTCTGTCATTTCCTGAGTGATTTCTGGACTCAGTCTACTCCTGGAAATCTCAGCTTCCTTCAAGGACCTTTTTCTAGAGGCTTTTCCTGATTCCTCCAGTTATTAGTAATTAGTGACTCCTACCAAAACTTTCTCTCTCTGTCTCTCTCTCTCTCTCTCTCGCTCTCTCTCCCTCTCTCTCACGCTCTCTTTCTCTCTTACTTTCTCTCTCTCTGTCTCTCTCTCTCTCTTTCTCTCTCTTTCTTTCTCTCTTTCTCTCTCTCTCCCCATCCCCCCCCTTTCCCCCTCTCTCAAAAAAATAAAAAGGAACAAGTAATAAACACCACCAGCCTGAGGAGTTTTATGGGACCTTGCTTTAGACTCTCTAGCACGTTACTCTGTCATAATTTAGGTTCCTTGCCTCCTGCACTAGGTTGCCCCCATTTACTCTTCAATATGCTACATTACATTTCTCCAGCCTTTCAAAGAAAATTTAAAGAACAAACAAGCAAACAAAAAAGTTAATGATTTTAGAAATCAGCTGGCAGAAACATTAAGTCAGTTAGTTGTGTTTGCTGTATAGAAAGAGCCAATGAAATCTGAATGGGAAGTACATGGCCTCCCTGTTTCTATAATTGTAGTGTATGCAAATTGAAAGTTGTTATTAATGAATGAAGAAACAACCCATTTCTATTTCCCTACCAGGGAAAATAGCAAGCTGTAAACATTCAGATTATGTCTCACTCATTTGTCAACTGCCTGTCATAACAGCTCTATAGGATAGGTCAATATTATCATTATCGTCTCCATTTTGCAAATATGGAAATTGACACCATAGTGTTCAAAAAGATTGTTTTCTAAGTTGGCAAATAGACTTCAGTCAGAACTGGGCCAGAAATATGTAATTCCTAAAACCTAGATCTCTCACATCCAGTAGCTTCTCTGAAAATATAAAAATTCATATTCACTTTCTTTTCCTTATCTCTGTAGGGCAGTTCTGTATCCTCCATAACCAAACCCCTTTGTTCTTCTTTGGTCATTCCCTGATGTACTGTCAAATTTCCTAATTTCAGTGATCTAATAAAAATCTGTTTATACTTTCTAAATGCAATGGTTTTCAACATGGTCAGAGTCTCATGGTTAAATATTACTTATTTTTCACATGGGGTATTCTCTATGAGAAAAGAGCTTTTGTGTGAGGTGAGATCACTTATTCTCATAATATTATTTAGAGTCCTGCCAGTTCCCAGCATTTATCTAAACATCAGCTGGTAAATTGGCTGCTTGTATATTTCTTAAAATGACTTTCTTTCTCCACACAGCATCTGGGATTCTATTTAGCCTTCCATACTAAATGGGAAAAAAATTATCTTCAAGGAAATCTTTTCTTTTCTTTTTGTCCCTGTATTTTTTGGTGGTCTGTCTGTCTATCTCAACATAGATATAGATAGATATAAATTTTATTATATATATTATGTACAAAACCAGTGCACACAGTACTTCTAACATGACACAAATTAACTATTTTAATGGGATAAATGGAGGAAAGCTCTTTCCTGAAGAAGAAACCTCATTATCTCTTTAATCAATGTGTTCATAATCTATAGCCCTGACACCCATTAGTGAGCAAAGGTGTAACAGGAAGTGAGAATTATAACTGGAAATCAGAGTTGTCACCCATTAGGAACAAATGGCTCAGACTTGTTTATAGAAGAGTGTCTGAATAAAGATTCATGTAATTAACAAGCCATTCTCTACATAGAGATGAGTTTCTTTTCCCACATAAAGCTATTAGAAGGATAAAATCTTAGAACTGGGAAGAATAGGCTGCAGGCCAGAGAACTAAAGCTCTGAAGTCAGACTGAAGTTTATCTCCATTCTCTGACATTACTTATATGTGATTATCCACTTTCTCCCCTGTAATTCATCTTTTAAGAAATAGAATGTAATGAAATGTGTACTTTGCCCTACAGACTATATACTACCTTTGTTTGTATATGTATATGTGTTTGTGTGTGTATGTATAAGACCAACTCTGTGTTTATATTGATAGAGATAATTACCAATGAATAAATTCCCTTTACCAGTGCAGATTGTCACATTCTCTGCAGCCAGTTGTTTTAAAGATATTAAATAATATCCCCAGAGTTACATAGCTAGTGGGGAGGAGGGATAGAGGTGTGATAGTGTGGTATGCCAAATACTAATGTACTTTTTATAATTAAAAAGTTATTTTTGGTCAAAATATCACTTTAATAAGAAATATGGTAAGATTAAGGTCTAAAAAGAGATTGAACATTGAAGGACATCAATCACAGGGTTGTTGTTGTTATGTGTGTGTGTATTTCTTTTTTAAACCTGTGCATAAACAGGGAAGAATGTTGTATACAGCAATTATTCTATAAAGTTAAACCATTCCTCAGATTTGTGGCAAGAAAAAACAAAGGTTTAAAGTGGGGGGGGTGGATTTTAAGTAAACTGATAAAGTCATGTCTCTAGGATGCTGCTTGTTTAATTTACTAAATGGAAATGTAGAAGCAGTGGTGACCTTAATTGGCACAGAGTCTGGGGCTCTGGATCACAAGAGGGAGACAAAACTCTTTAATATCTCCTATGTACCCATTTAGACAGTTGATAAAGTATCCTGAAAGGTAAAGACATTAGCAGTTGGGTCTTACAGAAAATGTGGTATTTCACCTGAGGATTAAAGGAAACCATGAGGTAGAGGTAGGGTGGCAGAGCATTCCAGAAATGGGAGATGGGATAGCCAGTGGAAAGGTAAGGAGACTAAGGCAGATGGAATGTTGTGTTCCAGCAATTGCAAATAAGCTGCTGTGGTTGAGTTGTAGGATGAACAAAGGAAATTTAAGTGTAAGAAAGGTAGGAATCAGCCATGTTCTAAGTTTTAAATGCCAAAACGGAGGACCTTATAATTGATCTTGGAAGTACTGGGGAATTGTTGGAGCTTTTTGAGCAGGAGGGTGATATGGTCATATTTTAGAAAAATCCCATTGCTTCCAAGTGGAAAATGAATTGGAGTTGGCAGAGATCCTGTAACATTAATGGAATAATAAGATCTTCCCCACCCATTAATAAGCCTCACTTGGAGGGAGGGAGTTGCCTAAGGAGGAGCTTGCTTAGGGGGAAGCTTGCTTGTAGGAAGGCTTCCACACCTTTTGGTACTAAGTTGATTAGGCACTGAGTCATGAGGGTTGTGATGCCTTCTGGCTCTGAGAAGTGTATATATACTATGAGTTGGGATCTTGCTTTGGAGGTTTGCTTATGAGGACTGTTTGATTTCCTGGTTGAAACTCTGAGTAGCCCTATGTTCAGACCTCCTGACTGTTCAGATATAAAGGTTCTCTCATCTAATGATGTATGTAAAGTGTATAGCAATATTGCTTTGATTCAGGTAGTCAGAGCCCTGTCTGTTGGTCTTTATGCTAATTTCTCTGCTTGTATTTTCTCTGCTTGTATTTCTTCTGATGTTCAGGGTGTTGACCTTTCCCCTGAACTAGTGAATGTAATTAAAAGTAGGATTGTGAACCCCGTTTTAAAGCTGTCTTTCCTTTATAAAGCAGATCAAAAGATCCTGTGCTAGCAGGCCATCCTGGGTATGCTAGCATGCTTGCTATTATAGACCCCCAATATCTATTATCATCTTGACACATAGAAGATGCTTAATTAATTATTATTTTTAATTGAATGAGTTAGTATTCAGTTTTAACTAGAAGTCTAGGTTCTAGAGTAAGGTTATTGGATATTTGGTTAAGTCTATTTAATTGGGTCATGTCTATAAAGTGTTATTTAAGGGCCCACAAGGAGCATGCACAGATCAACATTCAGATACATATACATATATGGAGAAATATGAGTAGAAACAATTCTTGCTTTCAACCATCTTTCAGTTTATGGAAATGAAATTGGTAGATATGCACAGCATATATATGTATATAAATAAAAATATCAAAGATGAAATGTAATATCTTGTTTATCATGGAAATTTTAAAAAATATTTTAGTTGGATCATCAAATGATGCCATGTATGCAGAATTACAAGAATCAAAGCAAATTTAGAAACTCGAAGTATGACAGTATTTCATCTTCTTCCCCCTTGAAACCATATACCACAATGAAATACATAATCCTCTTTATGCTGAAAAAGTCAATCCCCAGGTAGGTTATTTTCAGTTTCCTAGTCTAGAAAAAAATGAAAATATAGTGTGTTTATAATCCTTTAAGAAAAGTAAAGCCTTTTTGCCTAGCTCAGATTGAGTAAAATGGTTTTATCTGTAGAAGTTATGTGGAAATAAGGGAGTAGCCCTCATTCTATCAGTGTTCTGTTAAGTATAGAAGTATAGAACTATCATATAGTTCTATGCTATACTTTCATTTTTATGATTGATAGGGTCAACATGTTGATGAGGTATTGGGGTGCAAGAAGGGGCTCTATAGGACAAATAATTATTGTCACCATTTCCATTTTCTTGCTCTAAAATGTGAAATTTAGTCTTGACTTGCAATTTCATTCATATGGGGAGTTCCTGGTGTGGAAATTCTCTCCACCAAAGCAGATTCACAAAACTTCTGTTACTTAGTTTCAAATTAGAATTTTCTGGGGCACTTGTAGGATAAATGACTTGCACAGTCATATACCTCAGATGTGTCAGAGACAGGATTCTAATCCAGGTTTTTCTGACTTAAAGACCATGATGTCCTACTGCCTAATGTTTTTATATGGGGGGGGGGAAGGATGAGGTTAAAGTAAGCTTAAGCCTTGAAAAAGAAAGAAAGGAAAGAAGCAAGGAAGGGTGGAAGGAAAGAAAGAAGGGAAAGAAAAGAGGAAAGAAGGAAGGAAGGAGGGAAATAGGAGGCAAGGAAAGAACAAAAGAATGAAGGAAAGGAGAGAAGAAGGGAGGAAAAAAGGAAGGAAAAAGGAAAAGAGGGAGGGTGGATGAAAAAAGAAGGAAAGGAAGGAAGGAAGGAAGAAGGAAAAAAGGAAGTATGGAAGGAAGGACAGGAGAGAGGAAGGGAGGGAAATTAGAAGGAAAGGAAGAAATAAAGAAAGAAGGAAAGGAGAGAGAGAAGGAGAAGAGGAATGAAGGAAAGGAGGGAGGGAAGGAAGAAAGAAGAAAGGAAGGAAAGAAATAAGCATTTATTAAATACCAAATATGTGCCAAGCATTTCTGTATTTTACAAATATAGAGACTGTAGTTCCTTTGAAATGTCTAAAATCTGAAATGAACAGTTCAGGAAAAGGACATACATGCACACATACATACATACACACATATATACACACATACACACACACACACACACAATCAGAGTGTCTCCATATCCCTAGTAAATAAGTTAAGCAGTGGTTGTACTGCCTGTCTGGCATGGATGTCCTTAGGCCCACAGTTGTTTACCTGAACTAGAGGGAGGTCAATAGATTCTAGATGAAACATGCAGTTGAGAAAAGTATACAGATACTATGACTGCATTACTAAACTGCTCTTCCACCACATGGAATTTCCTTCCTCCCTCATCTTTCCTTCCTTCATTCACTCTTTCTTTCCATCCTTCCTTCCATCCTTCCTTCCTTCCTCCTTCTATCTTTCCTTCCTTCCTTCCTCCTTTTATTTTTTCTTTCTTCCTTCCTTCCTTCCTCCCTCCCTCCCTTCCTTCATTACTTCCTTTCCTCCCTCCTTTCCTTCCTTCCTTTTTTCTTTCCTCCTTCCTTCCCTCCTTCCTTTCTCCCTCCTGAGGGAGCTTCTCTTGAGAGAAAATAGAATTAGCAAGTAAGGAGAAGGAGGAAGAAAAAAGAAGTCACTGAGAGCAAGAAATAGGTCAATGACAAGGATGGCTACAGGCTAAGGATCATGAGATTCTATAGCAAGTAGCAACTTTGGAGATGAACTAATCCAAGTTTGTCCTTGTACAGATGAAAAATTAAGATCTGGAGAAGGTAAGAGGCTTACACCAAATCATTGTTAGTTAAAGGCAAATCTCAGGACAGAAATAATTTGTGTTGACTGTCCCTATATCACACTTCCTCCCAGATAACTGATTTAAGATAAAAAACAGGCTTACTGTCATTGCTTTTCTAATTCATTTTGGGCACAATATCATTAAAGTATGAAAACACCTTTTCATTCAAACAATAGAACAGATGGGGAATGACATTTGGTTATATATTGTTATTACTTTTATCAAACGTATATCAGTAGAATAGCTGAGTCAATGGGAAATTCAGATTTTCATAATTCTACCTTCCCTCCTCTACAATTCTTCTTCAGCCTCAATCTCCTCATTTATAAGATGGGGATAATAATATCTGTAGTGCTTATCTCAGTGATGTCAGGATGGGATGAGATGATACATGAAGTGGGTTGTGAACCTTAAATTGCTATAAAAATATCAGTTCTTATTGTGTAAGTTTGGAATCAAGTAAATTTTAAATGTCTTAGACTTTGTTTACACATAAAAATATTTTACTTTCATCTTGTGTCTGGGTTGTGAGGACCCTTTAAATGGTGCTTATATGTGTTGTTGTTGATGTTCAGTCATTTTCAGTAATTTCTGACTCTTTGTGACACCATTTGGATTTTTTTTTTTTTGGCAAAGATACTAGAGTGGTTTGCCGTTTCCTCCTCCACCTCATTTTACTGTTGAGAAAACTGAGGCAAACAGGGTTATGCAACTTGCCTAGGGTTAAGCAGTTAGTTAATGTCTGAGACCAGATTTGAACTCAGGAAGATGAGTGTTCCTGACTTCAGTCCTGGCACTCTATCCAATGCACCACACAGCTGCCCTGTGCTTATATTAATTTCCCTCAATGTAGCCTTACACCTGTATGCCATTCATCATCTTGAGTATCTCCAAACTTCATTGACTTTTGGAAGAAAATTTAGGATTTTGATGACTGAGATTTAGCTGCAAGGTTTAGTCACAATGTTTTGTTTTTTATTTTTATTTTTTGTTTTACTCTACTGCTAAAATAATAGACACCAATGTACATCTTTCTCCTGTCAAAAGAGGTTAGATTATCCTATTACAGCTAACAACTGAGAGCAACAACTTCTTGTTTAATAACAGATGAAAAGAAGAATTATGGGATTGAGGATTGGAAGCATGCAAGGTTTTGTGTAAATCATTGACAATAGGAATGTCAATGCTTTTGGCAATGAGCATTTCTGCAATCAGTTAATGAAATATTCTTTGGGAGATCTTAATATTCTCTGCAAGGGTTTAAAAAATCAAATGGCCTTTCATAAACATCTGCTCTGGGACATCAGAGAATGAACCAAAAGACTAATGTTTCTGGTAGAGTATGTCTAAGTAAAGCCTAAATGTTATAATATATCTATCCAACAAATGGATTAATTATGTAAACTTTATAAATAGACATCTGTTAATTTACATGATTCTACTCTTTTTCTATGTAGGGGATAGATAAATCAACTCTAATGGGATCATCAATAATAATTTATATTCAAATGTTCTTGTTTTTGTTTTTTCTCATCATATGCATAGGATGTTTGTTCAGGCACTGAATCTGGAGATTATAAGGAGATTCTAAGGAGAATATGGATACCATTCCAAGAATAGCATAACCCCCCTGTAAAATAACAGTGGTAAACACTGAAGGATGTCCAATTCAATTCACTAGAAAGTTATTATCCAACCTACTGTATACAGAATACAATGGTAGGTAGTAGGGACAGCTAGGTGGTACAGAGGGTAGAGTACTGGACCCAGAATTAAAAGAGACCGAAATTCAAATACTTCTTTTAAAAAAATATTCAGTAGCCTGCCCTGGAAATCTACTTTCCTTTATTCTTTTTTTTTTTTTTTTTGCTTTTTTGGAGGGCTATTGGGGTTAAGTAACTTGCCCAAGGTCACATGACTAAGTAGGGCCGGTGCTCTACTCACTAGCCGCCCCTGTTTCCTTTATTCTTTAATGTTTTTTTTTTAATTAGGAAATTTGAGTCATTTCAAAAAGTATATAATTTTTTAATGATGCATCATAAATTTAATAATTGATTGTAAATTTGTAGGGTTTTCCCTGCATTGTAATTTTAATGATGCATCGTTGCATCACATAACCATATAGTATCATATTGTAAACAAGACATTACACACACACTTCTGCTGCTGTATGCTAGACTTCCCGACAATGTAGGACACCCCTGCCTGCCAGCACTTGCTTGTTAAGACCTGTTCCACATACTTGACTTCTGACTGGTTGCATTTTGTGTGTTTATTTGGAAAAGAATGTAATCACTACTTTATCTCTGTTACACAACAGATGAAATGCATACAGTTTTTCAAAATGTTCTTCTTTTCTCTTTTTATTCAACGCCCCCCCCAAAGGCATCTGAAGCTACTACCACCACCACCCCCATGGCCCAGCACCCCCAGGGGCAATATCACCCATTTTGGGAACATTTGGTCATGTACTTAATACCTGTGTGACCCTTACATATAACTTAACCTCAGTTTAACTCACTCTCTTTAGGATTATTGTGGAGTATAAAATGTTATAATATTTATTAAGCACTTTGCAAATCTTAAAGCACTATATCAATGCTAACTTTTATTGGGAAGGTATAGAGTTTAAATACAACAAAATTCCTTTCCTCATAGAGTTTATAATCTAGATTGAAAAAAATATAACACATTTTATAATTGAAACATTTTGTTATAGGTGCATTAGGAAGGAAAATAGTGTTAGGTACCCTCTAAGGTAGAAAATATTGCAATTGAGGGATTACTAAAGTCTTCATGAAGGAAATGACATTTGAGTTTGAAGTAAAGGCAGGAGAATGGATAGTTCATTTATCAGAGCAATATGAACAAAGATATAGAAGTAGGAAAGAGGCAGATATATAGAATAATCTGATTTGCCAGGAGTCCAAGCCCTACTTGGTCACTGTCTGGGCCTGGATTGACTCAGAATGAATGTAAATAACAATTGTTTCTGTTTTGTCCAGGAACCCTGAGGGTCTTCCCCTCCCAGATTTTTTTTAAGAGTCCATTCTTTGCCTCATTTCTTATTAAGCCTTAATCACTGAATGGGTACAGCCTCAGTCAAATTGAGATCTGTTAAAGGGCTTAGTTTGAAAAGGCCAAGGTCCCCCATTGCATCCTGGGCCATCTCCGGTTGTCCTGATCCATATCTGGCCACTGAACCCAGATGGCTCCACAGGAGAAAGAGAGGCTGGTGACTTTGCATAGTCCAGCCTCACTTAAATCCTATTTTCTTGCATGTCGTGGCATCATCACCCTAATTGTCAAGGTCCTCTTCAAGAAACAAGGACAAACAGCAAGGTTTAAGGGGTACAAAATTGTGAGGTACCTTGGATGCTGAAAAAAAGACTTTAGCAGTTAATTAAAAGGTAACAGAGAGACATTTGAGCAGTCAAGTGTCATTGCCACAAAGGTGATTATAACTACCATGCCTCCCTTTCTGTCATGCTCCTTTTTTGAAGTTTTATCAAAGAGGTAGGGATAAGAGTTCAGGGAAGGGCAACTGGTGACCACTTTGGGTACCATGAACACCTCTCCTCCTCCCCCCAGCAATCTCAACTTAGTTATTTATTTTTGGGGAATCACTATATCCATCTTATAACAATTAATTAGTTGAAACTAAGATCCTACAATTTTTATTCTAAATCACAAATAATATCAAAATGTGTTATTTTTTCAATGAATAATTAAGATAAAAAATACCAGTGCCAACAAAATTAGAAAATACTCCTTCTTGAGATCAAGATAAATGATGACAGATGTAAAGGATTCTATTAGATTAATAATAAAATACATTTCAAAAATAATTTGAAAAATTATACTATATGATCTAATTCATACAAAATTTGGCTCTGGGAAACTGACTGGTCCAAGGATTAATAATGCATTTTTTTAAGGAATCAAATTTTTAGATACTGAAATATGTTCTGCATTTCCCAGGTTGCAAAACCAGTCCAGTCTTTGTCCTAGAGCTAATGAAGATCAAATGCATAGTTATCTAGTTTATTAAAACTTTTCATTAATCTGGCAATGAGTATAATAAATTTCTTCAATAACTAAATCAGAGTTTTAAAGTTATAAAATATCTAGTCAAGTCAACAAACATTTATTAGCTACCTTCTAGTTGCCAAAACCTTCAAAGAAAAGACAAATCTATCCCTGTCATGATGGTACTCAAATCAAATGGTGGGGGGGACAACTTGCAAAGAGCTATATACAACAAGATACATAGATATAGATGATATCAATATCAATATATGATAAAGTGGAGATAATTTCAGAGAGAAGACAGTAGCATTAAAAAAAATATTTGTCTACTGTCTTTATAAAACAGATGAGAAAGTGAGGAGTATAAGAGAAGATGCCTAGAAAGAAAAAAATGCTCCTTTTGTCATTAAGGCTATATTTGGATTTCCAAATAGGTGAAGTTAAAATATTATAGGATTTAAAATTGGAAGAGTACATAAAAATGACTTAGTCTAATCATTTCCAATTACAGATGAGAAAGCTAAAGCTCAGGGAAGTTAAGTGACTTGCATAATACCCTACTAATAGATAAGATGTCACAGAGTTAATGTTTAAACTGGAATCTTCCGATTCCAAATCTAAGACTTGTAATTTATGATCAGTAACTATAAAAGTAGGGTCAAATCACAGTAATATTTAGGCTATCAACCCTGCAGTAAATGTCAGGGAAAAAAACAATGTGAAATTTGTTATTGTTGATGAGGATAATAATGATATTCAACATTTTCAGCAGGAATTGTGAACTGTGTAGTAGTAACTGTACCAATGACAGAGATGTTCTGCCTGTTGAGTGGGCGTATAATTTGAATACTATTAGCCCAGCAACATAAGCAGAAGGAGGAAAGAGACAGCTCAATCAGGTAGAACGATGTGGGGAATTAATTTTAGGCTCCTTCTATTCCCTCATCAAAGAAAGGTTTTCCTTTTATTTTTTAGCAGCAGCAACCTTAGAGAATTCATTCTGTGATAATATTTTGAATGTGTTGCATCAAGAAAAGACTTGAGTTGTTTCAGAGGGAAGTTAGAAAGTGGGTTTGTTGAACAGAAAAGAAGGTTCTGAAGAAGCTAGTTGCTTCATGTCAGATACTAGGCTTTAAATGATTAGAGGGCTCAAATCTCTGAAATGAATTTCTATGTGGTTCCCATCTATAGGATCTATTGGTAGGTCTCAAAACCTATTCCAAGCATGTTAATGGAGGTTTCCATTAAGGCATGATCACATATAGACTTCAGTGTCAACATTCTTATTTTTCTTCTCCCTACTTTTGATCTTAGACTTCTGGGAAATGAAAAGTAGGTCCTCTTTACAAAGAACTTGGGAACAATTGGATACATCTTAAAAAGGAAGGCACACTAGACCTTATTGTATTATTATTATTTTTAATTTGTATTTTCAGGGCTGGGGAACTCTTTAAGGGTCCAACCCTCAGTTTGTACTTATCAACTTTGTAATTGACATAGAAAAGCTAGAGTGACTTATTAAGAAAATTTCTCTGGAGAAGTGCCAGTAAAGGCAGTGAATATTTTTTTTTCTTTTTTGGAGGGGGGAAGGTAGGGCAACTGGGGTTAAGTGACTTGCCCAAGGTCACATGGCTAGTAAATTTTAAATATCTGAGCCCAGATTTGAATTCAGGTCCTCCTGACCCCAGGGCTGGTACTCTACTCACTGTGACACCTATCCATCCCTGAATCATTTTTTAAAGTCACTTATAAAGGAAATAGACAAATAGTCATAAAGACAGAGATAGATTTAGAGAAAAATGTGATTTAGTGTGTATGATATATATATATATATATATATAAGCATGTATGTATCTCTCTATGTGTGCTTGTGTGTCTATGTGTACACACACACACACACACATATATATATATATACACATATGTATAATTTCAGTGCTATACTTTAATTCAGCAAGCATTTAATTGAAGCAATACTACAATATGCAAAGCACTGTGCTAGGTGCTGAGGTTACAAAGTTAGTCCCTCCTGTGGGGGAGCTCACATTGTACTTGGGGCACAACATATGCATAAGTAAGTTAATGCAGGGTAATGTAATGTAAAGTTAGTGCTTATGAACAACTTGGGGATGGGAATGAAATTAAGATTGGTTTCTTATAAAAGCTGAACATAGAAGGAAGCTAGGGTTTCTAAAAATGGAGAAGAATATTATAGGACTAAGTGCAGAAGGGCAGAGGTAAAACATATGATGTCATGTAAAGAAAACAGCAAGATATTTTTGTTGTTTCTTCTGTCTATTCATCTAAACTAACCCTGGCCCCAGTCATCCAAAACAGATTAGGTTTCTGTGCCCTTCCTGAACAGGGCCTCCTCCATACGGTACCTTTCCATATTAATGATCTCTATTATGTGATAAATGCTTCCAAGGTTCTTTTCCAAATTGATGATGTCTGGTATGGACTTATGCCCCTTAGTGACCTGTGCCTGCTCCCCTTTAATTGGCAAAGATGAAAAGACAGAGTCTCTCTAGGGCCAAAAGATGCTGGACACCTGTCCCTGTTCTCAGCTATTTGCTTCTAACACATGTACACTGTTATCCTCCAGATTTGAAATGAAAACAAACAAATAAACAAATAAACAAAAGAACAGACTGTGCATTCAGGTTTCTAGAACTTGTTTGGGTTGAACATCAATTGAAACATTACTGAAAGCTCCCTTTTTTCCTCTGGACCACTACCAGCAAGCCAGAATTAAACATTAACAAAAGGACATTTTCTTAAAATAGAATGCAAGATAATAGCAAGAGATGAGATTGGAACAGCAAGCACTTCACCACCTGTTTCTCAACTTCCAAGGAATGTAGCTTGTGAATCCTCCCAGCTCCACTTTTAAAGACAGATTATCCCACTGATACTGTAGATAAGTAGAACAAATAAAATGGTTTTGTGAGTCCAGTCTTTGGCATTCTATAAGCTACTACATTTCCTAGTAACATAGAGGAGGGTAAAGGGGTATTATCTGCTTATACATTGACTGAACTCAGGAGGAGAGGGAAAGGAAAAGAGGGGAGAAAGAGGCAGAGAGAGAGAGAGACAGAGACAGATACAGAGAGAGAGAACAGGGGTAGAAGGGGAGGCAGAAAGATAAAGAGAGAGGGAGAGAAAGAAGGAGGGGGAGAGAAAGAAAAAACTTTTGGATCTAGTGAAGTCTGTGGACTTCTAAGGATAAAGTTTTATATGCATAACATAAAATACATAGAATTATAAAGGTAAACAATTATATTAAAATACATATCTTTTTGGTCATTTAAGTTCACAGGACCCCTGAAGTCTGTTCATGTCCATAGATTTTTAGGTTAAAAATTCTTTTGAAGGTGTTGCATCTCAAGAGTTGGATCTTGAGGCAGCTAGGTGGTGCAGTGAATAGACCACTGGCCCTGGAGTCAGGAGGACCTAAGTACAGATCCAGACTCAGGCACTTAACACAAAATTAGGGGTGTGAACTTGGGTAAGTCACTTAACCCCAATTGATCCCTCCAAAAAGCAAAAAAAATAAAAAAATAAATAAAAGACTTAGATCTTAAAGTCTTATAACCATAACCTCTTAGCTTAGGAGCTGCAGCTAGGTAGGATATCTGTACCTTTTGCTTTAATCAATAAATCAAGCATATATTAAACACTGATTATATGTCAGAAATAGTGCTAGGTATTGGGAATACGAAGGAAAAAAATGAAGCAGTTTCCACCCTCAAGCTTAGATTCTAAACCATCATTGGAAGGGAAGGGGAAGAGGGGAGAAGGAAATTTCCTGTTAACAGTGAAAGTTTCTTTCTGGCTTCTCCTCATCCATTTTATCTTTTCCTCTCTTGGGACATTCTGCTCCAATTTTCCCTCTTTTCACCTCTTTTGTGAGAATATTTTCCCCTGCCCCAAATTCTCACTACAAATTCTCTGCTGTAGGGTAGAACCATCACCTACTTTCTTCTGCAACACAGGATATGGTCCTCAAGGGGAACCTGTTGTTCCTACTTCAACAAAACATTTCCCCCAACCTGAGTTAGGGATTGAAGTTGAAATAGATTATACAAATATCCTTTGTCAAATTTTTCAACATTCTATTCCCAAAGTGGGACAATCTGACAGATGATACTGCATGTGATTTGGCCTCTTTATATCGTTCTCCTACAAGCAATCAAATAAAGGATTTCATCTCTTAATAATTCTAGAATTCCTTCTTTCTCCATCATAAGAAGGAAGTTATTACTATCCATTGTACTAATTGTAACCTGAAAAAGTCTCACTGGATTTAAAAATGATTGATAGAGATCTGGTCTAAGGGGTTGGGGAGCAAGGTCAAAGTTTCTCAGATTTCCTTTACATTTCTGATGCAAAAAGTTCTGGCAGTATACCAGAATAATTATTTAAAGCATATGTTCCTTATTACAATTCAACAAATATTGATTAAACATCTACTATGTGCAAATTGCTATTTTATTTGTTGTGGTGGGGGTTGCACTGATACAAAGATTCCACTAAAAGTGAATTCTTATAATTTTACTTTGCGATGAAGGTAGCAATGCATTGGAAATTTATGTCTTACTAATAGGATCTTTTCAAAACCTGCTTGGCCAATACACAGTTTTTGCTATGTATGTCTTATCACAAATTCATAATAGCACTAAACACTCAGGCAAGTGATTACTACAGCTGTTAGGTTGTACTAGGCTCTTTGCTACATAACTCATTGCTCTTGGAGGAATATTAGAATTGGAAATTCCCCTAAGGCTCTATGACTTAAAAACACAATGCTCAGTTTTTAGGGGCAAAGACATATAATGAGTTTTTAGGCATCAGTAAAATTATTTGGAGCTTGAAAGGAACTAAAGAATTCTAAAACTGAGGCCCAAGTAGGTAATAAACTGTTTTCTTAACTTTATGGCCCAGAGTATAACATAGTTTATGACAGATACTTAATAATTAAATTGAATTGAATTGAATCCACTCCTATTCCTATATTCTCAGGAATTATGAGATGGACAAAAGAAAAAGCTGAGAAAAAGGTCTCGGTCCTTAGAACTGGAGGTCATATATTCTTTCTCCTCCAAAAGTCATTAGAACTACCCTTAGTGATTCATTTTAATACTCCAGGCTTGGAGATTTTCTGGCTTAGCTTATGATACAAGCCTGACTCCCCCTTATTTTCTTCCACAGACGATTCCACTGGACTTGGCTAAAAGTTGGTGGCAAATATGACTAAAATTTTCATGCTACTATTAACAAGTTAGATTTCTGTAAATAAATAAGTGATGAGAATAAGACGAACTATGGGTTATAACTTTACAAGCTATGAATTGATATTCCAAGTCAGGGATATGGTGATGAAGGAACACCTTTGGTCATACTCTTTGCTATAGGCATTGAATGCTACTGAAACGTTCTATAATTCCCCAATGTCATCATTCTGCCCATCCCAAGGTCAGGACACCAGTAAACATTTCTGAGGCAATATCTGAGACAATTTCACATAAGATTCTCTAGCAACAAACTAACCTTTCACCAGACACTGTACCATTTTGATAATATTTGTCTAAAAGCCGTGGAGCTCTTGAATCATCAATTTGGATGGTACCTACTGAGAATACTTGGCAATGGTTCTGAGCATTCTCCCAGTGAAATAACAAAAGGTCTTAACCCTGCTTAGTTTGTGTTATCTAACAGAATCATAACTCACAGAAGCATTGCTGTAGGGTCAGAATAAAACCACTTTCATTGTACTGATGGGTCATAGCATAAAGTTGTTGATAGCTCCTGAAAATTCATTATCCAGATTTGTAATCTTCTGCTTTTGGAATCAAAGGAAGAAAGTTATTATACTATTTGTATTTTGCTAAGGAGACATCTTATTTCCATAAATAGCACTATACAAATCATCAGTAAGCCAATATGAAGTCATGAATATCTGGCAGCTAGCATGTATCAGAGCAGCGAAATGTGTTATTTTCATTGAGAAGTGGAGTTATTACTAAATGGGAAGGACCAAGAAAAATTCAAAGCACATTATTTTTTGGAAAGTTATGTTATTTCTAGGGCTCCAGGTAATTCAGTATTTTATGAAGCTTTCAAACTTAAGAACAATATTTTCTTCAGTGAGGAGTAGGTATTGTCAGTCTGTCTGTATGTTGGAAGGCAGATAGACAAGTGTCCCTTCGATTTTCCACAGATTTAACAGCACAGACTGTGACATATGTGAGTAGCATCCATACCTGAAAAGTATCAAAGCCAGAGATTGGATGGCAAGGAATCAGAGATCCAACAATAAAGATTTTTGGAGGCTTGCTCTTCATGCCCCTATATGCAGGAGTGTGGTGCTGGTGAGGGAACAAGGGGTGAAACAATTAGAAGTTTAGCTCCAAAGATTTCAAGTAAAACACATTGGACATGTCCAAAAATGTCTATCTCGATCTGCACCTTGAGTTTATCACCTCTCTTTCAGGAGGCTGGTAGCATGCTTCATCATCAGTCCTCTGGAACTGTGGTTGCTAATTGCAATAAACACAATCCTTGAGTCTTTCCATATTCTTTCTTTTCCTTCCTTCCTTCTTCCCTCCCTCTTTCTTTCTTTCTTTCTTTCTTTCTTTCTTTTTTTCTTTCTTTCTTTCTGTTGTTTAGTATAGACTATTCTCTAGACACTGCTCACTTTATTCAGACTTTGGTTCACACAGATCTTCCAAAGTTTCTCTGAAACAAAACATTTCATTATTTCTTCTAGTATAAAAATATTTCATTATAATCATGTGCTGCAATTTGTTCAACCACTTCTCAATTGATAAGTAGCCCCTTTTGTTTCCAGTTCTTTGCTATAGCAAAAGGCTATTATAAATATTTTTGCACATATGGAAAATTTTAATTTTTCTTTCATGTATACCATTTCATATATATGTATATATATATGAAATGGTATACATGAAATATACATATATGTGTGTGTGTGCATGTGTGATTTTTGTATGTAAGTCAAGTAACTAACTTCCAGGGCTATGTGGATCAATTGGATACTGTGCAAAGTGCTTTGTCAACCTTAAAGCGTTGTGTAAGTGCTAGCTATTCTTTAAGCAGTTGTATAACTAGATCAAAGGGTATGTGCAGTTTAGTAACTTTAGGAAAATGGTACCATATTGTTTTCAGTATGGTCAGGCCAATTCAAAATTTTACCAACATGGTATTAGACTGCCTCTTTTCCCTTTAAAAATTTTCATTTTTCTTTTTTTTTGTCATTTGCGCAAATCTGATGGATATTTTCTATATAATATAGAAATGTGATGCGCTGGAATTGTTCATGGACACGATTGTTAAAGAACTAAAGTTATGTGTTGGACCAGACTTTTAAGGAATGGATAATAATACTCTTACAATTACGTAGTACTCTACTACACAGAAAATACTTTCCACACAATCCTTGAATTTACAAAACGTCACCTCTTTTTATAAATCACAAATTTGTGTTTCAGTGAAGTTAAGCGGTTCATCCACTAACCAAAAAATGAATACTCTTCTCCTTGAGATCTATAGATCTCAATTAATTCAAGGGAGCACAGTGAGGAATTTTTTTTTAATTTCTAGAACTATAGATTAGTAAAATCAAATTAGTAAAAATTGGACACAAAATGAAGTTAGCTAAGAGAGTAGCAATATACCAAAACTGTGTTTTATAGAGTGAGGCACTGATTTTGTAATAGCTACCAGAAGAACTTAAATTTTCATGCTGATCATAAGATTTCTTCACAGCAATTAGAATTTTGAAAAATTCTATTTTTAAATCAAAGCATACATATTTATTTAACAGACAAAACATAATGGAACTTCTTGGTCGTTGTTCTGATCTGAGAAGAAATGAAATAAGATTGAGATTAAGAAGAATTGCACATACAATTATATTGAATTTAAATCCCCTTAACTTAATGTTAACTCATTCTCATATGCTTTTCCATTCTACATGTTTTTTTCTGTTAGCTATCTATCCACACATACACATATCTATACATACACATATGTATGCATATATACAAATATACATATGTATACATATATGTGTATTCAAATACATATGTAAATTTTCTGTTTTTCAGCCTTCTTGGGGCATATTATATCCTTAGGTATCAATACCACAAATAGTATACTATCATTAAGTATTATATAATTATATATATGATACATATATATATATATAATATTAATATAAATATTAAGGTATTTGTATTACTCAGATTCTCCTATTCCCTATGTTCTCCCTGATGGTAAATTGAACATCTTTGAAGGTATAATCAATTATTTCAGGCCAAAAGGTGTCTATTCAGTAAATTATTTCTTCTAAGAATAATTTCTCAAATTATTTTGTTAGTAGCATCCTAATGGAATGAAAGACATTCAGCATAACCCCACAGAGAATGTTAGTTTAGCACATATTGAATTTTGGGCTCTGTACTGGAGGGGATGTATAAAAATAAACCTGAAAGAATACCCTGCTTCCCTAAGGCAGTGATCATTAAGTGTGTAGGAAATAGCATAGGAAAGAACAGAAAGTTATCTGTCCTGTATTTTAAACATGTAAGTATTTTAAAAGTGGCAAGGGAATTGCTTTGAAAATATAGGTGGGTATTGTGAGATCATTAAAGCAGTCATGGTTTAGCAAAGCTCCTGTTTCATAAGAATAAACCATGAACTTTTCCCTCAAGGATTTTAAAGTGCTACATTGTGTACATATGCAAGTGTGCCTGTGTGTGGCCTGGGGAATAGGAGGGACCTTGTTGATGGAAGACATTGTATCCTAGTCTGTGAAGTTTGAATGTGATTCTATAAGCAATCAGGATTTTCATGATGGAAATATACATATGTTTTACATATATATCTCTACATACCATTTAGATTCAGACACTTAAAGTTTGAGATGAGATCAGGATGTCCAGGTCAAGATTCCCAGCAAGTACTTAGAATGTGAGATGACTTCTGGAAAGATTAGGGCTAAAGATATAAATTTGGAAGGAATTTAAAGAATGGCTCATAGGGACAGCCCTAAGTTAGAGATATGGAGGAGGATGGTAGAGCAAGGATCCAAGACTTTCAGAGTGAACAAAAAAGATAACTAGGATATTGTAGTGGTATCAGACAATGAATCATTTAAATACACGGTGAATAAATCTGAGGAGGGGTAAGGTTAAGTCAAGGAAACCAAAGACCAGAGATAGGTACTGAAGAATACCCATAAGACTGTGTGATTGGGAAGTCATTAGTAACATGTGGGAGTACAATTTCAATAGAATAATAAATACAGAATTCAGATTGCAGAGGGTTGAAATCAAGTCATAATACAATGTAAGCAGCCAGAACAACTTATAAAAAGACATTTTCATTATGAAGTAGGGAAATAGCATGGTAAATTGGGGTGGGCAAGTAAGAAAAAATAAAGTTTTTTGGGGGGGGGTTAAATCATTTTCACATCTATGCTTAAAAAGGGAGATAAGTGAATCAAGAGAGACAAAGACAAGGAAGAGAAGAGCAGAGGAGAATAGAGGAGAGGAAGGGAGAGGAAAGGAAAATGGTGCCAGATGAAGTAAGAAATGGAAGAAAGGAAAGCATACAACTGGAGGAATTAAGATTGGAATAGAGAAGGAAGATATCTACCAGTAAAGAGGAAGGAAGGAAAGAGATGATTAAGTAAAGGCAGAGATATCTTGAAATGGAATGAAGGGTCAATGAGGGAAACTCAGACTAGATGACCTCAATCATCTCCACAGCTGATCTAGCCTCCTTCTTGGTGAAAGAGGGGAGAAAGTTGGATTGAGCTATTAAGGAGAGTAGGGAAGCTCAAAGGAGCCACTGTGGGGGAGGCCATTTGTCAAAGTGGCAGAAGGAGTGTATTTGGCAGTTGTATTAAATGAAATCCTCTGGCAAGATTAAATGGAATCTCCCCAAGGTTCAGGAATGGGAAAGCCTGTTAACAGTAGGTTTCCCACATGGATTTCCCTGCTTCTTTCTACTCTCAAGAAGTAAATGAGGAATAGTTTGAAAGTATTTATTTTCCATGGAATTGCTTGTTGTAGCAGATGTGACCTCAAAATTGAGGTCATCTACATCTGAGTCTGAGGTTCTTTGTGAAAATTAAGAAAACTAGAATGAAGAGGAATTTTATAAAATGGAAGAGCAGGTAATTTCTATCAAAGAGAAGAAATTAGTAAACATTATAAAATAGCAGAACTTAGTAGCAAAGAATTTTAGGAAACATTTTTCACTCCACAGTCTCAGACTGAATTGGAAATCATAATGAAGAGCAAAAGACAGAGGAATTACATAATATTCAGAGTTAGAAGGGAACTCAATGGCCACATGTTCTTATTCATTCCTGATGAAGAATCCCTTCCACAACAAAACTGACAGTAATTATTGAGTATTCATTGAAAGCCCTCTGTTGAAGGGAAACCCAGTTCCTTCCATGGTATAATTAAATTTTTTAAATGGATTAGATTTGGAGTCAGAGAACCTGAGTTAAAATCCAGTCTCTATCAGTCTCTCTCTCTATCACTACTATGACCTTGGCCCAGTCACTTAAATTAGCTTTGCCTCAGTTTCCTTACCTATAAAATCTATGACCCTAAGATAACTTATGAACTTTTTAGAAGTCTAAAAAATGCATGTTTTGAATAATGTTAAATTAAAATACATGATAAGTTTCTAGAATTTCATCTTCTACCATACTTTGGCTGAGGCAAGTTTTATGTCTGACACAGGTTACAAATGCCATAAATTCATTATTTTTCCTCTTATTTTGCAGTTTTAAGTATTTTTTTCTTTTTGTTTTGTTTTGGTTTTTTTTTTTTTTGGCAGGACTAACACAATATGCTGTGTTTTTTAATCAATATTCATGTGAAAGAAAACTTGGCAGTTTCGCCCACCACTAATCCTAAATCTGTTTCAGTCTAGGTAGTACAGTATGTACTCTTGTAACCAAGCACACTGGCCTGTATTTTGCATGAAATAAAAGCTCTAATTCTGACCAGTGTCCATTCTATACAAACTTAAATACTGGAAATTAAACCATACACATACCTCTAAAGGCCTCCAAGTTCCCCTAGTTAGTAATTCCTTTGATACTTTTGTCCTTTGAAGTCAGGAACTATGGGACCTCCATCATCAAAAGGCATTTTAAAAAGCCTCCTTGTATCTGAACTGAGTAGGTTCTGTGCACAGAGAACTCATATCATCCTTGCTTTATAGAAGTTTCTTTCAGCACTGTGTGTTTATGGAGTTTTCCCCTAAGTTTGAAATGTTTTCTCTCTTTACCTCTGTTTCCTTGAAGGCTCAATTCCAAGCCCACCTACTGTAATAGGCCTCTCTCCCCACCCCCTTCCCTCAGAAATGATTTTGCATTTATATCGTGTGTGTATGCACACACACATATCAGACACAATTATTGAGTGCTGACTCCCTCTTTAGAAAATGAGGTCCTTAGGGGCAGCTAGGTGGCGCAGTGAGTAGAACGCTGGCCCTGGAGTCAGAAGGACCTGAGTTCGGTTCCGGCCTCAGACACTTAAATGCACACACAAACAAAAACCTAGCCGTGTGACCTTGGGCAAGTTACTTAACCCCAATTACCCTCCAAAAAGCAAAAAAGAAAAAAAAGAAAAGAAAAGAAAATGAGGTCCTTGAAAGCAAAGATGCTGGGGTTTTTTCCGTTTCTTTGGATCCCCAACACTCATCAAACTATCTGGCATCTAGCAAGCACTTCATAAATTCTTGGTGACTGACTAACTGGAGAGAACTAAGCAAACATTAATTTGTTTATTTTAACCATCTGTAGCATGAAAAAAATATTATCGAGGCCAAGTTATTATAAGTAAAGTGGTTCATAAATTCTGACTTAAATATGCTTATGTTGATATTAGATAAATTATTTTTCCCATGAGGATTTAATTTAAAATCAAGTTGTCAGGAGTTATTAGCACTTAGTATTTGATCTGTTAAGAGCAGACATTTTAAAATGTCTTTTAAACTATCAGAGTATCTATATGTGTTGAAGCTATGGACCAAAATTTGGAACATCATACAAAGAAAGAAGCAAATCCAACTGTGAATTAAGATGAAAATTTAGGCTGTACTCAGAACACTTTAAAAGAAAATGATCCTTTCACATGCACTGATATGAGACATATTTGTTTTAAAGCATTTGTATGCAATGTAAATAGAAGCATTCATTATGCAAAATTTAGTGTTAGATCTGGGGACTATTGTTTACAGGAATAGTTAGGGTAAATTAGAAGACCAATTTAGTGAATTGAATAATTGAATTTAACTGGATTAAAACTAGAACATGAGGAGTAATTTCTTTTCATATGAAATGTGTTAGAAAATAACAACCTAGGGGTGGCTAGGTGGCACAGTGAATAGTGAACCAGCCCTGGAGTCAGGAGCACCTGAGTTCAAATGCAGTGTCAGACACTTAACACTTATTAGCCATGTGACCTTGGGCAAGTCACTTAACCCCAATTGCCCTCCAAAAAACCCCCCCCAAAACAAAAAAAACAACCTAATCTCCTGGAAATAGGTATCAGTCTATATAAAATTTCTGTTTTTTTTTTCTCTACTTAGAATAACATGTTTTATTATGAGGTAATTTCATTATAAAAATATAGAACTTTATAATTAATAATTTTGTATAAAACATTAGGCAATGTGTAGACATATTAAAAGATATTCATATTCATTTGCTGACAAGTGGCTCTAGAAAACTTTTGTGAAATATGTTTCAGGTTAGCCCTTTTGATATAATATATTTGAAAGCCTAAATATACACTGTGTCATAACCTCAGCCCACTTTGGTTCTAACCTGGATATCCCACAAAACAGAATTGAGAACCCTCATCAATTAATCAGACACCAAAAATGCTGAAAAGGAACAAGGTGATTATCTTTGAGTCAAGGAAGTCATTTGTGAGCAAGGATTGTTTCATTCTTTATAATTCTTTTCCAATGTGGAGCACAGTGCTTGAAACATAGTTGTTGCTTAGCCTAGTTGTGTTTGTTGTGCTAGTGAAGGAACTACATTATATATTAGATTTTCAGAATGATTTTTTTCTATTCAATTTTGATGTGCTGAATTACATTTTACTTTATTTCACGATGCAATTTAGCACATTGAAACTGTGTTATTCTAGATTCAGGACAGGATAAGCACAGTTTTGTTGGCTTTTGTATGTTCATGGGCATACACGCAGTGTTTTGCTCTTAGTAATCACTCTGAAGAAGAATATACTGACAATGAAGGGAGTGACGCCAATTATATACAGCAAGCTATATTGTTCAAGAGAATCAGTGCCCAGACATGAATAGCTTCATTGAGAAAAGATGCCAATTTATTATCATACACAAAATGCATTTGAGAGAGATTATTAAATTCAACATAATTGACTTTACTTTAGCTTCTTCATGCTTATATGCCTCCCTTTCTTGTTGTATAGAACACTTTGAAATGTAGAAGAAAAAATTAGTAGTTCGTTTTCACAATTGTATGTATGTATGTATGTATGAATGTGTGTGTGTATGTATAGAATACTTTACAAAACCCCTGTGAGGCAGTTGCTATCTTCATTTTGCAGATGAGGAAACTGAGGTTTAAAGAAGGCTTGTGTTATTTAAAGTCACAAAGTTATTGAATAGTAGAGTGAGAATTTTAACTATGCTATTGTCAATATCCTGGAATAAATATCAAACTATCAAACCGAGCTACTGTCTAAGGTTGTATAGGCACCAATAGCATTATGTAACACTGGTTTGAACAAAGCATTAAGAGCAATATGGTTTTACAACTTTTCCTTCTGCCAAAGGGTATGATAATATAATCACACATTCAGTATATCTCATCTATCTTTGAAAGGTCTTAAAAGCATTGAGTATTGCTAAGACAATTGCTATAAATAAAAAAATCAACAGTAAAATTGCTCAAAGATTAAAATATGAATCACTAAAATGAATGAATTAATATTGATTCTAAAATTTAAGTATGTGGGGAGTTGGGGCCCAGTCCTGCTCTAATTATGCTCCTTATTGCCCTGAGTGATAGTTCCCCAATTTATGAAATCAACATAATCTAATATGTGGCAGGGTGGAAAGAAAACCAAATTGAGAGTCAGAGGAGTAGTGTTCAAATTCGGGGTCTGCTGCCTATGTTTTCTTCAGCAAATCACTTTCTGTCTCTGGGCTTATGTTTTCTCATCTGAATTTTAAAGGGACTGAAACCATCTCTAAGGTCCTGTCCAATTCTATGACCCTAATATCCAACTTTGAAGATCCTGAGATTCATACTAAGATTATCTTTCATTGAAGCAGAGTGTTGGGAAATATAATTTAAAAGATTATGTTTTCAAGCTTGGGCTAGAATTCAACTAAACATTTTTTTTAATTCAAGAGACATGTTGTGAGTTCACCAGGGACAGCACTGTCATACTTCTCTTAAGTAGCCAATTCAGTTTCCAATAGCCATGTGCCCAATGTAATTTGCCAATTGCTCCAAGAGCCTCTTTGTTGTTTGTATAAGAAGGTATATTTTCCCCTTTATTCTAAACAGCAAAATTAACCAGATATAATATTTGGCTCAGGGATTGGTGGTTGCAAGCATTCATTCATTCAACAAGTGCTTCTTTCTATGGACAAGGCATTTAGGATCTCAGAATGCAGACAAAGTTAATAACTGCCCCTGCCCTGAAGAAATTTACATTTTAACTGGGTCTACCCACACAATTTCCTGGTCACAGTATAACAGAAATTGAGAGCTGGAAGTTATCCCAGTTGCCATCTAGTCCAATCCACATATAAAAGGAATGTAACTATAACATATCCAACAGATGGTTGTCCAGCTTCCACCTAAAAATCCCAAAGAAGGAAGTCATCCTAACTCTTGTTTATTGTCCCTTTTGTCTTTAATCACAAACTCTTGTTCCTTTTCCCTAGGTATTAATTTCAAATCAGTCACCTTCTTTAGTTTAGATTGACCAATTTAATTTCATAATTCTTTTAATTAATTCCTTCTTTCAGCATTCATGGAAATGAAGTATGGCATAACTGAGAGAGTTCTGAGTTTAGCATCAGGAAAACCAGGATTTCAATCCCACCTCAAACACTTCCTAGACATGGACCCTGGGCAAATAACTTAACCTCTGTTGACTTCAGTGACCTCCAAAGTATCTTCAACAGCTAAATCTGGGATTCTGGGATGCTTAGCATTATGAATCTGGTAGTGCATGGAATTCTACTGGCACTAGAAATATAATAATTAAAATAAATGAAATAGTCCCCACCCTCAAATAATTTACAGTATACTGGTGAAATATCTTTCTAGACATTATTAGAATTTAACAAAAGAAATGGCCAATTATCTGGAAGTGCTGAAGATCTTTAATCTTTCCCAGGATAGTTGACATAGTCCCTACATGATAAAATGCTATTTCTCATCCTTCTCTTGATTGGATTTCTAGTAACAGAACTTGTTTAGTCTTGTTTTTCAGTTTTTATTTCCAAACCCTTGGGCTGTAGAATGCTAATAGCACTCAAATTAGGCAATAGGTGGGGCAGAATATTGAACTCTAATAATTAAGTAAAAGCAAGTTAAAACAAAATGAAAAAGCCTTGGGTATTTCATTTTTCCATTTGTATTGATTGCCTATTAGAAATAGTAATAATTGGGGCGGCTAGGTGGCGCAGTGAGTAGAGCGTCGGCCCTAGAGTCAGAAGGACCCGAGTTCGGATCCGGCCTCAGACACTTAACGAACACAAACAAAAAAAAACCTAGCCGTGTGACCTTGGGCAAGTTACTTAACCCCAATTGCCCTCAAAAAAAAACAAACAAACAAACAAAAAAAAAAACCAAAAAAAAAGAAATAGTAATAATTAAATTCACAGCATATCTCTTGTTCTCCATATGGCTCTCTGCTATCTAAACTCATATTGCTCTCTTCCTATTTGAACTTCTCTTTCCTGTACTATACATTTTGGCACTAATTATATGCTGTTGAATCATCGTATTTAACTCTTTCCTGCTTATATGGTATATATCAAGTATATGTTGTTTTAGGTTAAGGACTTATATCATCCTACATTTGAATGCCATAAAATGTCACCACATAGTACCAGGCACAAAGAAAATGCTCATTGTATGAAATCAGGTCTGGCCCAGTATCCATCTCCCATCTCTCATGGAAAGGAACAGCATAAAGCCAGAAGCCAAGATCAGCTCCTGACTCCCTATTATTTGGTTAGGTCAGATCTCCCACCAATTTCCTTTTGTCATGAATTTATTGTAGATGAACTTCTTGTTTATTTTTGAGTTTAAAGTGTCACTAGTACGACATGACACTATTTGACTTAATTCATCAAGAAAAGTCAATGCCATACATAAGCTACAAATAGTTGTGTATTGGCAGACAAAACTAGATGTGAAAAAAATGAACAATCAGAGGTTCTTCTGACTCTCAGTAATACATGGAGATATTGGTATTGTCAAGTGGCTCATAGTTCTCCTGCCAACTCCAGTGTCACTCGTAATCAATCAACAGCAATAAATTAGCCAGCAAATTTGTCCCTACTGTATTGCTTAAAATACAGAATTATGGCAAACTATATCAACATCAGCACAGCATAACTGTTTTGATGAACTAGCCCAACCATAAATTCTAGTCAAGTAGAATTTCTGAGTTTGTATACCTTGAAGCATAATCAACAGACACATGGAAGTCAGAGTATGCTGATTATGCTGTTCAGGGAAACCATGGTGACTAGATTGGTTTAAAGTTACCATAGGAACCAATTCTTAGAACTGCATACCACTCTGTATGTTGACCAGAAGATAATCAGTCATATACATAAAGTCTATCTAGAAACACTTTAATAATAATACATAATGGTAAAACATTTTCTACACACAACTATTGAAAAAACAACATGCTCCAAATACATAGAAATCATTTGCTTTGAATGAGAACTATGGAGCAAAAGGTTACTTGTCTTTAAATATGCATATCTCTAAATATTAGTTATAGATATCTATGCAGTGAGATCAAAAGAGAGGCAAGTATATTTTCATGGCAAGCCCTGTGTAATAAGGCAGAAAACTAAGACCACCTCTAACTGTGCTTGTGATCTTTGGTATCATCTCACGTTTATGGGCCTTACTTAGTTTTCCATCTGTCAGTGGAGAAGGCTGGAGTGGGTACTCTCCAAGGTCCCTGGAGCTCTAACCTTCAATGAATTAATGAAGATCATAGTATCATAATTTTAAGAACTGAAAGAAACCTCTGAGGTCACTAAGTTTGGAATACCTATCATTTCACAGAGAAGCAATTAAAGTCCAGACTTGTTCAAAATCTGCTGCTATATAGTCAGCAGCAGAGATGGGAAACCTACCTAGAACTTCTGATGCCAAATTCAGGGGCATTTATACTTCACTGTAATATTAATTTGGAGTTTGGCTTTTAGAAAAGTCCATATGAATAATTTTAGATTAAAATATTACATACTATTAGTATCTAGTCAGATTCTATGATTTTGAGATTAAACTTATCAATTTGGGTTTTTTTTTTCAATTTTTCCCATTACACAATTCAATTATAGTAGAACAATTATGAAGTTATATATATAACTGCTTTATTGATCAATTATGGCAAATTACAGGAATCGGTTTTGTGTGCAGACATAACTGATAAGATTTGCATTTGCAAAGTGATTTCTATTCAGGTCCACAGATACAAAATTCACAATTAATTTTGAATTGTTGAGTAAAATTAAACTATTGTGAATACTCACTCTGAAGGCTAACATGAAACAATTCTCTTCCCGTAAAACACATTCACTCAACAAGAAATTTACATGAGTTATAGAGACAATTAAGGAGCCAGGATTTTCCTAGGGATTCTTCCAAATGAAAATGTTTAGCATTCAGTTGCAAATGCATTCCTTTAAAAAAAAAGTTGTTAAATATCAACAAATAGGATGAACATTTTATACCCAAGGAAAAACAAAAAAGGAAATATATGTAAGAAATCACAAACCTCACTTATGTTCTTGTTTTATAAAATAAGAAAACTCTATAAGAGTATGTACACTACAATAAATTAAACACCATTAGTCCCAAAGTTGTACTGCTTGTCTATCCTTATTAATCCACATATATTTCTAAGTCAATTTCCTCTTCCTTTTTTCAGAATTTATTTGTTCTTCCTAAAATAACAAGCACAAGATAGTAATTAATAGCAAAATTTTAATAGCCTTCTAGTGGCTCTGCCTGACTCAAATCTTTTCCAAATCTAATTGATTCCCAATTGATCTACTAAGTGATTTTCCTAAAGTGCAATTCTTATTATATTACTCCCCTACCCAATAAACTCTAGTAGCTCCCTATTGCTTCCAGGATCAAACAAAAAATGCTTTGTTTGGTGTCCTAAGTCCTTCAAAACCTGGTCTCCTTCTACCTTTCCAGGCTTCTTGCCTTACTCCCCAACTCTTACTGTTTAATCTAGTGACACAGGCCTCCTAGTCGTTCAACCAACTAGACAGTACAGCTCTTGAGTGAGGGTATTTATTCTGGCTGTTCTTCACGCTTGGAATGTTCTCTCTTATTGCTCTGCTCCATTATGTTTCCAAGCAGGCTTCCCTGGCTTCCTTTAAGCTCTAACTAAAATCTCATCTTTAGCTATATTAACTTGCTTTGGATATATTTGCTGGCATGTTGTCTTCTCTGTTAGATTGTAAGCTTCTTGAAGGTGGGGCTGTCTCTTGCCTCTTTTTGTATTCTCAGAGTTTAGTACAGTGTTTGAAACATAGTAGACACTTAATAAATGCTTGTTCATTAATTAATTAATTAATTAATTAATCTAGAATGGGACATAGGGTTGTCAAGAGAAAGAGCTACTCTGCTGGACCAAGGGATAGTCTTACTCATGGGCCAAGTCAAGTATTATTTATGTGGTATAGCTGGAGAATGGCAACCTTCTCATACACCATATACACAAATCTCCATTAATATGATAGCATTAGAAATTAATTAATTTAGTTTAGCAAGTTCTTTCTAAATGAAAATGCTAGTAGGGGAGATAGTACAGTAGTTTGCTAGTCCTTTATATCTTACTGTGGACTGTGACATTTAATCAGATTCCTTACCTTAACAGAGGGCTATAATTGTAACTCCTAAGAACAATCTGACAGTGGATACAGTCATGCCAATAGAAAAGATGACTCATTTGTCCATAGATTCCCCTCTGGGTTCAGAGGAAGGTACACTCTTAAAAGAAGAATGCCATGATTATGGAACTCTGAGAAAGTATTGAAGTGAGAGAGCAGATAGACTTGGAGATGAGAGAGACCTTAAGCTCCAGACAGCTGAGAGAAGGATACATGTTATCAAAGGTTCGTGCCCTGGCCCAAAGTCCATATCCCTCTGTCCTATCAGCAGACCAATTAGGAGGTGACTTTAGACTGTTTCAGTAGCCCAGACAGGAAATGGTGATGACTTAACCTAGAGTGGTATCCCTATAATTGGAGAGAAAGGATTGAATAACATAATTTTTGTTGAAATAGAGCTAAAAGACTTAGCAACTAGTTGGATACAAAAAGCAACAAAAAAAGAAGAGTCAGCAATTATTCTGAAATTGAAAACTTGGTTTACTGGAAGGATAGAGGTTCACACAACATTATAGAGAAGTTAAAATAGGGAGAGGGGTTAGGGAAAAAGATAATGAATTCTACTTTGGATATATCGAGTATTAGATGATTACAGAATACACAGGTAGCGATATCCAATCAGGACTGGACCAAAACTAACTTATCAAATCCAAATACTGCATGGCAGGGCCAGGGCCAGCTTTATAGACATCTGCGCACTTAAGTTTTAACAAGGGTAAGGGTCTCTAGAAACTATTTCATGAGGAAACCATATTGAAGCTGTAAGTACTTCATTCATGCCTCTTTGGCTTCTCCTATTGGTTAGGCTGAGCAAGTTATTGAATTGTCTAGCAAGCTATAAATTGGAAGTGTTCCAGTGTTGGAAAGAACATAAGAAATACTAGAGAAGAGTTAAGGTTTATGTGTTTGAAGGTTACTTCACCTTGAGTCTGTAAGTTTCTGGGATTTCATCCATGTGAGTATGCCTTCTGCCAGTACAGATAGCAAACCCTCTTCAATCAATCAGTCAAACAACAATGTTTTTAAGTAGCTACCATCAGATACTTTGTTGGTGTCATGGTTGCAATAAAACTACTCTTCCCTCAAGGAATTTATATTATCTTAGGCAAGACAACACATGTAAGCATATACAAAATATAGACAAAACAAACAGAAGGTAATTTGAGAGGGAGAGCGCTAGCAGTTGGGAGTGTTAGGAAAGTTTTGATGGATCAGGTGGCTATTGAGCTGAACTTTGAAGGCAACCAGGGAAGAGCCAAAGAAAAGGTAGAAACATAGGGGGTGGGATATCATTTGTGAAGAACAATTTGACTGAACCATTGAGTTTCTGTGGTCAAACAATTCATCTCCCTGTGGCTATCCTGTTTCCTGAGTTTAACTAGTTAAATTCCCATAAGACAGATATATAATCTGTTGCCTGGTCTAGACTGTAAGCCATCTCATTTTGGGAAGAGAACTCAGGTTCACCTCCATACAATGATGAACTATAAAAGTAGGCCTTTGGTAGAGAT
The DNA here is from genome assembly GCA_011680675.1 of Gymnobelideus leadbeateri. NCBI lineage: Eukaryota > Metazoa > Chordata > Mammalia > Diprotodontia > Petauridae > Gymnobelideus > Gymnobelideus leadbeateri. The sequence continues at coordinate 1,081,929 of WOXC01010789.1, forward strand.
GTGTTTGAAAACAGTGACAAAATTGAAAAGTCTCCTACAGAGATTAGTAGAGAAGATATGTAATGTACTCTATAAGTATAATCTATTTGAAATGTTTCCCTTGAAATCTCTAATCCAGGCTTTCTCTGTATGCTGAGTTTAGAGAAAATGTGCCACATTGTGATAATTTACATCTGTATAACTGCTACTATGGCAGGTAGGTGGTGCAGTGCATAATGTGCCAGGCCTGGAATCAGGAAGACTCATCTTTCTGAGTTCCTATCTGGCCCCAACAACTTACTATCCACGTGACCCTCAACAAGTTGAATAACCCTGTTTGCCTCAGTTTCTTCACTTATAAAATGAGCTGGAGAAATAAATGGCAAAACATTCCAGTATCTTTGCCAAGAAAACCCAAAATAGGGTCATGAAGAGTCAGACACTTCTGAAAATGACTGAACAATAACCATTAACTAATACTCACTTTCTGAAATTGTGTTTGCAAAACTCTGCCATCATGCCAGCAGCTTTCCCAGTGAAAAACTTGGTTCAGAACACAGGCTTAGGAAATATCCAAATTGCAGGTAATTACAACTGTGATATATACAGTTAAACACTGTCAATACTCATAGTCCTTAGGTCAGAGAAATACATACGGTGGGTGATAATAAAATGTTTTGATCTTGTTGCTATCTCTGAATTCCCTGTTTAATATGCAGTCATTGAATTTGATTTTTAGTCCTTTCTTTGATCAAGATGCTAATAGCATTCTTATACATCATAGTCCTTTCTCAATAGAGAAAGCAAAATCATCCCTTATAACAGAATAAAAAAGAAAGGGGAAAAAGCAGTTTGGCAGAACCAACTAACACATCAATCAAGTCTTACGGTTTCAGTGGTCCAGATTCAGAGTCTCCAACCTCTGCAAAGAAGGGATGGAGATACATTTTTCTCTTCTTCTTTAGGGAAAGATGATATTTTCATTTATCTTGCAGTCATTGTGTATATTGTTTTTCTGGCTCTGCTTATTTATCTGCATCAGTTTCTGTCTTCCCATGATTGTCTGTATTCTCCATAGTCATTTCTTACAGCTCAACAATATTCTATCATATGAATGTATTTATGAACATGTAATGAGAGTTGATATGATACATTTTCCATCCATGTGTGTGTGCATGTGTGTGCTTGACTTATTTTCTAACACTGACTTAGCACAAAGATAATTTCATACCCTAATTGTTTTGAACCATAACACTTTTTCTAAAAATATAATTTGCAAAAATTTCAACTCTTTAACATAAAGGTACAGATTTTTATTTAAAGTTTGCATTAATTCCTAAAATTTATCCAAGTATCAGTGAATATGTTGGAGGATGGATTTCCCAAAGATAACCTCAGCCCAAGATAATGTATCTTTCAGATTCCTTGTTTAGACACAGTATGCATGTTACACATTGGGAAAATCCAGGTCAAGTAAGTTTCAAGATATAAGCCATCATTAAATAGAGGAAGGTGTCCTTAGAGAAACAATTCTTTCAGTCTTTGTTTCTTTGTCAGAAAGGTAGATTTGGGGATGAAGAAATTGTAGTCAACTTTTAGTCTGACCTATTATTACTTTTTGTTTTAAGATTAAATAATCACCTGGTTTTATATTACACTAAGATTGGTAAGTGAACTTTCAAATCTTTTGTTAGTGACTAATAGACTTCATCTGGGTGAGAAGAATATAGTGGGATTAGTGCTTTATGCACTCTTTTTACACTAGTGAACTTTTTCTGACTCAAATATCGTCTCACTCAAAAGACTTAAATATAGTGGCATCCATCGCAATTTTATTTCTTATAGACAGAAACAATTTTGGCATCATTTGACCAAAATTACAGTAGCACTACCATATGGGAAAGAAGTATTATTTAATTCAAGGAAAGCATACAAATGGTTTATTCTTCCTATAAAGGCAGTATCTATGAAAGATTCTATAATTATAGAAAAGCGATATGTATGCATGTATCTATGTATATAGATATGCTGATATCTATATACAGACAAATATTTTGGGGTATATATGTTTTGAAAGCAAAGGAGATCACCACAATTTTTTTCTATTATATCCTAGAGAAAATGGAAAAAAATTGATTAATGGGTAGGATTTACCTCTTGCAGAATCAGTATTTTTTTTAATGTCGGCTATATTCCCTCTTATTTATCAGGATTGAACTGGAGACTTGCTAAGAGTTACCTTAGTAATGTATTATAAACTATGAAAAACATTCTTTTCATCTTCAAAGTACTTTGCAAATGTTGAAATATGCATTTTAAATGCCAAGTAAGTAGGGCAATAGAGTAGACTGAAACACTAATCACTTCAGACTGCCATTTTTTCTTTCAAACTGGTCTGCAAAGCAATTCCTAATCAGTGCAATTTCCAGAGAATACATATGTGTTCTGCCTGCTGTGCTCATTAGTCACAAGAGTTAGAAAATAACGGTGATAAAAATGTATATTGTCCTAATATATTGAGAGGTTTTTTAAAAAATATACTACAGATTATATTATTTTTATTCCTACTGTACTGGACCTTTAAGGTCATTGCTTCCTTTTTCATATATTCATCCTTTAATAATACACTGAAGACTTTAGCCAGGAATCAAAGTCAAATACATAGTCTACAATTTGCACACCACAATCTTTTACCTTATTTTGGAAAACTAGGACATTTGCTTTTTCTAGTGCTATGATACTTTTCTCATGTTCCATGATCTTTCAGAGATAGTAACCATAGATCAGTAATCAAATCTATGTGATCTAATTTAGGAAGCAAGAAGAGTGATCAGTAGTAGGAGATTTCAAAGGTAGAAGATTAAAGTAAAAAAAATGAGCATCCAGGAAAATTGTCAAGATCCAGGCAATAAAAGGCATGGAGATCTCAGTCAGGTAATTGGTTATGGATCATGAAAGTAGTTGGGATTATATGAACATATAGATTCTGGAGGAGTCAAAAAAAAAGACAGGATAGAAACAGGCAACTAATCCAGTGGAAAGAAGACACCTGTCCTCCAGTGACATGGATACCTTGAAAATGACCCAGCTTCCACTTGACTTAGGAAATGTTGTATATTGTTCTTTCTGGTGTAGGAACTAATTCTAGGGTATAGACAGCTAAAGGCTTATACGTGGAAGCAAGTGAGTAATATTAGGAATATGGTGATTGGCTTCCATTCATAATAAAGTAGCCATATTTTCCCTTTCATTCACTTTCTCTATTATGGGGTTCAAAGTATAAACACATGTACGAAATAAGACAGTATATATATATATATATATATATATATATATATATATATATATATATATATATATATAGTACTTTGGGAAATATAAATCTATATAAATGCTAGCTGTTATATGTGATCACACTTATTGAGGACAGGCACTATGTCATTTCTTATCTCTGTCCCCCACATGCCTAACAAAATGCTGGTAGTTACTTAATAACTAACTGTTGAATTAAATTGCTTTTATTTATGCACAGGTAATGTATTAAGCTACAGATTATCCAAAGGGCAGTGGGAGTAGAGAAAGTAGTGAGTATGGGTAGACTGCTATATATTACCATTGAATATAATACCATTGAAATTCAGGAAAAGAGGACTAAAAAATGAAGTAACAAATGCATAAAAAGCAATAGATAACTGGCAAGAGAAGTAAGGCAATTTGAACTGGGGGTAATGAATGGAAGGCTTCTATCCTCTTATTAGCAAATAGCATTGTGTTGATTGCATGAAGTCCCAGATCATTGTAAAGGTTCTTTATGATCCATAGTCATATAAAAGTCATAAAAATGTACTCATTATAAAAGTTTGACTCCACTATCCACATAGGAAAAACCAAGTGGATGAAGAATGCCTATTCTCTGAAAAGTGATATATAGTTAGATGGATAACACATCCTTGTCCATTTAGTAGAAATATAGCTTGCATAGACACTCTGAAGAATTAAGGTCTGACATGTATACAAAAATATTTATAGTAGCTCTTTTTGTGGTGGTAAAAAATTGGAAATCAAGGGGATGCCCATCAATTGGAGAATGGCTAAACAAGTTGTGGTATATGAATGTAATGGAATACTGTTGTGCTATAAGAAATGAGGAGCAGATGGATTCCATAATAACCTGGAAAGACTTATATGAACGGATGCTGAGTGAGAGGGAGAAGAACCACGAGAAAATTGTACACAATTACATACACATTGTATCTGTAGTCACTAACTTTGATAGACTTCGCTCTTCTCAGCAATGCAAGGTTCTAAGAAAATTCCAAAATGCTCATGATGGAAAAGGTTATTCACATCCAGAGAAAGAATTATGAAGTCTGAATGCACATTGAAGCCAACTATTTACTCTCTCTCTTTTTTGTTTTGTTATGTTTCTTTTATCTTGTACTTCATTCCATTGGTTATGGTTATTCTTTAGAACTTGATTGTTGTGAAAATATATTTAATATGAAGGTATATGTAGAACCTATACAGGATTGTATGCTGCCTTGGGGGTTGAGGGGGAAGAAGAGGGAGGCAGAGAAAATTTGGAACTCAAAAACCTGTGGAACTGAATAGTATAAACTAAAAATAAATAAATTTAAAAGAAAAAACGGAAAAAATAATTAAGGTCTGTGAAGGATTAAAACTGAAGGTTGAGCAATGGGCAGTGCAGAGACACATGGCAGCCACAGTAGACTATAGCAGATTATCAAGGACTAATTTCAAATAAGAAGTGACATAAAGCACATCAGATAGGTTTGTGACTGCAGAAAATGATGGACCGGGAAAGTTCTAAGAGCAATTGATGACAGGTGTGCAGGCTGAATACTTTAGCAGTATCAATTCAATGCTGAGACTTAGAAGACACCCTCTCTCCCCAAAATGAAGATTAATCTCCATGTACAAGCTTTATAGGAGAACATAGACAAGAGCTACACAGGATGCTAAAAGGTATGGATAGACTGTACTCTGTGCATTTTCCATCCTGAATGATAAGATTGCATGGTGGCCATTTGTCTACATTATCCTAAGAAAAACACTGTAAAGCTGTCTGTATAGCTTGTCTTGGATTTGTTTTGTAACTATTATTATACTTGCTCAATACAGGTTTGAATATGTCCAAGTAAATCATTATAACTGCAATAAATGGTTAGTGTACATCTGTAACTCTAGCCACAGTTTTATTACAGTTGCCTGGCAACAACTTCCAGAAGCAGCAGTTCACCATGCAAAGAAAAGGCACTGGCATCTATTTCAGTTGGTTGGGGGGAGCACACTAGTTTATAAATGATTTGTTTTTTATCAGAAGTTCACAGGATTTTCCCTTTTCTTTGCCATTATATTAAGGAGCATATCTAGAGGAAAACAATCTGTTTTACCAACATATGTTGATTTTGTTTCTCTCCATTTTTTATGCTTTATAGAATTTGAATTTTATTTTTAATGAAGTAGTATAATCACTGGCTGTGAGTGGAGGGAGGTAAAAAGCTAGAGACCTAATTTGTATTTCTGGCTGTTTCTTTATCCATTTATTTATATTTATAATTTATTTATTCTTTATTCTTTATTATTTTAATGAAATATTTCCCTACTGGTCAAATATGAATTTTTAAAAAGTTGACATTTGTTATTGTTCCTCAGTATAAATTCAAATTCAGCATAAGGAAGATCCATCTTGGACCACATACTAGAGAGTTTTAGTTCCTCAAGAAACAGAAACTAGTCGACTGATCCCTATGCACAATAATATATGTGATAATATCATATATGATGATATTTGTAATGTCTGTTGAATACCATTAAAAATATACCCCCAAATCTGCCAAACCTATTTAGAACTTCTCTGGGCTTTTCTTCCATGTGTTTTATTTTATTATTTTCCCCCAAGTATAGAGCAACAGGTTTAATACTTTGTGCAAATACTTAAGTAGATGGAGGATCAATCCACTTGCTCTAAGATTGCCATTACTACCACACTATCATCAATTTACACCCCAACTACATTATGTGAGGTTTACAAAGGACTATTTCTGAATGATTCATTAGCGTGAAGTTGTGTATATCTGGTGGCTAGTTGATAATACTGTAAATTAATCTTAATTGTATATATATATATATATATATATACACACCCATGTATATACACACATATTTTCTCTATATATAATATGTATATATTATATATGTATATCTTACATATATATATATATATATATAAATGTATTTCTTTTTGTAATTCCCAGTTAGAGAAACTTCTTCTATTCATGTAAATCTGAACTTCTCTAAAACTCAAGTACTTAAAGAAAGATTAAATTACTTGCTCCAGGTCATACAGGAAACATATATCAGAAATCCAAGGCATCCTGGCTTCTAGACTGGCTCTCTATCCACTATACTTACTACACTTTGCAGCCTTTATGGTACTATAATTATTTTTTTTAAATAATGAAACAACTATGAAAGCCAGCGTTCATCATACACATCCAGTATAGTTTTATTATATCTTAGAACCAAAATATGAAGTAAAATAAATCTCCAATTATGTAATAATAGTGAGTGGGAAAACAAGATGTAGGATATTAAGGATCACTTCACAGAAATTTTGGGGGGAATAAATTCAATCTATAAATTTAGGTACGAGTGTACCTTGCCTTATGCGATTGAAGTGTTCCTAAAGTTTTGCACTCTGAGAATTAATTAAATCATTTTTTCACCCCAAATGGATTCTGAAATTTAAGGCAATTTTTATGGTGAATTATTTTGTAGAGATGGGGCCTTTAATAAAAATGACTCGCCATCTTCTCATTTTTCTGCTTTCTAAATTTGGTCTGGGTGAAAGTGAGATACATCGAACACCCATAGTCACTAACACCATTAAATGCATTTGTTTTTCCTATGCCTTCACATTTGCATTAATACAAAGGTTAAGATGAAGTGTGTTTCAGAGACACAAAGTAATGTGTTGCCAGCTCTAGGGCAAAATTTAGTAGCTTATATTTTTTCTGCATCATTTCCTCCTTTCCTGTCTGCTTAGGCCCTCAGTGATCTGCCTGACCCCCTTTTTGACTCTGACTTTATAACACTCTCTGGTTCTCTTACCAAGTAATATGTCTCAGTACTTTCCTGTCCCCCAGCCTGTTCATTAAAACCTCCATCCTAGATCTTTTTCATTAAATTTATGTTATCTGCTAGGAGACAGAATATATGCACAAATAGGGGATTGGGGGGGGGCAGTGGTAGGCTGGTAAATATTTAACAAACTGCTCATCAAAAAAAAAGTATATATGACACATCTTTCAATTTAATTTGCATTATTGTATATTTTCTCCATCACTTTCTTCCATCCACAGGTTCCCAAACTTATCTGACCCCCTTCAAAAACATTACTCAGTGCCCCCTGATAATCTACTTTATTTATAACCCTTTAATGTTTTGTTTTGTTTTTAATTTCTATCATTTCAAAAAAAATACTGCCTCCGCCATGAATCATTCCAGTATTCCCCAGGGGGCAGTATTATCCACTTTGGGAGCATATGATAGACAATTCAACGAAACAATAAATCAAGCCCTGATTTGCAGTTTGCCAGTCTCCAAGGTGCAAATGCTCACCCTTCAAATATAACAATCATCTCCTAAAAGCTGATATGAACACACCTTGATATAATGTGAAATGGTGCATGTTCCTTCATACAAAGGTGCTATATTATTAGTTTTACTTAATTGTTTTGCTTTGTTACAAAAGAATTATTACACCGTAAGAATAATCTGTAAATGTACATAATAGATGAATAAAATGTCAACAAAGCAAAAAAAAAGATCACATGACTAAAATGGTGAGTGAGATAGGAGGGGTAATATATGGATAGATAGCTTCAGTACTGCTATCTATTTTTTATAAAGCAAATAGGGAAGGCTAGGTGGTGCAGTGAATAGAGCACCAGCCCTGGAGTGAGGGGGACCTGAGTTCAAATACGGCCTCAGACACTAAACACTTACTAGCTATGTGACCTTGGGCAAGTCACTTAACCCCAATTGTCCTACCTCTTCCCTTCCAAAAAAAAGTCAAAATAAAAAAAGCAAATATTCTTTATGGAAGACTGACAGAAAAGCAAAAATTGTATAGAATGAAATGTGTATGTATTGTTACCTATATCAGTAAAGGAGGAGCTGTATTAATGAGACCGCAGATCCAAGGCCTTTTAGAGCTTATCAAATAATATTCAGTTGGCTTACTATGCCACAAATCTAAGGGAAGAGAATATGAAGAGTTCATAGTGATGTTAGGGGAACATCCCATCTAAATAGTGCTCAGAATCACTCTCCTCATTTTTAAATACTTAATATTCCAATATTATAGTGCATCTGTGACTTCACAGATGTGGCTGGTTTTTTTTCTAGTGATGCAAGATCCATGCCTGTTCATTCTGTCACACGAACCTGCCCATGTCCTTTGCATAGGTAACTCCCAAAGGGACATACAGTGAACAGAGCACTGAAACTGGATTCTGGAAGATGTCGGTTCAAATCTAATCTTGCCCATGAATTAGCTATCTGACCCTTGGCAAGTCACTTAACTGAGCTGCCTCAGTTTCAGAAGAAATATATTATCATATATATGTATACACACACACACACACACACATATATATATAAAATCCTCTATATTATCTTTATCATATATATCATCCTCTACAGGATGATATATATGATATATATATAACATTTATATATTATATATAACATATAACATGGGATTATACATATATATATCCATATATGTGTATTCCTCTACAGAGGATAACAATAGCACTTACCTCCCAGGATTGCTGTGACGATAAAATGAGATGATATTTATAAAGTGCTTTGCAAACCTTAAAGCACAGCTTTCATAATAATAACAAATGCTTTTGTTGTTAGATCATTTCAGTCATGTCCAACTCTTCATGACACTATTTTGGAGCTTTCTTGGCAAAGATACTGGAGTGCTTTGCTGTTTCCTTCTCCAGCTCATTTTACAGATGAGGAACTGAGGCAAATACTGTTAAGTGACTTGTCCAGGGTCACAAAGCAAGTAAGTATCTGAGGCTGGATTTGAACTCATGAAGATGAGTTTTCCTGATTCCAAGCCTAGGGCTCTATCTACTCTGCCATCTAGATGCCCAATATTTATATTAATTCTAGCTGTTTTTATGAATAACACAATAATAATAATATTTTTACCAAATGTATGAAAGTTCTTCCTTGCATTCCTTTGATCTCAAGAGGATATCAAGGGAGTTATTTTTTCCCCCCTGGCTGGCCACACAGAGCCCACGCTATGCCCAGAGTCATGGTGAAGGATATGAACCAGCAGGAGTTCCTGTGGGCGCTGGCCACCTTCCTGAAAATGTCAGGGAAGCCAAAAGTCCCTGAATGGGTGGACATGGTCAAGTTGGCCAAGGATTAGGCGCTGGTGCCCTACAATGAGAGTTGGTTCTACATGCGGGCTGCCTCCACGGCCTGGCACCTGGCACCTATACCTCTGAGGCAGCACCGGGGTGGGTTCCAGAACCAAGATCTACATCAGGCACCAGCACAACAGGAGCATGCCCAGTCACTTTAACAAAGGCGCCAAGAGTCTGGCCCAGAGGGTTCCAGTCCTTGGAGGGCCTTAAGATGGTGGGGAAGGACCAGGATGGGGGCTGGAAGCTGACACCTCAGGGACAGAGAGACCTGGACAGAATTGCTGGATAGGTGGCAGCTGCCAACAAGAAACATTAGGACAAACCACACCAGATTCCTTAATAAATTGTCTTGTTCTTAAAAAAAAAAGATACCAATGGAGTGTGTGGCTTAGTTCAATATTCCAGTTGTCCCAGATCCATCTCTCTTACATGACAATCTCCAAAAAGAGCTACATTCATTTTGTTTGTTTTATGCATCACAGTTCAAAGTACTGGGTAAACCACAGATTGGGAAGAATCTCAGAGGCTATCTTCCCTAATTCATATCTGAATTAAAAACTTCCATATAATTTCCCTGAGAAGTGACCACCCAGCTATTTGAAAAGGTACTGTAAAGGGTCAGTCCCTCCCTGCTGAGGCGTGCTGTTCATTACATTTGGGGATGGCTGTAACTGTTTAAAAAAAATTCTTGGTTATCAAGAGCCTAAAGCTGCCTCTCTACAACTTCCCCCCTTTTCTTCTAGCTGTCTTCTTCCACCATATGGTTCCTGTTTCATCTCATTTAAATATATGCAGACAATTGCAATTTCTTTTTTCTTCCTTCCTCTCTCTTCTCCAATGATGTTTTCCTTTTTTCCAGGCTCAATATTTCCATTTGATCCTGGTGTACAAGGCTGTCTAGATCCCTCACCATTTGGGTCTCCCTCATATGGATGAGCCCTATTTTTCCTTTGTTCTCAGAGTTCAGTCATCTTTCAATCATGCCTGACTCTTCATGATCCCTTGTGAGATTTTCCTGGCAAAAATACTGTAACAGTCTCTCATTTCCTTCTCCAGATAATTTTACCAATGCAGAAACTGAGGCAAAGTTAAGGGATTTGCCCAGAGTTCCACAGATAATAAGTGTCTAAGGCTGGATTTGAACTCAAGTTTTCCTGGCTCCAGACCCAGTACTCTATCCACTGAGCCACCTAGCTGCCCTTATCCTTACTTGTCCTCATCTTTACTAAAATAACATGTTGAGAAATGAAAATAATGCTCCTAATATGGTGTGAGCAGGGCAGAATACAGTGAACCTACCATGCCCTAGTCTTCTTCTCCTCTCCTAATGCTGCTTTAGATATAATTAAACATTTCATAAATATTTCTGATGATAAAAGTTTTACTTGTTCAGACATAAAATATATCCCTATTTTTAAGTTCTAATAAGTAGTGTGGTATGGAGATAAACTTGTTATAAATTTGAAAATAGGTGCTAAACACACACAAATCATCATTTTGTCCCCTGTGGTTGGTTTCATGCAGCTTTACTTACACACCTTTCAAAATCCTGGAGAAAAGAACTTTTAAAATAGAGCTTTTGAAAAATAGAGATGTCTAAGCTTTTAGCTTACAGTACAGTACCCTGTTCAATAGACATAAAGCATGTTGGCTAATAAAATATGTATGATGGATTTTTCTCTGGTGTGAGATCAGAGTTGAAAAATCTATCTGGGTGTATTTCAAATGTTCTACTTTATAAATGATTAAGTATGTATAAGAGAAAATCTGAACCACATTACATTATGCTGCCCAAGCTCCCAAAGATTAGCAACATATTTGGTCTTGAGTGCCATCAGCAGGTTTAAGCAATGTCTATGGTACTGCTGATAATCCATGGGCATTAGTAGGGGAAGAGAAGAAAGAAGAGGTGGTGAAAGTAGTTAGGAGTAAACATAGAAAACAGGAAAGAGCGTGTTGTTAGAGGGGAGGTTACAAGAAGGAGAAAAAGAAAAGGAAATTGTAAGATGGTGAAAGGGATGGACAGAAAACAAAAAAAAAAGATTTAAATGTTCATGGGGGAAAAGTAGTAAAATGCAGCCCATGATGGACACTTTCTATGTCATTCTTGGCCTCTTTTCTACATTTCTTTCTGATTAGTCACTCCTTCCATCCTTCTTTGGACTCCATTACCCCCAAATCTCCTAGTTTTCCCACTTCTCTGGCCCCTTTTCCTCACTACTTCTCCCTTTTTCCAACAGTGAGGTTGATATTTCCCAAAGTCCATTCATTTATTCAATCAACAACAAAAATATTAATTTTCTACTGTATACAGTGCTATAAAAATTTGGGGGAATGACAAAAAATTAACAACGTTCAGTCTCTATTGTCATGGAGCTTAAAGTATAGTAAAGAGTTTAGGTAGATAGAGATAAATATAACACAGAATAATAGCAACTCATTTATGTCACATTTTCCTCATTTTTTGCCCTGTAAAGTAGGTAATACAAGTGTTATTACCCCCCTTTATAAATGAAGGAACTGATACTCTAAGAAATGGAATTTTCTGTAGCCAAACAACTAAATATCAAAAGCAGGCTTTGAACACAGGTCTCTTATACCTAAAATGATGATGATGATGATGATGATTATAAAAATTATGATAGCATTTATATAGTACTTGATATGTTCTAGGCCCTAGGCTTAGTGCTTTACAATTACTGTGTCATTTGATTCTTTCAATAACCCTGGGACACAAGTGCTATTATTATTTTATACATGAGAAAACTGAGGCAAACAGAGGTAAAGTAAATTGTCTAGGGTCACATGGCTAATAAATGTCTGAACTTTGTATTTGAAATCGCCTCTGTATTTGAAATAAAATTTTGAAGCCCCCTACTCTATCCACTGTGCCACATACCTGCCCCCAAATTGTTCTCATACACAGTATAGTTCTATATAATTACTGTGAACAAGGAATGTCATTTGGTTTTGTTAGCTTGTTTTGGAAGCAAGAAAATAGGAGTTAAGTGACTTGCCCAAGGTCACACAGCTAGTAAGTTTCAAGTTTCTGAGACTGGATTTGAACTCAGGCCCTTCTAACTCCAGGGCCAATGCTCTATTCACTGCACCACCTAGCTGCCCCAATAAGGAAGATAGGAAAGTGGGAAAATGGAATGAATAGGTACTAGTAAGAGAAACAGAATCAAAAGGAGGACTGTTTTTAAGGGGAAAGATTATTATAGACTCAGGTTTGCTATCGTTTTAGCTTATTTTAGTTGATGGGGCATCTAGGTGTAGATGTTCTCATGTAAGTACTTGGAAATACTAGTCTAAAGCTCAGAACAGAGGTCAGACTGAGATTTCTTGGACCTGGAAGAGATTTTAGGAGTGATTTAGTCCAGGACATCTCAAACAAATACTCATTTTATTTCAACTAAAAAAACAACAGAAAGCTCAGGCTTCTAAAAAATTGTATTCTGTTTCTGAATAATTCTAATAGTTGGAGAAAAAATATCTAGTCAAACCCTTCATTTTTATAAGTTCTTCTCATTTTCCCTTCTTGATCTAAGTACCAAAAACTAATCTCCCTTCCATAAGATATTCTCAAATTTGTAGCATTTCAAGTCGCTCCTCTAGACCCAGAGTTATGATTATGTCAGGGTGACTGGAAACTTTTTCTCAATACATGGACTTTTGGGGATTGGTAGTTATTAGGGGTGTATTCCTCTGCTAAACCTCTGAAAGCCACTGCCTTCAAGGTCCTGTCATGTAGTAACCCCTTTTATAACCCCTGAAGGCTTTATTCTCTTCCTGCCAGTTCACAATCCTTTCACTCCCCACAAAAAAAAAAAAAAAAATCCTAGGATTATAAATTGTAGCTCTGCTCAGTGATTATAATTCAGCTGCTGGTCTCCAAAAAAAAAAGTTAGCCTTCTGTGCCATTATCATCCTAGAAATCTCTTTTCAGATCTGAATTGATCTTTGAAATTATATCATTGTCAGTTCTCTGACACTGTACAGATTCTGTGTGCTATCCCAGAGAACTTCCTTTTAATCTTGTAACATGTTTTTCAATTGAACAAGACAGCAGTAGAGAGGCAAGCAGCAAAACCCAATCAGGTAGGGTTGACAGTGGCCCATTAAAGGTGTTAAAGATAAGTCATGTTCCATTCTGAAGCCTGGAGCTTTGTTAAATGACAAAAGAACCTGGGATGGGGTTTGCTTGATGGAAGGATGAACATATAACAGAAACTCCCTGTCAAATATGCCTATCCCTCTTGTCATGAATATTGGCATAGGAATGGAGATTATCTATCTTTCTTTTTCTTTCTTTATATCTATCATCTATGCATGCATGTATGCATGCATGCATGCATGCATGTATGTGTGTATTTATGCATGCATGCATGCATGTATGTATGTATCTATCTATCTATCCATCTATCCTCTAAAACATGTTGGAGAGAGGGGTGGGAAATGCCTTCATATTTAAAACATCTGCCCAGATCACTAATGAGAGATTTCTTTATGTAATGGAAAAGGGGTTTTTTGGCCTAGCTCCCCCCCCCCATGTCTCTGCTCCCCACAGGATATTTCTGTCTCTCATTGTCCTTTGTGTTTGAAACTATTATTTCTGGACTTATTTTATAATGGTCTGATTAAATATCTTATCAATGAACTTCAGTCCTTTCCAGACTGAGTCAATGAATTGCTACCAGCTTCATGATGCTGGCTTATTACCTGAAGTACCTGTGTAGAGTTCTACTTCTTCATTGTGTGCCGTCTTCAGTCAAAACCTAAGCCTCTCCCTATCTTTTCCACATTTTCCTGCACTAGCCACCCCTTTCTACTCTATGCTGTGATGTGGAACAAATATGATGAAATATCAATAAAATAGCTCAACTTCTTGAAGGATGTGGACCATGGAATAACATTCTGAACACCTCTATCTGTATAGATATACCCTTGTAATGCAATCATTAGGGATCTATTACTTCATGGTGTGGTAAAGTCGGAAGAATGTTGAATTTAGGACTTTTAGTTAGAAAAAGTGGATGAAATAATTTAAGATCATGGGCTTTTAGTGTCAGAGCTAGATATAATCTAACCTCGTCTTCCAAAGGAGGAAACTAATTCCCAGAAAGTTAAGTAACTTGCCCAAGGTCACATAGGTGGTAAATATTCTCTGGGGATTTTGAATCTAAATCTTTGACTCCAGACAATGTGTTCTTTTCTCTATACTATCCTGAACCTTAGTGTTATAGTCTGTATAAAGAAAGGTTTGGACTAGATGACCTCTAAAGTCCCTCATCATTAAATCTATGATTCTGTGTTAATAGTGACTTTGGAAATAATCTAATCTACCTTATTCCTTTATAGATGAGGATCATACTAGCATAGATTTATAGCTGGAAGGGACTTCACAAATAATCTAACCCAACACCTTCATTTTACAGACATGGAAACTGAGGCAAAAAGAGGTTTAGTAACTTGCCCAGGGTCACATGGATATTAAGTATCTGAAGTTAGAGAAATCTATGACTTCCTCAAAGTCACTGAGGTAATAAGTACCATAATTGGAATTTGAACATAGCTGCTCTGACTCTAAATCTAGCATTCTTTCTAATATGTGACATTTCCTTTCATTATATGACCCTACTTTGGGAAAAATTCAGGTTCACAAAGTTTGAGGATTTCCCCAAGGTTATACATCTATACATACATTAATACATATATCATACACCTATTGACATAGGTGGGAGACACCTGTTGTCTACATAATATATAACACCTACTTTCCTGTGTATATTCAATCAGCATCTGAGTGCCTACTGTGTATAGTGAAATGTATTTGGGCTCTTTGTACAGGGATGCCAAAAATTTAGAAATCCAATTTTAGAAGTCAACTAATCAGTAAATACAAATCAACATAGTATAAACTGATAAATATGTTGACTTCAGAGAAGAATTTAACGATGAGTATTTTATTTGGAAGGCTCTCTGAAACAGTTGAGTTTTAGTCCAGGGCTATCCATAATTTTATATTAATGGGACCCCAGAAATAGTTATGAAATACATACAATTTTGGGACATGGAAGATGACAATTTTCTTATTTTTTTCATTGCTATTTATCTGTCAATCTATGTTCAGATATATATATATATATATATATATATATATATATATATATATATATATACAATGTAAATGTATGTTTTATGTTACATTCATTTTAAGATATATCCCTCCACACAATCCCTCCCTAGCAAGCTTTGCCTTGCAACAATTAAAAAAATTAACAGAAAAACATATTTCTAACATGATAGTATTTGTATTAGTCTGGTCTAGATTGATCCCCGATCTCTGCAGTGAAAGGAAAAGGTACACTTTGTAAAGTATCCTCTGGTACCAAAGAAAATCATTATAATTACATGGCATTCGGGTTCTCATATGCATATGCGTGTGTTTTTGAAGTCATTGTGTATATTGTTTCACAGATTCTACTTATTTCATCCTGCATTAGCTCAGATAAGTTTTTTTATTTGAATACTTTGTGTTCATAATTTCTTGTGGTATATTAATATTTCATTATATGCATGCACCATAATTTATTTAGCTGTTACTCATTTCATAGTACTTACCTCATCTTTAAAAAAGTTTCATCACACATACTGTGATATGTATCTATGATCTTTATGTTTTTAACTTCTAGGTATATTATGCTGAATGAATACACCATTTGAACATCTTGGTCACTTTATCATAATACCAAATTATTTTCTACAAGAAGTGGACCAGCAGATAGCTCCATCTTTTTGTTTTAGTTTGCTGTCTTCTCACAGCCCCTTCAGCATTGACTACTTCCATCTTGTATCATCTTTTTTTCTGTTTACTAGATAAGAGGTGAAATAACAAAATTTTGATATATAAAGTTTTTTATTAGTGATTTACAGCTGGCTTTCGTGTGGTTATTACTAGTTTTCAGTTCATTTGAAAACCCTTTGTTTATATGCTATTGACTAATTGATAATTGCTCTTGGCCTTACACATTTATATTATTTCCCAATATATCTTGACTATCTTGCCCTTATCAGAGATATTTGATGCAATTTTTCCCAGTCAAGTTTCTTTTCTTACGTTAGCTGCAATATTTTTTTTCAAGAGAAATCTTTTCTGTTTCATGTAAGTGAAATTGTTTTTATGATTTCCTCTTGCATTTTTCATTAAGAATCCTTCCTTTAACCAAGTTATGATGCATTTTCTCCAGGTTCTTAAAAATTATAGGTTTTTTTTATTTTAGTATCTATTTTGAATTTATTATTATACATATTATAGTATACTTACCTGAACCTTTATTTTCATCAAGACTATGTCGTTTTCTTAACTGTTAAAAAGGGAGTTTTAATCTAAGTAATTCACATTGTTGGGTTTAATGAACATTTAGTTATTGAGTATGATTGTTTTTTATTCTTGCTTTTCATGATTGTTCCACTGTCCTTTTCTATTTCTATTGATTCATTATCAAAGAGTTTCGATGATTTTTGCTTTATAATATATTTTGAGGTCTAAGAGTTCTAGTTTATCTCCATTCATACTCTCCCTCATCCCTGCCAATATTTCCCTTGAAATTCTAGATCTTTTATCCCTTTAAACGAATCTTAGTATTGTTTTTTCTAATTTTATAAAAAGCATTCCTTTTTAATATCATTGACAAAAGACTAAATATATAGATCAATATAGTTATTATCATAATTTTCTTATATTGATATGGCCCACCCATGATTAATAAATGTCCATCCATTAATTTAAATAAATTTGTTTCTTTAAAGATTATTTTCTAATGGTATTTTAATACAAATCTTGAGTATATTTGATTAATTGATTCTTTGATATTTTATATATATTTTAGTTGTGTTGAATAGGATTTTTCTTTCAAATATTTCCTTCTAGATTTTTATTATTGCTATATAGAAATTTTGACAATTTGAGGGTGTGTGTGTGGGGGGGTGTATGTATGTATTGAAGCTAATGTTTGGTTTCTTTGCCAATTCTCAGAGATTGTTGAAGCTTTCTTTTCTTGTATCTAGTGAAAACGATAATTTTTTTTGGGGTGTTTTTGTTTTTAATATGGTTAATTAGGATAATTATTTTCCTAATGTTAAATCATCCTTACATCCCTTATAAAAATCTAACTTGGTATAGTATACACTTGTGAACATATTGCTAGGGATTTTTTTTTTGCTAAAATTTTATTTGAAATGTTTTTTTTTATATTTGCTAGTGACATTGGAATATTGCTTTATTTCTTTCTTGTTTAACTATTAAAATATACTTGTTAAAACAAAATAAATTTGAGAGTGATTTTTCTTAGTTTCTGAGAAATTTCTGTAGCAAGTTTTAGTTGCTTTTTAAATACTTCATAGAATTTACCATCTGTAACAGGAGTCCTCCCCTCACCCATGGTGGTTCTTTTATGTCTTTTTCAATTTCAATTTATGTTTTGTTAACTTAGATAGTTTATATTTTTATAGGTAACCATCTAAATATTTCCTTTAAATTCTTGGTTTTGGTAGTATCTAATATTGTATAATAGATTCAGATAAACCTTTTATTTCTTCTCTGTTATAAATTCACCTTTTTCATTTTGGTAATTTCAATTTCCTCTTTCTTCCTTCCCTCTGACTCTTTTTCTTTCTCCTTCTCCTTCCTTTTTCTCCATTGTTTTCTTCATCATTATCTTCTCTTCCTCCTCCTCCTCCTCCTCCTCCTCCCTCCTCCTCCTCCTCCCTCCTCCTCCTCCTCCTCCTCCTCCTCCTCCTCCTTCTCCTCCTCCTCCTCCTTCTCCTTCCTTTTCCTTCCTTCCTTCCTTCTTCTTCTTCTTCTTCTTCTTCTTCTTCTTCTTCTTCTTCTTCTCCTCCTCCTCCATCTTATCTTCTTCTTCCTCCTCTCCTTCATAAGATTAGCCAAAATATTATCAAATTTTTAGTTTTTAAAATTTTTATAATTATCTTCTTTGTTTTCATCCACTTCTGACATTTTGCCATTCATCCTACCACTGCTCTACTCTCTCCACTCCTAACTTGACCAAGAGTTCATTGTTTTTCTTGTCCTTTTTTCTTTATCTTTGAGTTAGATTTCCCACATCTGAAAGAGGAACATTAAAGGACACTAAATTATTGTGTTACTCTGTATGTCTTCTTGCAACTCAGTTAATTTTTCCTTTATCAATTGCTTTGTCATTTGGTGCTTTTAGTACTGATGTAGTCTCATTATTTCTGGTGCCTTTAAGCATGAAGTGTTTTACCCAGTTACCTCTATTGGCTATTGACATTGCAAATTTTAATTGTTGCTTTGTCTGATCAAATGACTGTAACTTCTACTTTTTTTGGAATAACTTGAGGTCTCCTAAGTTCTGTTCTAAATTCTAGTTTTGATTGTGTATATATCTTTTTGGAGGTTTTTCATATTGTAGATTATTTTGATTTATAGACCCAAGTTCCTTGAATTTATTTAAAATGTTGATTTTACTTTATTCCGCCTCATGTATTTATCTATTCCTCCTATTCTTTTGACCCTTTTCTTTCCTAGTTTAGTGAAATGTCTGGTTCAAAATCTCTCCCCCCAAACATCTTACTTTAAATAATATTCCTTTGTGGTTCCCCTTTCCATGAATTTTTCCTTTGCTTTTTCTTTTTCCTTCTATTGTATTTTCAAAATGTTCTTGTCTTCCTGGCCCAGTCCTGTACTTGTTGTTTCTGTAGTCCCTCTTTGATTGTTATCTCCTTTACCCTCTTGAGTACTAAACTTCTAGAGAACCAACTTTGAATTCCCTCTACGCTCCCATTTCTATGTTATTACTTCTATGGATTTTAACCCATTCCCTCCTTTTTTCTTGCTGTGCAACAATCTTAGAAATATAAGATCATGAAAGGACCAGTATGGTGTGATAAGAATCACTCTGTAGTCAGTCATAAGACTCAGTGCTTAACATCATCATTTACCTTAATATAATATTATCTTATTTTCATCCTCTTTCCTTGGGTAGGATGTAGTCCTTAGAGGTACTGTAGACACTTTCTTGGAAAAAGTGATCCTCAAATAATCAAATTCTCCCCAAGCCAAACCCACTTCAAGTCACGTCTATCTTCCTTCAGACACGTATCTCCCCTTCAAAAACTGGGGAATCTCTTTTTTATTCCCT